>CP136898.1:15150000-15725000 GCA_034359265.1 Canna indica
TCCCACCTCTCCCCGTTGACATCCCTATGCATGTGTTTGTTCTACCTAATTAGCTTTGACAATTAATGTTCAATTAATCAAGAGATTTTTTTAGGTAAAATTAATCAAGGAAATTAATTAGGATTGCTTTTTAATTGATAGGAGGAGTAATGAGGTATTACGAGAAAAAGTGAATAAAAAATTAGATTAATCGAGAGAAAATATAGGAAAGTTAGAAATTGATCATGTAATAGTAGACTGATTAGTGAAAATGAGAGAGAAATATGATTATAGAAGATTAGATAATTTATTTGAAGTCTTAATTTATAATAAAATAAAAATAATACTCAGCAATGAGCCTAAGTATTTGGAGGCCCAAGACAATGGCCTTTTTGGCCTAATGATAGGATTGACCCTGATTGTGGATTGTTAGTGTCCATATAAAAAAAGTGAAGAACACAATATAAATCCGAGTCACTAAAATATATATTCTATCTGCATTAATTTGACACTAATAAAAATGATCAAGTAAAATTCTTAAAGTTTTTTTTTTAAAAAAAATCAATTTTATACCATAGTCATTACAAGATGTATATAAAAACAAAAATATACACATAAAGCACATTACAAGATGTATATAGACGCGAGAATAAACATAAAACGTAGGGATCAAATTCATGATCTATTGGTAACAAGCTCACATGTCTAACCACTGAACTAGGGAAGACAATATTACTCATTTAGGCGGGTACCCGCGGGTATTTATCCGTTTATGACGGGTATGAGGGGTAATTTTCTACCCGTGGGGATCTCGCGGATAATTTTTCTTACCCGTTTATTATATGGGGCAGGTACGGGTATTATAGTACCTGTACCCGTGGGTATCCGTTACCCGCAAAAATTAGTAAATTATAATATTATCCTCGGTACATATACTAAAAAAACTCTAACCTAATTCAATACTCATATACTTTATGTTTTGAAAACTTGTGATAATGTTGTTATCAAAATGTCGTGTTTATCAAAATAAAATTATTATACTTGAAGTTGTTATCAAAATACTTGAAGAGTTAAAGTGTTATTAAAATATTATAATTTATATATTTTTAAAGTGTCGTGGATACCCGCCAATACCCGTGGGTATCCGTCCCCCCGCGAGTAATTAAATGAGTATCCATTTTTTTTAATCTTATTTTGCGGCCATGTATCAAATCAAATATATATATATATATAAAAGGAGAAGTGCAATTTTTGTCCTATAAATTTTTAATTTTTTGAACTTTAATTTTATAAAATTCATTTTGATATTTTTCAGCTCTATAAATTTACTTCGTAGTACAGATTAGAGGTGGCAATGGGCCAGGCCCGCCTGTGGGCGGCACAGGCTCGGTCTGACTTTGAGTCATGCCTGACTCGGCTCAAAGAATTTTGGGCCAGGTCGGGCATGACCCACCTGTGACCAAGGGGCGGGTTGGGCTGGGCTCACCCCTTGGGCACGTGGGTCGTGTTGAGCCCGGCACGCGTGCCAAGTCCAACACGGTCCGAGCCCGATCAGGCCCGGTGTCACCTAGGTATAGCCTGGTCTGCACCAAGGTACGTTTAGCCTAGTATTCTGTGACGGACATGAGAAGTAGGTACTTTACTCAGTAATATTATATATATACATATAAATAGCCTTGATGTGGTGGTTAGTTCACCACAAATGAAGCTAAAGGTCAGCAGTAATTTGTATTTTTTATATTTCAAGCCGGCCCGAGTCTAGCCCGAGCCCGAAGGGACAGGCTCAGGCCCAGCCAGGCACGACCCATTGTCACCTCTAGTACAGATTTGGTCATATCGTGACGGTCAGTTAACTCTCCGTCATTATGGACTAACGCTGTTCATACACGTTGACAGATTTGATCATATAAATTTTATTTCAAAATTTTCAGTTTTATATATTTATCCCGTAGCACAAATTTGGTCATATATATTTGCCCCGTAGCATAAATTTGGTCCAATATATTTGCTCCATAACACAAATTTGATCACATCCGTGATGGTCTGTTAACTCTCCGTCCACGAAAAAATAAACGGTGTTATGTCCATGTTGACAAAGTTAATAGACCGTCATGAATAGGACCAAATCTATGTTATGAAGCAAATAAACTTATATATGTTACAGAGCAAATCTATGTTACAGAGTTAACATACCAACATGTCTATATGCCGGTTCGTCATATAGATTTGGTCCTATCCACGACGGTATGTTAACTCCGTCAACATGGACATAACGTTGTTTATTCTTTCGTGAACGAAGAGTTAACAGACCGTCGCGGATAGGATCAAATCTGTGCTGCGGGATAAATATATATAATCAAATTTGTGCTACATGACAAACATATAGGATTGAAAATTTTGAAATAAAATTTATAGGACCAAATCTGTCAACGTGTATGAACGACGTTAGTCCATATTGATAAAGAGTTAACGAACCGCCATGGATAGGATCAAATTTATACTATAGAGCAAAATTATAAAATTAAAAATATCAAAATAAAATTGATAGGATCAAATCTAACAAATTAAAAACTTATATAATCAAATCTAGATTTCTCCCAATAAAAAATATCTTAATCCTACTATTGATTGATTCTCGGACAATACAGGCTTGAATATATTTAATTGACTTGTATAAATCCTACACACTACACAGGCTTGAATATAATAGAGCGTTACAAGTACGAGAAAGTTTTAATATAGTCCCATATTTAAAGTATATTAAATGTCATAGTGACTTATAAGAGGTTAAGGACAACTTTTTCATTAGAACTATTAAAAATATGATAAAAATATTTTTAAATTATTTTTTGATTAATTTTTATTCTTAAATAAATGAAAAAAAGTTGAAAAATACCTTCGAACTATTAGAAATGAGTAAAAATACCCATAAATTTATTTTTTGATAGATTTTTTACCTTTAGACAAACGAAAATAGTTGAAAAATACTAGTATTTTTACCCATTTCTAAGGAAAAAATACACCTAAATTTATTTTTTGATAGATTTTCATTTGTCTAAGAATAAAAAATTTATCAAAAAAAAAATTAAGAATATTTTTACTCATTTCTAATAGTTCGATGACATTTTCAATAGTTTTCGTTTGTTTAAGGATAAAAATCAACCAAAGAAGAGTTTAAGAGTATTTTTATCCTATTTTCAATAGTTTGAGGGCAAAAATCATCATTAACCCATTTATAAGACGGGTGAATACGTTTGTTATCAACTTTTTATAATTTTCACTTGAATATTTTAATTAGGCTAATGGTATGAACATATACTAGATTATAACATTTAATATTTTTTTCCTCCTTCCTTTATGTTTATTAATATTTTACTTCTCTTGATATATAAATTTGGGATAATAGGTATTTTTGCCTCTAAACTTTAGCAAAAATGCAAAAATGATCCTAGGAATTATTTTAAACCTAATATACTTCTAAACAATTAAAATTAGTGTAAAAATATTCTTTTTGAAACGATAAAATGATATAACAAATAATATTAAGAGCAACCAACGAGAGCACAACCTGTCAATAAAACTCTAAATCAGCTCACACGGCATGCAAATTCATCCTAAGTGACTAATAAAAGAATCAATTGACCATAATTGAGAATTTATTCCAAAGTTGAGATTATATTTAGTTAATAATTATAAAATATTTTAATATGATAATATACTAAATATAATATTAAATTTTATATTATTATAATTATATTAATTTTTGAAGGTCAACAATACCTCAAAAGCTTCTATGTATAAGATTCTCAAAAAGAATTCAGACCATATAAACACCTTCTCTGACTCTCATCAGTGTAAAAATGCAGCTGAACTTTTCAAGGTCAAAAATGGCTCAAAAGTTTCGATACAATCATACAAGATTAAAAAACATCTTAAAAAGAAACACTTATTTAAGAAGGCCACGAACGAATAATTAACTAAAACACAAGAAAACAAAAACAAGTGTGTTTGGTGGTGTCCGGCGGCGTCCACGGTTTTGCATTGTGGTTTGGACTTGGTCATGTTGGCCTAACATTAGTTGATACTTTTCACCTATCTCCTCTCTAATTCTACAGGTTAATAAATTCCACAAATATAAAATGTTGTATATATATATATACAACATTTTATAATCCAATGAAATTGATGGTTTGACTTTTTTGGTGGTTTACAAGCGTGTAATAATGTGGTGGGTGAGATTGAGAGTTGAGAACAATATTTATTATATTTCCTTGAGTACATATAATACTTAATTTAAACGTTTAGATCTTTCTCCATGTTTAAGGGGTGTTGTTTAATTAGAGCAACTACAACTCAATTAGGATATTGGTTCATCATCATGTACTCATTTGTTAGAGCATCCTCTATTATCAAAATCGGATAGGACATAATACCAAATATATATACACTAGTGGTCGATTAGTGACTAGAGGTTAGTTTGTTGGGTTAATTATATATATATATATATATGGTTTTTCCTAATCTATTCTAATTTTTATTTTTTCTTAATGATATATTTCATCTTTCGATTTTTTTCCAATTATATTCCACCGTTAATATAGTGTTAAATTTATCGTTTGGACGCTGACATGATATTGCTGACGTAGACCAATATTGCTAAATAAAAATTCAAAAAATGCTACGTCATCATATGTTTTTAATAAGGTCTAAAGGATTATATTTAATATATCCTAACTTTTAAGAATTTTCTCAAATCTATCCCAACTGTTTGTTTTCAACCAAAGGGGTCTCATACTTAATTTCTTTCAATTATATCATACTATCATACTATTATCAATATTACCATTAAAAAGTTGAGTAGCACTATCGATATGGATCAAAAGTTCATCCAATATCCCCAAATATATTTAAAAATAATGAAAACATTTCACCAAACCTTTTTAAAAATTTTATCTTCTTATATTTCAAAAAATTATGAAAAATGGTGTCCCCTACCTTCATAATAGTCACTCCACCTCTTTGCATCGTTGTGGCTCAGAGATAAAATCATGATCACTCTCACCGACAATCGACTATATTATTTTTAAGGGATAATAGACTAAAAAATCACAAGGTTTGTAAAAATTTTATGTTCTACCCACGATTTTAAATTTAGCCTGTAAATGCACAACCTTTGCTTTTGTTTATGTCATCTACCAAATCGTCATGTGCCGTCTCAACTTAGCTGACGTGGAGGTAAACGGTGCTTGTGTGTCATGACTGCGTCATATGTGACCTGCCACGTACATCTAGGCACGAATAATAAATTAAAAAATATTTCTCTCTCTCTTTCTTCTCTTTTTTCTCCTACCTACCGCCGCCTCCTCCTCCTCCTCCATCCCAAAGATTTGCAACAGAACCACCTCTCTTCTGACAAGCCAACATCCTCCCCCTCCCACTGCTCCTCCTCCTCCTCCTTCATCCCAAAGATCTACAAGCGAAACCACCTCCCCCTCCGACAAGCTAACATCCTCCCCCTCCCACCGCCACTAGTACTCCCACACCCTCTGCTCCCTCCCTCGCCATGTGCCGGCGACGACCATGGCTGTAGAGGATGGTGCTCAGCCATATGGGGAGGAGGAGGTGGAGGAGAAGGAGGAGAAGAAGAAGGAGGCACTACAATATTTTTCCTCTATAGGAACGGTTGAAAATCGTTCCCAAAAAATAAAAACTGTTCCCATAGACCTACGGGAACGGTTTCCCGTGTGTACTCAAATCAGCCGTTCCGTTAGGCTATAGGAACGGTTTTCTTCCCTATGGTCACGCTGCCAAAATAATCGTTCCTATAGGTCTAGCCTATAGGAACGGTTTTAAAACGTTCCTATAAACCAACCCTATAGGAACGGTTCTACACCGTTCCTATAGTTCCTCCCTATAGGAACGGTTTTACACCGTTCCTATAGTTCCACCCTATAGGAACGGGTTTTATACCGTTCCTATAGTTCCACCCTATAGGAACGGGTTCTTAACCGTTCCTATAGGTAAATCTTATAGGCTGGTTCATATTGTATTGTTTGTGCGCAGGTTCATATTTGTTCCTAAAATGTATATATATTCCTGTAAACCATACAATTTCACAGACACTCATACAATTTCATAGACAACCATACAATTTCACAAACATAGATTCGTAAACATAAATTTCATTCAAACTTATAATATATTTAATTGAATAATAATTAGTTCACAATTATAGTATTCCCATTCCATAGTTTCACAATTAAGTCTAAATAAAGTTCACAAACATATGAAATTGTTCTAAGCCTAGCATTCCCATTAGCCAAGTCCTCTTGATCATCTCAATTCATCATTCCTGCAAAAATTAATTAATAAATAAAAATAATCAGAAGACTCCATAATCATATATTAAACTAAAATTACCTGATTTTGAGGATGATGTGTGGAAGTAGAAGAACCAAAGATGCTATTGGCATCCCTTGGAGTAGTTGGTGGTGCCAACAGAGCTGTTATAGCCTCTATGTTCAAATTTGGGTTTGCCTGTGTAATAAATGTCTTCAAAAGAGATTGCATTCCTTGCATTTGGTGTTGCATTTGGTTCTGTCTCTCTTCCATTTTTGCATGTCTTTCTTCCATTATTGCATGTTGCTCCTTCAAAGACTTCACCTCTTGATCATGTTTTTCTTGCATTGCTGCCATTTCTTCATTTTTTTTTAAGATTGTGGGTGTAATTGTTCCTCCATAACAACGCACCCTTCCTGACTTCTCTTTCCCAAACATAGATTGAAATGCCTCAGCAGCAGGTTTCCCATCATGCTCAACCATGGTTTTAAGCTTTTCCTAAAATGTACATTTTAATAATGTTAGTGATAATAATAAATAATTAAGTATAAAACAATAGCTAGAAGAAAAACTCACAATTGTCTCTTCAGTTTCATCATCTAAGGCTTTTCCGTCCTTAGTCCGAGTTTCAACAAACATCTCAACTTGACTGGGTTCTTCATTCTTTTGAGCATGCTTTGTATAAATCACAAGAATGAGTTAAAACATAATATTGACATTACTTTAAAATTCAAAATATGAAACCGTGCAAAAAAATATTACCAATTTTTCTTTTATCACAGAAAATCTTTTATTGCCCATCCGATGCCTCCATTTTTGTTGTGATCTGTTCAATCTATTTTGTTGGCACATATCCTACATCAATAACAAAAAAACTAAATATATGCAACCAGAAAAAATCAATAACCATATCAAAAGCAAGTAAGAAATCCATAGTTAAATCCGCTAAGTTATATAATGAAACCTAGATACTTACTTGGATGGGTTCATAGCTCCAGTAATCAATCATTTGCTTGAAGTGTTCGAGAGGAATGTCTGTAGGACGATTTTTTATCCTCTCGCTATTTGTTACGTAATTGTCAAAATGTTCCTTCTTGATTTTTGATTTGTGTTTCCTCCAAGCTTCATCCATAATTTTGAACACAACCCCTTTCCCTATTTCTAGAAGGATGAACTTTTTCTACAAAGTGAAGCAAAACAAGCATTAATATTAACATGCAAATGTAAATGAACAATATAAAAAACTATCATACATTGATATATTTCCATATGTCATCCTTGTTCGGTACGGCCTTCCAATTGGTGTAAATCAAGGGACACCAATCTGAATTTCGTGCCACGGTTCCCAAAAATTGGCTCAAGTCTGAAACAGCTTTCTCATTGGGCCCAACTGGTTGTGCTTCACTATTGAAAATTATTTCTTGTCGCTCATCTAGTGATCTTCCATGAATTCTATAGCACATTGTCTTCCCTCTTGCTTTCTTTTTTGATGTTCCTAATTGACATAGCAATAATGATTTAAAAATAAGCTAATTATAGAATTCCATATAATGACATAATATACCTTCGGGAACATGTTCCAACTCATCGGGTATATTGTGCTCTTCCTCAACATCTGCTTCCTCTTCTAGCTCATCGGGTATATTGTGCTCTTCCTCAACTTGTTCCATGTCATCTTCTCTACATTCCTCTTCTAGAGGATCTTTTTCTAGCACTTGCATACCCAGCTTCTCACGATATTCAACCATTGACATTGATGGACACAAAGGTGCAGTCTTTGTCTTCTTTGTTGCATACCCATGTCCTTGCTCATGGTTACCCTTTCTTTGTTGCTGCTGCACTTGGGTAGACCTTTGATATTGAATGATTGGCTTTTGTTGTTGTTGCACTTGAGAAGACTTTGTATTGGAATTGGAAAGAACTTGTTTTTGAGTAGAGGATGTGGGTCTTTGATCTTGAATGGTTGGTCTTTTTCCTCTATTTTGAATATCAATAGAAATGACCTGCCTCATAGTAGAAGTAGTAGGTTGAGTAGGGACTGCATCCTTGGGCTTTTCAAAGGATGTTTTTCCTTTCTCTTGGACATTGATATTAGAGATACTATTCTTCTGATTGGCCTCTGCAATTTGAGCGACTGAGTCCTTCTTATTTTGTTTTGAGACTAAACCATATCTTCTGTTTGGATTTAACTTCTTATTCTGCTCAATCTTTTCACATTTAATTTTGTAATGTTTGGCCGCTAACTCTTTGCTTGACTTTGCTTGTAGTGAAAAATCCATATCAATTCTTGTGACAGAGAGGTTTAACAAACCTGAAAAAAGGGGGAAAAGATAAATATATTAGTATCAAGAGAGAATGCAAAAGTTAGTGAAAAAAGGGGGTTTAACAAACCTGGAAGAAATCAATTTTCAGTAAACCTAAACAACACCCTGCAGTGTAATAGCACCCTGCTGCTATAAGTGAACATTTAAGTTAGTGATACAAGTTAGATGACAGAAAACATTTAAGGTTTTCAGTAAACCTTATCAGGTTTCAGCTGAAACCTTATCAGTCTGCAAGAGATGAGGTTGCAGACACAAGGGAGCAACTCAAGGATGCTGAGTCAGAAGTAAAAGGCTTGCTAGATATTGGGCTTTAGCTGTTCGACATGGTAACTTTCTGTGTTAAAATGAATTGTTCAGAATTTTGAAGAGTTTGCCACAAAGAGCTTTATCTTGAGGCCTTTCATGCAT
This sequence comes from Canna indica, assembly GCA_034359265.1. Lineage (NCBI taxonomy): Eukaryota > Viridiplantae > Streptophyta > Magnoliopsida > Zingiberales > Cannaceae > Canna > Canna indica. Next base: position 15,159,051 of record CP136898.1, read on the forward strand.
GCATATATGTGTGGTAATTTTGTATACCTGTCAGGTGTCATGTGTATGTAGGAAATAAGGGCATGCTTGCTGATGAATTTAGTAGATCAAGGTGCACATGATCCAACTTTCATAAATTATTATATGAGCGATTGAGCTCTTCTGTTGAAACCTGATAAGGTTTCAGCTGAAATCTAATAAGGTTTCAGCTGAAACCTTATCAGTCTGCAAGAGATGAGGTTGCAGACACAAGGGAGCAACTCAAGGATGCTGAGTCAGAAGTAAAAGGCTTGCTAGATATTGGGCTTTAGCTGTTCGACATGGTAACTTTCTGTGTTAAAATGAATTGTTCAGAATTTTGAAGAGTTTGCCACAAAGAGCTTTATCTTGAGGCCTTTCATGCATGCATATATGTGTGGTAATTTTGTATACCTGTCAGGTGTCATGTGTATGTAGGAAATAAGGGCATGCTTGCTGATGAATTTAGTAGATCAAGGTGCACATGATCCAACTTTCATAAATTATTATATGAGCGATTGAGCTCTTCTGTTGAAACCTGATAAGGTTTCAGCTGAAATCTAATAAGGTTTCAGCTGAAACCTTATCAGTCTGCAAGAGATGAGGTTGCAGACACAAGGGAGCAACTCAAGGATGCTGAGTCAGAAGTAAAAGGCTTGCTAGATATTGGGCTTTAGCTGTTCGACATGGTAACTTTCTGTGTTAAAATGAATTGATCAGAATTTTGAAGAGTTTGCCACAAAGAGCTTTATCTTGAGGCCTTTCATGCATGCATATATGTGTGGTAATTTTGTATACCTGTCAGGTGTCATGTGTATGTAGGAAATAAGGGCATGCTTGCTGATGAATTTAGTAGATCAAGGTGCACATGATCCAACTTTCATAAATTATTATATGAGCGATTGAGCTCTTCTGTTGAAACCTGATAAGATTTCAGCTGAAATCTAATAAGGTTTCAGCTGAAACCTTATCAGTCTGCAAGAGATGAGGTTGCAGACACAAGGGAGCAACTCAAGGATGCTGAGTCAGAAGTAAAAGGCTTGCTAGATATTGGGCTTTAGCTGTTCGACATGGTAACTTTCTGTGTTAAAATGAATTGATCAGAATTTTGAAGAGTTTGCCACAAAGAGCTTTATCTTGAGGCCTTTCATGCATGCATATATGTGTGGTAATTTTGTATACCTGTCAGGTGTCATGTGTATGTAGGAAATAAGGGCATGCTTGCTGATGAATTTAGTAGATCAAGGTGCACATGATCCAACTTTCATAAATTATTATATGAGCGATTGAGCTCTTCTGTTGAAACCTGATAAGGTTTCAACAGAAACCTTATCAGGTTTCATTGCTGAAATCTAATAAGGTTTCATTGCTAAAATCTAATAAGGTTTCAGCTGAAATCTAATAAGGTTTCAGCTGAAACCTTATCAGTCTGCAAGAGATGAGGTTGCAGACACAAGGGAGCAACTCAAGGATGCTGAGTCAGAAGTAAAAAATATAGAAGCTTGGCCTTAAAAAATATCAGTCTACAAGCTTGGCCTTACCAATGGCACACTGATTTTGTGGAAAAATATAGAAACTCTTTATTGAAACTAATAAGGTTTCAGCTGAAATCTAATCAGGTTTCAGCTGAAACTAATAAGGTTTCAACTGAAACCTTATCAGGTTTCAACAGAAACCTTATCAGGTTTCATTGCTGAAATCTAATAAGGTTTCAGCTGAAACTAATTAATAAGGTTTCAACTGAAACCTTATCAGGTTTCAACAGAAACCTTATCAGGTTTCATTGCTGAAATCTAATAAGGTTTCAGCTGAAATCTAATAAGGTTTCAGCTGAAACCTTATCAGTCTGCAAGAGATGAGGTTGCAGACACAAGGGAGCAACTCAAGGATGCTGAGTCAGAAGTAAAAAATATAGAAGCTTGGCCTTAAAAAATATCAGTCTACAAGCTTGGCCTTACCAATGGCACACTGATTTTGTGGAAAAATATAGAAACTCTTTATTGAAACTAATAAGGTTTCAGCTGAAATCTAATCAGGTTTCAGCTGAAACTAATAAGGTTTCAACTGAAACCTTATCAGGTTTCAACAGAAACCTTATCAGGTTTCATTGCTGAAATCTAATAAGGTTTCAGCTGAAACTAATTAATAAGGTTTCAACTGAAACCTTATCAGGTTTCAACAGAAACCTTATCAGGTTTCATTGCTGAAATCTAATAAGGTTTCAGCTGAAATCTAATAAGGTTTCAGCTGAAACCTTATCAGTCTGCAAGAGATGAGGTTGCAGACACAAGGGAGCAACTCAAGGATGCTGAGTCAGAAGTAAAAGACTTGCTAGATATTGGGCTTTAGCTGTTCGACATGGTAACTTTCTGTGTTAAAATGAATTGTTCAGAATTTTGAAGAGTTTGCCACAAAGAGCTTTATCTTGAGGCCTTTCATGCATGCATATATGTGTGGTAATTTTGTATACCTGTCAGGTGTCATGTGTATGTAGGAAATAAGGGCATGCTTGCTGATGAATTTAATAGATCAAGGTGCACATGATCCAACTTTCATAAATTATTATATGAGCGATTGAGCTCTTCTGTTGAAACCTGATAAGGTTTCAGCTGAAATCTAATAAGGTTTCAGCTGAAACCTTATCAGTCTGCAAGAGATGAGGTTGCAGACACAAGGGAGCAACTCAAGGATGCTGAGTCAGAAGTAAAAAATATAGAAGCTTGGCCTTAAAAAATATCAGTCTACAAGCTTGGCCTTACCAATGGCACACTGATTTTGTGGAAAAATATAGAAACTCTTTATTGAAACTAATAAGGTTTCAGCTGAAATCTGATCAGGTTTCAGCTGAAACTAATAAGGTTTCAACTGAAACTAATCAGGTTTCAGCTGAAACTAATAAGGTTTCAGCTGAAACTAATAAGGTTTCAACTGAAACCTTATCAGGTTTCATTGCTGAAATCTAATAAGGTTTCATTGCTGAAATCTAATAAGGTTTCAACAGAAACCTTATCAGGTTTCAACAGAAACCTTATCAGGTTTCATTGCTGAAATCTAATAAGGTTTCATTGCTGAAATCTAATAAGGTTTCAACAGAAACCTTATCAGGTTTCAACAGAAACCTAATAAGGTTTCATTGCTGAAATCTAATAAGGTTTCAACTGAAACCTTATCAGGTTTCAACAGAAACCTTATCAGGTTTCATTGTTCAATGAAAAAGAGATTTACCATGATTGTGAGCTGAGTGTTCCTTTTCAACGAGATCTGATAAGTATTCTGCACCAATATAATAGCCCTCTTTGTTCAACCGAATCTTCAATAATGAAAAAGAGAGAGTTAGGTCAGGACACAGTTAATAAGAAAGATCTTGCAATAATAATAAAGTATTTATAGAAGCATAATAAGTTTATTGCAATAATAGTAATATAAAAGAATCACCTTAATTATTTTATTACAATATAGAACTATTTAATCAAAGTAGTCCCATAGTGTGTCATCAAAATCGGATTCTTCTTCGGACTCCATTTCATTTGAAACAGATGAATAATTTTCAACAATTGTAGGCTCTATGTCGTCCCTTGCCCATTCAACATTAATTTCATCATCAGGCAAAGACAAAATTGTGATTGGTTCTGACTCAATATTATATGTTTCTTCTGCACAATATGATTGGTCATTCACATTAGGAATCTCTCTATGAAGAGTTTTCATAACGTAATACCTATTATCTTTAGAGGGATCGCGAACATAGAAGCACTGTTGGACTTGAGAAGCTAGCACAAAAGGATCATCCATATAACATTTTTTATTGAAGTGAACACAAGTCAACCCATACTTTTCTGATTCTACTTCAAACCAATCACATCTAAACAAGACAAACGTGAAATTACCATAATAGTCTAACTCAATTATTTCATTTATTGCACCATAATAAGTAACTGCATTCGTCGTCGGATTTTGATCCTTACTACTAGCAAAGCTTTGAGTGATTGACACCAAAGTGACACCACTATTTTGTGTCTTGCGGCTTGCATCACGCTGCGTAGTATGAAATTTACACCCATTGATAACATAACCCGAAAGCCTTCTTGCAACTTTATTTGGGCCTCTACACAACTCCTTCAATCGATCAGGGACATCCTCCTCCATTGCACGATTTTTAAACCACTCAATAAAATCATGGCTTTGACTTTTTGCTTTGGTCCACTTTCTTCCTTTCTTTTGATTTATGATAGTCTCATGTTCACTACATGAAAATTATTTTGTTACAACAATCATTCAATTGAGTTTATAAACAAATTTTTAAGAGCAAAGAATAGTTATTTACCTAATGTAAGGCTGAACTTCATCACAATTGTACAAGATATACCGGTGGGCTTGGTTCTTCTCATTGTTGTCCATCGAAAATAAATTACCTTTTTTCTTCCCTCCTATAGGACGACCCATGGGTAAAAAAAAACTAGGAAGTTTAGTATCAAAAGACTCACATGTGTCAGCATTCCTTTTCACTCTGTTCAACCATGTCTCCACATTAGAGTTCATATAATTTGAGCAAAATGTCAAGCATTCCTCAACCAAGTAACCCTCAGCTATTGAACCTTCCGGACGAGCTTTATTGCGCACATAAGCCTTCAACTTTCCCAACTCTCTTTCTGGTGAATACATCCACCGAGAATGAACAGGACCACTCAATCTTATCTCATTTGGTAGGTGAATAGGCAAATGAAGCATTACATCAAAAAATGAAGGAGGAAAAATCCTCTCTAATTGGCAAAGTGTTTCAGCAATTTCAAATTCTAAGATCTCTAAATCGTTCACATCAATAACTCTTTGACATATGGAACGAAAAAAAGAACATAAACGTATCAAAGGGTAGGCCACTTAGTGAGGAAGTGTGCTAATCATTGCTATTGGCAGCAAGTAGTGTAGCATGAAATGAGCATCATGACTCTTGTATCCTGAGACTTTCAAACCATCTTGGTGAACACATCTTGAAATATTTGCTGCACAACCATCAGGTAATTTTGCTTCCTTGAGAACACCACAGAAAATAGACTTCTCATTTTTATTCATGTTAAAGCATGCTTTTGCATACTTTACTTTCTTGCCTTGATCCATTGGTTTCGGATGAAGTTTCTTTCTAATTCCCAACTCTTGCAAATCTAAACGAGCATTAACATGATCTTTTGTCTTCCCCATTATGTCCAATAAAGTACCTATCACATTGTCAAAGATGTTCTTTTCAATATGCATGACATCAAGATTATGTCGTAGTCTATTATGCTTCCAATATGACAATTCAAAAAAAATAGACTTCTTCTTCCAAGGACCATTGTTTTTCTTTTGCATCTTCCCAAATGAATTGACAAAGTCTTGCAACAAGTCCAAGATCTGTGTCCCTTCTAACAAAATAGGAGCAGGCCTATGTTCTTCTTTTCCATTGAAATCCCGTGTGTTTCTTCTATAATTATGACTCATCGGCAAGAAAACACGGTGATCCATATAACACATCTTTCGACTATGCTTTAGGTAAACCGAATTTGTGTTATAATTACAAGATGGACATGCTAATTTTCCCTTTGTGCTCCAACCACTCAACATAGCATATCCAGGAAAGTCGCTAATAGTCCATAAAAGGGCTGCTCGCAACTTAAAAGTTTGATTCTTTGAAGCATCATATGTGTCTACTCCCAGCTCCCACATAGTTTTCAACTCTTCAACCAATGGTTGCAAGTACACATCAATATTAGTCCCGGGAGAGTGTGGTCCAGGGATAATTAATGACAACATAAAATACTCCGACTTCATGCATAACCATGGTGGAAGGTTGTACGGCATAACTATTACCGGCCATATACTATAAGAAATACTCATTGTCCTATATGGATTGAATCCATCGCTAGTCAACCCAAGTCTTATGTTGCGTGGGTCACTAGCAAAATCAAGATAACGCTCATCGAAGTCTCTCCATGCTTTGCCATCAGCAGGATGCCTTAACTTCCCATCTCTTGTCCGCTCTTCCTCATGCCACCTCATTAATTCTGCAGTCCTCTCACACATGAACAACCTTTGAAGTCTAGGAATTAACGGGAAGTGTCTTAAAACTTTAGCCGCTACTTTGTGGCCTTGCTTGGGATTTTCTAGCTCATTCTCTGCCTGAGAATTCTCAACCCATCGTGAAGCACCGCAAAGATGACAAGACTTGTCTTTCTCATGATCTTTCCAATATAACATACAATTATTGGGACAAGCATCAATCTTTTTATAATCAAGGCCCAAGTCCCTTATCATGGCTCTTGTTTTATTAAAAGATTGGGGGATGTTTAAATCTGGCATAGCTTCTTTTAGTAGCTCTAAGAGTGCATTGAATGACACATTACTCCAGCCAAAGAGACACTTCATCAAATATAACCGAATGATGAAGGACAAAGTAGAGAAATTTTTACAACCGGGGTACAATTCCTTGTTTGCCTCTTCTAATAAATTATAAAACTTTTTGGCATCTTCATTAGGCCCCTCTGTAACTCCATCTTCTTCTGCCACTTCTCTAAATCTATCATGCAACAGTGCATCCATATCATCCATGCAATTCTCTCCATCATCGATGTCATCCTCCTCTGTGGGCATGGTTAACTCCTCACCATGGTTTACCCAAATAGTGTAGCCTTTTAGAAATCCATAGTCTATCAAATGTTCAAATATTGCATCTTTTCTTAACCAACGACCATTACCACATTGAGCACAAGGGCATAAAATCTCTCCTCCCTGAGGCCTTCCTTTATTATAAGCAAAATGTAGGAAACATTGCACACCATTGATATACTCCGCACTATATCTCGGCATTTGAATCCATTCCTTATCCATTGATTTTACTTAACTACGAAAAGAAAAAAATCAAATGGTCAAATACGACAAAATCATATCAAGCCTATTCTATTCCTGGAAGTGTCTATTGAAAGCTGAGCTAATAAATATTAAACACTTAAAGGAAGCATCGAGGTTAAACTATTTAAATGCTAGCCTCAATTTCTTTTACCTTTCAGATGTAAGGCTTAGTCCTAAGTTTTCCCAGGGGTAAATAAAGATTCTACCCATCCGAGAGAACATGGTTGTTCTCGGGCTACAAATATAGGAGTGCACTGCCTCCTTTACCTAGTCGATTTGAGTTCTTGTTTAACATATATCTGAAAATAATGATAACACTAGAGAGAAATAAATAGCATACTCTACTAATACCAGAAAGATAAAGAAAGAAGAACCTCAACTGACAATGAAGTCTTTTTTTTTTAGGTGAATGGAAGGAGTTAATCCCACCAGATATTAGTAAAAGTAATTAAATAATTAAATGAGAGAAGATAGTAACAATGAATTTTAGATTATGCTAATTGATATCAGAAGAGTAGGAAAAACCAAAAAAAATTACAAGCTCTTAGACTGTCAGGTGCTTGTTCCTTCTTCACCTTAATAATGAGAAAATACACCAATCCACATATTTCTGGGCCATCACACTATTCACTTTATCAAAGATTCACGATTAAGTTGTCACTAACTAGCATTTATTTGACCAACGACGAACACAAGTCTTCATGAAGTAGATGACAAACATTACAGGATATACCAACTTATGGTAATTGGTAAGAATCAATTAATGGAGCTAAATAAAACAAAATGAGAACTACAGAGCTCAAGGGTCTGCTTCACTCAGCATTAAGCTTTCACTAAGTGTTCAATATTGTCAAAAAACAGCAAAAAGTCCTCTAACTTAAAGTTATTTGTTGTCAATCTATAGGGCTCAATCAGAAGATGACAAACACTACAGGATGTAACAGATCATGGAAAGGTTCAAATAAAACAAAAGGACAAAGCACGAGGGGGACCTAATTATGAGAGTGATCGTCGGCGACCGGTGCTATGAGAGTGTGAGACGGGTGGTGGCGTCGGGATCGACTCGGGAGGTTGGCACAGCAGAGGCCTGGTGGCGTCGGGAGTTCGGCGCAGCAGAGCGGTCGCGTCGGGAGGTCGGCGCAGCAGAGCAATCGCGTCGGGAGGTCGCCGCAGTAGAGCGGTGCGTTTAGGGCAGAAGAGATCGCGCGAGTAGTCGATCAGCGCGCGGGAGAGGAAAATTAAATGGCTTAAGTTTTTTTATTTTCTAATTATATAGTATACATGGAGTTAAACTATGGGAACGGTTCCTTTGTGTTCCCATAGTATACATTCTAAGAGAACGGTTACTAAAAGTGTTCCCATAGTATAGTCTAAGGGAACGGTTGAAAAATCTGTTCCCATATATTATCTACAGGAACGGTTTCTTTAGTGTTCCTATAATATAATGGCTAAGGGAACGGTTTTGGAAAACCGTTCCTATAAGTGATGTATGGGAACAGTTTTTTAGCCGTTCCTAAAGGTGGCGTGGCCATAGAGCCAAAATGTAGTAGTGAGGAGGAGGCGAGGTGCTCAGCCATATGGGGAGGAGAGGGTGGAGGAGAAGAAGGAGGTGGAGAAGAAGAAGAAGTTCACCGTGCCGACGGCGACCATGGCTGTGGAGGATGGTGCTCAACCACATGGGGAGGAGGAGGAGGAGGAGGTGAGGTGCTCAACCATATGGGGAGGAGGTGGAGAAGAAGAAGTTCACTGTGCCGGCGGCGACCATGGCTGTGGAGGATGGTGCTCAACCATTGGGGAGAAGAAGAAGAGGAAGAAGAAATTAAAAAAAAAGTGATAGCTGTTGGAAGGAAGAAGAGAAGAGAGAGAGAAAAAAAAATGTGGGGCCGTCTGCCACGTATGATGCAGTCAGACTACTCAAACGTCGTTTACCTCCACGTCAGCTAAGTTGAGACGGCGCGTGACGATTTGGTAGATGACATAAACGGAAGCAAATTTTGTGCATTTACAGGCTAAATTTAAAATCGTGGGTAGAACGTAAAATTTTTGCAAACCTTGTGATTTTTTAGTCTATTATCCATATTTTTAATTGCATCATTCCTTAGATCTAGATTGCATTATTCATGAACCCCAAAGATTTAGTGTAATGACATATTTTTATTTTTATATGTATGTTAATTAAAATTCTAATCCACGTGACAATGCAATTCGGAATCCTAATGGCCAATCCCCCCCCCCCCCCCCCCAAAAGTAGTTGATTCATTCCTTGATGGAAGAAAGTACAAAAGCTAGCTCAGTTATAGAACTAGAAGTATCATTCCCTGACTACCAGAGATGATAGTTACATACTAGAAAAGGAAGACCATAAGGATAAGGCCTGATTAACAATCAAAATCGCGTCCCCCGCCAGCCCATTATATTGGCATTTGTTGCGATGATTCCAGATGCTCCATAAAAAACATGAAGGCAATTCCATGCTGGTGTTCTGCTGTTGAAGTTTAGCACAGATCAACATCCACCATCCCGAGATTGAATCGCAGTCAGGCCTAGAGAGATGGGGAAGTCCTGAGTTGCGCCAGGCCTGGGTTGAGATGTTGCACTTCAAGAATACATGCATGCCATCTTCTGGATGAGATTTGCACATCGGGCAGACATCATCTGAGATAGGGATGTGTCATTTTTTAAGATTATCTTTGAGAGGTAAGTAGCCATTGAGGAGTCTCCATGTGAAGACTTTGACCTTCGGAGGTACCTTTAGCTTCCATATACTTGTCCAGGGGAATGGAGCCGTAGAAGAATATTGAGGAGGATTATAAGCTAGCTCATTTGATATTAACTTGTAACCAGAGTTGACCGAATAGATGCCATTATTATTGAAGTGCCAAACCCAAGTGTCTCTTCCTGTCGGAATGCTCATCTGTAGGATCTTCTCAGCAACTGAGTGGTGGAAGAGATTACGTTCTTCCTGTACCTTCCACATTCCGAGCTCTTTGTCAAAGAGGTGGAAAACTAATACTGGATTCGAGTGATGCATAGCAGGTCCATAGACGCTGAAGGAAGGCTCCGCGAGGATCCACGGGGTACCCAGTGCAGGTAATATAGTGTTAGACCCCACCTTTATTCTAAGACCCTTGCTAAGAAGCTCCCTGCCCCTTAGAATGCTTCTCCAACCCCAGGAGGAATTCGACTTTGCATCAGCCTCAGTGAACTGAGAGTGTGGGAAGTATTTGTCTTTGTATACTTTGCTCAAAGGAGAATAGGGACGAGTTAGAATTCTCCATCCAATTTTGGCAAGAAGGGCCAAGTTCATGCGGCTGCATTCTTTGAAGCCTAATCCTCCCGAAGAGAAGGCCTTGCAGAGTTGAGACCATTGCGTCCAATGAATGCCTTTTGTTTGTGGATTAGACGACCACCAAAAATTGCTGCATATATTATCAATCTGATGGCACAACGAATCTGAGAGGTAGAAGCAGGTCATGGTGTAATTAGGAATTGCTGCCAACGCAGATTTGATGAGTGTTTTCTTTTCAGCTCGCGAGATGAATTTTGAAGACCAACTTTCTAGTCTTGATTTGATGCGGCCGAGAATAAAGTCGAACATGGCTTTTTTGGATTTGTTAATCAAAGCCGGGAGCCCCAAGTATTTTCCTTGGCCTTCATTGAGAGGAATATTTATTAGGGAGCTTATCTGCTGCTTCAGAAGCTGAGGAGTTACTTTAGAAAATGTTAAGGAGGATTTTTGCATGTTGATTTGTTGACCATTGATCATACCAAAATCCTGTAGGAGCTTTTTGAAGCATGTTGCATGGTGTATATCCGTTTTGCTGAACAGTAGAACATCGTCAGCGAATAATAAAGCTGATAAATCAGGACTATGACGACTGATCTTGATACCTCGGCATCTCATCTGAACTTGCATGGATTGCATCATGTGGAGGAAGCCCTCCATGCATATAACAAATAGGAATGGGGAGAGGGGATCTCCCTGCCGCAATCCACGAGAAGGTGTAAAGTATCCGAACTTAGATCCTTCAATGGTGACTGAATATGTTATCGTTGATACACATTGCATGATAATGTCAATGAATTCAGGAGCAAAGCCCATTGCAGACATAACAACGACTAAGAAATCCCATTCTATCCAATCATAGGCACCACTCATATCTAGCTTGATAGCCATTTCATGGGAGCAACCCTTCTGTTTCGACTTCAGGTGATGGTTAACCTCATGAGCAATTAGAATGTTCTCCGATATGAGTCGGCTCGGGACAAATGCACTTTGGTTTTTTGATATTACTTTGTTCATGACTGGTTGCATCCTCTTAACTATAATTTTGGAGCAAATTTTGTAGTATACGTTGCATAGGCTGATCGGCCTCAAGCTGGACATGTCCATTGTATGTTTGCTTTTAGGAATAAGAGCGATGAGTGTATCATTGAATGGACGGAGAGGTTTCTTGTATCTGAAAAAAGAGGAAACTGCAACAACCACATCCTTATCTACCACATGCCAATAATGATGGAAGAAGGCACCAGTAAAACCATCCGGTCCTGGTGCACCATCAATGTTAATGTCAAAGACTGCCCTTTTTTATCTTTTTTATCTCCTCATACGTCACAGGTCTTATGAGCCAGTTGTCAGCTCTTCTTGAAACTTTCTTCTGAATACCTTGAAGGTATCGATTGATATCAGTTGGGTTGGAAGAGCCAAACTTACTGTTGAAATGGGAGATTGCAACTTGCGCAACCTGATCAACACCTTCCACCCATTCATTTTCCGAATTTTTGATCCGGGGAATGCTATTATAATTTCGCCTGGCTTTGGTGCATGCACGAAAATACCCAGTGTTCCTGTCACCCTCTCGGAGCCACTTAATTTTGGATTTTTGACGCCAATATATTTCCTCATCCTTCAGAGCTTGTAGCAGCTTATCTTCCAGGATTCTCTTTCGGACTGAGTAGTCAAGGGTGTTGGCTGGGGTTAAGGCATGCAGTTGTTGTTGTTGAAGGGAGTTGTTCTTTAGCCACGATAGGATGCCTTGTCTGACTAGCTTCAATTTGGAGAAGACCTGGTATTGTTGAGTACCAGAGATGGGTGAGTTCTAGGCTCGAGAGATAATATCATTCAGATGTTCATTCTCCAACCAACGTTTATCAAACTTGAAGGTCCTTTTTGCAATGAAGGGGCTTGCTGGTTGAAGCAAAATGGGGCGATGGTCGCTCCCGGTGTCGTCCAAGTGCAACACCATTCGATTCCTCCATAGATCACACCATTCCATTGAGCCCAGAAATCGATCTAAAATTTTCTCTATGATTTGGTTGTGTTGTCTTCTGTTGCACCACGTAAATGTAGGACCAGAAGAGGGGAACTCCATTAGGTTAATTTGTGCTACCAATGAGCTTTTGCAGGTGGCTGTTCATGTGAGGTGCAAATCGATGATAGTTTGATGATATGATATAATTGAAACCAAATCGAAAGTACGAGATCCCTTTTGGTTGAAAATAAAAAGTTAGGATAGATCTGAGAAAATCCTTAAAAATTATGATATATTAGATATAATCATTTAAACCTTACTAAAAAAGATGATGATGTGACATTTTTGAATTTTTTTATTCATTTAAAGATACTGATGTGGTAATATTGATCTACGTCAACAGTGCCACATCAACATCCAAATGTTAAATTTAACATTACATTGACGGTGGGATATAATTAAAAGAAATTAAAAAGTTGAGTATATTATTAGAAAAAAATAAAAATAAAAATAAATTAGGGAAAATCATAAAAAATGATGATATATTTAATAATTAACCCAAGTTTAATTTTTTGGATAAGATAAACAAATTGAAGAGGATTAAAATCATATATAATATTGAGTATAATATTAATTTTATCTTCTTCTAGTTTTTTTTTAATTTATGCACTAAATAGATGAGAGATTAAAGTTCGTCCATTATTTGTTTATCTCGTTATCTTTTATCCTATGAAACAATATGCAATAGGTGTATTTGGTTAGTTAAAATACTAATAGTTTATCTCATCTTTTTGGCAATTAAAGTAGCTCCTCTTTAACATATAAGCATTTGTGAGAATTTAAGTTTATATAAAAGAAATCCTTGCTAGACTTGATAAATTTTTTAAAAATATTTCTTTATACCCCTCGAAGTTTAAGTTAGATTATAAAATATACAAAGATTAATTACCTAAACAGACTAAACAGTGAGTTTACTTTGTTATTAACCCAGACTTATGAAAGTAACAAGAATAATCTTACCATCCAATAAAAATGTTAAAATGTTGGGATGACAAGTAAACAAGCCAATTTTTTGCTTAATCTATTTAGATTTGTACTGGACCGACTCTTTGGGGCAGGTTGAACTGGCCCAAGAGATGACTCGACTTGTGAACCACACCCAGATTGAACCACTTACAACTTGGCACGAGGGCTCCACTCGACCATTTAAGGATATTTTCATCCTTCATTTATCATCAATAATTCAATAGTAATGATACCGTAATATAAGGGATAACAACCAACCTATTCAAGGCATATCCTTGTGAAATTTTAGGAGAAATTCTCATCGAAATATCTCGACTTGCTCTATAAAATAGACACGTCACACACATGTATACTCTCTATTCTAATTCCATACACACCACTTGAAACATGTCCTTATTTGAACGTCGGAGTATTTTTGCATGTCGCCACCGGAGCCACGTTCGACGAGAGCCCAAGGGACTTGCAACATAGCATCACCTTTAGTTATGATATTTGCTTCTTGAAAAAGACAAGATTGTATCTTCAACTTCCATGCCTAACTACTTTGTCTTTGGCACCAAAGTTGTTAGTTAAGTACAAGAAAACAATAATTGTGAATATTTAGGATCATTATCACAGTGACCGGCAGTTGCTTTGGTCGAGAGGAGCAATTGCTTAGAGTTAAGATCAACTAGTAATTCATCCTGTTGGACTCTTCAACGACAACGTCTCAATTTTTTATTTATTACCAAAGATAGTTATTTATTGAAATCACAAAGGATCAAATACATAGGTTCCACAAGAACATAAGCAATACATCAAAACCGGGTTCCCAAAAAAGCGAGATGCTAAATACAAAGAATCTTAACAAAGAGAAAAAATGTTTGCCTGGAGCCTAATAAATTCCTCTGAGAGGGACTTAGCCTTGGACCAAATGTCTTGAACAATAGTGATCTTGTTTTCAAAGACTTTAGCATTTCTTGCTAACCAAATTTGCCAAATAATGAACGCTATCAAAATCAACTTTTCAGATCCATCAATCTCAAGGTTGAATTTACTATAGAAGATCTAGCCACCAAAGTCTGAAAAGCCTGAAGGGAGATTCCAATCATGTTTAATGATATCATCCATATGCCATATGTGGGTGATCCGAGGGCAACTCAAAAAACATCGATGAATTGATTTTGCTTCAGAGTGACAAAGAGGACAGAGAGCATCAGTCTGAGGAAATCTTTTATGTAGCTTTTGACACACCGGGACTCCTTCATGCAACAGTTTCCAAATCAGAATTTTTATTTTTGGAGACACTTTAATATCCCAAATCGAATTCCAAAGCCTCTTATAGGGAGGACCTTTCGTAACAGGAGGATGATAAAATCGAAATGCTATCTCATAACCGGAAGCTACCGAATAAGAGCCACCACTTCCAAGGTTCCAAATAAACTTGTCATCGTGATTAATAGGAACTATCTGTAGAATAATCTCAGCAATCGTCGGAGTAAAAGAATTTTTCACCAATTCTTCGTTCCACGCTGATTCATGAGTAGTGACAATGTTTCATTGGTGCTAATTAATTATACAATGACATATATGTTTCTAAGAGTGACATGATGAGGCATGAGGGGGCAAAAATACATGACATGCCTAACTCACAATTGGTTTTTGTGACATTGAAGATTTTCCTCAACTTAAGAGAGCGAGCATTAATAATGTTCACCACCAATGGTTGGTGGGCATGCACCATTGTCACAACGGACGGTCGACCCATTAGTAGTTTAGTAGTTAGACATTCGGATATATTTTCAATAAGTATTGGTTTCGATTTTTAATTATAGTGCTCTATGCATTTAATTCTGCATCTATGTATATTTATAAATGTATCATATGCATATAATTTTGCATTTATGTACATCTTGTAATGATTATATTATAAAATTATTTTTTAAAAAATATTCACCACTAGTGGTTGGTGAGCACTGTTATCATGTATTATTCTTCTACGCTACTATCATTTTTGAATAAGAATAGTTGGTTTAGTTTATTTCTTTGATCCATCTTTTATTTATAAGATTTTAAAGTTAGGTTCGGCCCTATGTCCCAACATGGCTCGAAATAGTAAATTGAGTCAAGATTGAGCTGAGCCGAACACGACCCAAGTGCCGGGCGGGGCCGCCTAGGCCGACACCATTCAGTATCCTGCATTCCTGCCCAATCCTCTTCCGAGTTTGGTCTGGGCCGCCGAGGGGTCAACCCGGCCCATTACCTACGGTCCGGTTGCCAACTTGCCGTGGGCTCAGAAGAGTCGAAGTGCAGTTGGGCCACCAACCCATATATTACTCTTTCATTCAGTGGACAGACGACAAAATCCATATCGTCACCGCCCGTTACGTCTCTCTCCCTTCCCCTCACTCGTCGCTCAAACAAAGACTGCAAACCAAGCCAAAAAAGCCAAGAAAAGGAACGAAGACGAAGGGAGGGAGAGAGGCGCTCTCGATAAATTCGTTCTCGCGATCTTCTCTTCCGCGGATCCTCTTTCCCTCTCGTCTCCTTCGACCCTTCGTCTCCTTCCTCGATCCTGTGATCCGAGGGGTTTCCTCCTCCCTTGATCGCTCGGAGTTGGATCGCCCCGCGCAGGAGATGAATCAGAGGTTGAAGCTCCAGCAACAGCAGCAGCAGGCCCTCATGCAGCAGGTGATGCTCCAGCAGCAGCAGCAGCAGCAGCAGCAGCAGCTTTACCACTCCGGGGTCTTGGCCGCGGCCATGTCTCAGGTGGGAGCCCCTTTCGTTTCCCTTCTCTCTTAATTGATTGTTTTATCTCCTTCGTGCTTGTACTGCTGCGATCTTTAGGGTATCCATTGTCCTTTCTCGTCTAGAGAATGATGAAAGCTGGTTTTGCGTGCGACTCTTAGAGAGTTAGATCGGGTTATCCCTCATTGTTCTATCAACTGCAGTCGAGAATTCTTTCTTGGCTCCATTTCTCAATCGTGGGGCTCTAGGATCGGTTTTTTGGTTTAATTTGGAAAAAAGGAATTTCTCACTGTGGTTAACGGCTGCAAACTTATTTTACTAAGGATGCCTTTACATTTGCCATGGAAGCTTTGAATTTGACACTTAGATCGGATTATCCGTATTTTTCTTTTAGCAACTGCAGTCAAAATTTCTTTTCATTCGCCCCATTTTTCATTTTCCAGTTCGAGGCTCAGTTTCTTCTTTAAATTTAGAAATAATAAATTCTCTGTGGCTCAAGGTTGTAGAAATTATATATTTATGGTATAACATTCACAGTTCCATAAACATGCCAAAGAGAAATGTGATTTCTAATAAGACGAGGGTGCAACAACTGCGGATTTTGGTTACATTTTAATTCAGGAAAACTATATAGAGGAACCATTCAGAAGCTTGTAAATGCCTGGAATTGCTTTAAATATGTGGAAATTGAAGCAGATTTTCATGGTTTTCTCATTCAAGACTTTGATTATTACTTCCGATATCCTTGATTAGGATTTTTGGTTAGGGCAGGAAGATGCTAATCACAAATATCCTTGAATCTATGAGCATACCACCTGGAAGAGGCACACGCAAATGCTTAATTTTACCATTAGCTAGTTAATATACAACTGTTGTCTGGACAAACAAAACAATTTCTTCTAGATATATCTGATGATCCTTGGGAAATACATCCATGTTCAATTTCATGTTTCTAAACCTAAATTTTTTTATATTTCTGGTAATAATATTAAAAATGCTGCTATATGTGGACATCTTTAGTGAATTACATTAACACCTAGTATATGTTCCTTGATTCAGAGGACATCCAAAGAGCTGGGAATTTAATTTGCATATCATATTTGCCTTTGTGCTCTTCGGTTGGTGGCATCTTTTTAATAAGTTCTACATTACAGCAGAGTGACTCATAATATTCAGACTAACCCCTATTCAATAGTTGTAAGAATACATAGCCTTGCATAGATGTTGAGAGAATATGGTGGGAAAAATCTATGTAGGCAACCCCAAATAGTTGAGACAATAAAACTTGTAGTTGATCATTCTTGGTGTTGCTTTTTCTATATTGTTGCGTAATCATTGATGTATGCTTTCGCTTGCCAACTCTTTTGTAAATGTAGTCATTACCATACTATTTTCTGTTGTTAATTGCTTTTATTCCTAAAAGATCATTTATCCTACGAATCCTATAAACAAAATGACCAAGGGGAATTTCTTTGTTTACCTTAAGAGCTCATTTGGTAATTTGGAACGAGGACGACGGAATGGGAATAAAAAAATTGGAACAAGAACATAGTAATGGAAATTTTATTCTTTTGGTTTATACTTGATCATTCATTTCCTCTTAATATAATAGGACAGAAATCTTCAATTGAAAATTAACTCTTTCTCTCTCATATTCACCCTCTGCCATGGGTCATTATCATTTCAATCTATTTATTTCTATTTCAGTTTGTTCCCTATATCTAATCATCCTAAAATTAGGGAATGCCTTTCCATTTCCCATTCCAGCATCTTTGTTCATGTTACCAAACAGGCCATGAGTGTTTTTTCATCTTAACTCTAGCCCTTTATAGGTTTTGATCGAATAAGAGGGTTTGGCATTGTAATACCATGTTGGGATAATGGGATGTTTTTAGGTCTTTTTATTTCTCATTTTCCCTATTTTCTAGGATATAGACTCTCTAGTTTTTTTTTTTTCCTTTCTTCTTTTTTACTTTCACATTTTGCAGATGGAGCCTGTTCCAAGTGGCAATCTTCCCCCTGGTTTTGATCCATCTACATGCCGCAGTGTGTGAGTGCTTTTTAGCAATTTGTTTTCTTCTTTCTCCTTTGCAATTTTCCCTTGTCCATTCACGCTAGAATTAAGGCCACTTGCTACAAACATGACAAGAATGCCACTATGGTAGTAATTGCGTAATGCATAGATTTGATTTTATGTCATCCAGATATCGGAATTTTTTCTAATATATTCTAGTATCTTCATAATAAATTTATCTTTGTCACTAGGAATTCACTATTGAAAATCAGCTTGCTCTTTAACTATTCAAAACAGTTTCCATATAATTGGAAGTATTTCAGCTTGACTGTTGATTTTCTTATTGTTATGTTATTAGGTATGTGGGTAATATCCATCCAAATGTGACAGAGGGCCTTCTTGCAGAAGTTTTCCAAAGTGTTGGTCCACTTGAAGGATGCAAGCTCATTAGAAAAGAAAAGGTTTGTTTCTTGGTCAAAATTATTGTAGCAGTTATCCCAAAGACAATAGACCCCTAATGCCTTTGTAGACATCATTTTATCTTAATTTTTACTTCAACCACAGTTTCGTTAGTTTGTCATCACTTGAATTGGATATTTAAAATTTTATTCTTAGTTTTTGGTCTATGTTGGTCATGCCGAACTGAATAGTTAAGTTGTAGCTTGCCTAGTGCTACCGTTTTCTTTGTTAATAAAATAAATTAGACCTATAAACAAATTGCATTGTGAAATGTTGTCTCTGGATTCTGGAACAAGAAATAGAAGTCTCGGCTTCTTTTTCTTTTCTTTCATCTTCACGTATTGCAGTGGGATTTAGAGGTCAGATACTTAGCCCTCAAAGTGTCTTACTTCGCTTTGTCGACTTTTGTGGAACTTTGGGAAGCTTCTCGCTATATCTTTTCAGAATTTTGTCATTTGACCACTTGAACATAGTCAGCCTTTTGTCATTCACATCCAAATTGCAGAGGACTTTGCAGCTAGTTGTAAAAGTTGTACTAATACTTTCAGGATCAATAGATCTTTGAATGGAATATGATTTCGTCGCAAACCTACAACCACTGAATAGCGAAAAACGGCCAATAACATATGGTGTGCTACTAACACATTAATATGATTTCGTCTTCTTTTTTATGTACATGAGGTTTAAAGTTAGAATGCTTAACATGAGATGTATGATGATCATGAGCATTCTTAAAAGAAGCATTCTATCTTTAGAATTATTGAAAGATGAAACATTTGGTAAATTATTAACTTTCCTACTCAAGAAAACAATCTCATTTTTCAAATCATTAATGGATTTGTATAAGGCTTGCATTTGAGATTTCAATGTACAACTTTTATTCTTTATTTTTGAATTTTCACTTTCAAAATCTCATTCTCAAATTTAAAATCATTTTTCAAATCATTACTTCTAAGTTTCATTTTTTATTTCAAATCCTCATTTTCAAATTTCAAACTTCAATTTTTGATTTTCTAGTTTGAATTCATCCAAATGAGAACTAAGCCTTACATTTTCTTTCTTCAACCTTTTATTTTCCTTATCTTTTTTACAAGCAAGACATACATTTTCCTACATTCATGTACTAACTCATCATATGACATATCTTGAGAGTGAGAGCTAGAAGAGCTAGCATTATCATTATCATTAACACATGACTAGAAGGAGAGTGTACCTCATCATTCACATCCACAAGGCAAGCTTTTGAAGTGGCTTCATAGTCATGGCTATAGGGTGCTTCAAGTGAGTGAGAAGTCGAGGTGGAAGCATTTCTCTTTGTCTTGTTCTTCATGGTAGGGCAATTTTTCTTCCCATGCTCCTTTTCTTTGCACAAATGACAAATGACTAGAAGCAATATGAGCATCAAAACCAAGATTAATGGTAGGTGAATGACCATTGTCATCACCACCTTTATTAAAAGTATGTCATGATCATATAACATATTTAAACTAGCTCACAAATCAAAAGCTGAAGAACAATGCATGACATTTTCAAGGATCTCATTTGGTAAGGTACAAAGTATACAATTTATGACTTCTCCATTAAATTTAAACATTTTCATATCAAGTTCACTCCAAGCATGCATGTTAACCTTAGGCTCATGTACTCTAATTTTAACATGTTATAAACACCAAAACCTTTAGTCGTTAAATAGGTGTACATTCTATGATTCTAAAGACCAACGTTAGAGCTATCAAACCTAGGGGTGTAGACACTATGCAATTCTAAGATCCAAGCGGTAGTAGAGATGGTGAAAATTTCAAACTACGATCCGCTCTGATATCAATTGTTGGGCAAATGACCTACACTAGAGGGGGTGTGTGTGTGTGTGTGTGAATATTGTGTCATACTAAATTTAACCTAATTTGGTTTTAATCACTTTCTTGAATTCTTAGGTTAAACACGATTTAACTTATTAAATACGGAAGCTAACGATAAATGAACAAGTAAGCATAAACTAATTTAAACAATGCAAACACAAGATTTATAGTGGTTCAGGACCATTCCCTACTTCACTATCTAAGCACTCCGCTTAGGATTTCAAACTCTAGCTTACTAGTTTAAAGTGTATCCTACAAGAGGATTTACAAGCTAAGGCTCCGAGCCTCTCCCCGAGAGTACCTCCAACACTTCTTCTCACAAGGACTACACAACTAAGCAAATTAAGTTTACACTGATGGACTTATGCCTCTGCACTAAGGCAACGACCTACATACAAACCTAGCAACCTAGGTTTTCACAACTTGAGATACAATGAAAGAAATCACAAAATACAACAACAAATGGAGCAATAAACAAAACAATGTATAATTAGCTCCAACACAAGTTTCCTAGTCCTCTTGATATCTTGTGAAGATGAATCGCTAAGGGTTCAAAGACAAGATCAAGAATTAAAGCTCAAACTAGGGTTTTCACAAAAATTGGCTCAAGAAATACTTAGGGCAATAGGGCTTATTAGTAAATGTCTCAATAGGTTCCAAAAGGTCAAAGGAAGGCCGGGGATGCCTTTTTATAGGCAGAATACAAGTAATGGCTCGAGTCCAATGGGTTGAAACGGCTTAAAAAAGAGACGTTACTGCCGCCGGTCGTACATCGAGCGGTCGTCGGTCGACTGAAGCTGCAATTGATAACTGCACAGTGTGTAGTTTCAGCGCGCTTCGATCTCCGATCCTGGTTTCTGGTTTGGTTTTTAGGGTTCTTTGCATCATAGTGAGGATTATACATTCATTCTAGACACCCTAGACCTATATTCTAACTTCCCAACGAATTTCGAGTGTTCGAACGTCCTTTCGATTTTTGCCGATTTCATCGATTTTTGATCGCTGACGTCGTGCACTACTCGACTTAGAACTGAAAATATTTCTCTATGAAACCATTAGTTCCATGTTTGTTATCAAAACTGAGATTAAGACATAGGTTGAAAACCTTAGGCCAACACCTCCATTATCTTATTGGAGTTAGGTATAGGTATGAATTTCTTTACTATTTGGGAAAGGGCCTTCTTTAGTCCCTCAACTATCGCGTATTTTTCAATTTGATCCCTCAACTAAAAATCCGGTCACTTGAGTCCTCAAAGTTATTCATCGTTATCACTTAAATCCTCACCGTCGACTCCTGTTATAATATCGTTAAAATTATCCAATGTGTCAAGGTTTACGTGTATTAAAATGTTATCACATTTTTAGTTGAGGGACCAAAGTGAAAAAGACGCGATAGTTGAGAGACTAAATAAGGCTTTTCCCTTAAAGCTATTTTATGTTTCATTCAAAATTTAATGGTGTTATAACGTTTGGTTGATGGCAGGGACTAAATTACTAATGATTGAAAATTTGAGGACTCAAGTGATGGAATTTTTAGTTGAGGGAACAAAGTAAAAAATATGCGATAGTTGAGGGACTAAATAAGACCTTTTCCCTTACTATTTCTACTTTATTTGAGATTGGAACCATTGATAAAATTAAGGTAGAAATAGATATTGTTGGAATAAATGTGGAGATAAATGAGTGGTTGTTATTTTGTTTTTCTAGACTTTTGTAACTCCTCATCTATATGTTGAGGGGAAGAGTAACGAGAGTTAGGTTAAAGTGGATGTTTTGTGTCTTTTATTATATCACATGGTAGTAGAGCTAGTGAAACACCAACCAATGTCGTCATTTTCTCTCCTTCTCTTCTTTTGATATTTATATAACCTTTGTTATTGTTTTTTCTCTCCTTCTCTTCTTTTCATATTTATATAACCTTTGTTATTGTTTTTGACACTCAAGCCGCACCACATGCTTTTTTGCTGCATGCTCGATGCACTTGTCAGCGAATTAAGCTGTTGGGTGCTCATGTGAATCGTCTGAAAGAAAGGGAGGTGAGAGGGAACTTATAACAACATTTTATATGGTGCATTGTGTTTTCTCTAGGTGAGGTGCTCTCGGTAGACTGTTCTAGTGTACACTAGTCTCAGCATTGCATCCTCAGTGGGCTGTCCTGTATATATACTACTGTCGTCACTGCATTCTTAGCAAGCTTCTTTAGGACCTTGCCTCTCAAAGCATCTTTTCGTAGGTTTTTGCCTCTCTCTGTGCAACATTTAGCATGTACTTGTCTCTCTCGGTGCGTATCTTGCCTCTTGCAGTGCACCTCTAGTGTACTTTTCTATAAGATCTTATCTTTTTACACTTGGCAGTCCTCTTTTTGCTCATCTTGATAGATTCTTTCTTCTCTTGTGCGCTTCTGAACTAGTCCTTGTCTTTTCTTGTGCAAAGTGCAAAATATACTTTCTAATAAAGAAAGTTTTAGCTCATCTTAGGTTTGAATATCATCCTTGTCTAGGCTCAACCTTTTATCATTATTTATTTTAGTTTCCATACTTAAACAATTTGTGTTTACTACGATTTTGGGTTTGAGGGGGATGTTGTGGTTTGTGAATGTTAAGGCTCAGCCTTCTATCATTTTAAACTTTGGTTAGGGTTTCCTCCCCCAATTGTGATGTCTTTGTATGAGTGGCATGTAATGAGATAGTTTTTATATATATATGTGTGTGTGTGTGTGTAAAGATCCTTTCAAGTTGTAGCCATGGTATGCTCTGGTATTCTTTCTATATGGATAGCATTCAACAGCTTCTTCCCTACTAACGCAGTATATCTCTATCTAATTATGAATCTGTCTTTTAGTCTTCTTTTGGATTTGTTGATTATCATGATCGAAGGTCAGCAGCTCTTGCAATCATGTCCCTGCATGGTCGACAGTTGTAAGACCCCTTTAACATGCATGAATTTTCTGTATTGATTTTTTTCTCTCCATATTTTAGCCTCAGTTCTAACATTTATGAGCATCTGCAGATATGGCCAGGCAATTAAGGTTAATTGGGCATATGCTAGTGGTCAAAGGGAAGATACATCTGGTTGGAATTTCAGACCATCTCACTCATTATTTTTCTGTTGTAGGTTAACCTGTCTATTCTCCCAAGCATGCTTTACTAACCATTTTGCATTGGTTTTCATCTTGAGCAGGGCATTTCCATATTTTTGTTGGAGATTTAAGTCCTGAGGTCACCGATGCGACACTTTTTGCTTGTTTCTCAGTATATGGCAGCTGTTCGTAAGTTACATATGTTGGGACCTGTTATAGTTAATTCTTGATATTCTAGACACTACCTCTTAATAGTTTATGTTTTTTCTCAATTTTCAGCGATGCGCGAGTTATGTGGGATAACAAAACTGGGCGCTCTAGAGGATTTGGCTTTGTTTCTTTTCGCAACCAGCAGGTACATTGCGTATGAATGTATTTGTTGGAAAATTGCCTACCAAATTGACTTATTATTTTATTTATTTTTTATGGTAATCCTAACAGCTCGAGAATGTTAGGTGCTGTTTGGTTAGCGAAAACTATTTTCTGGTTTGGTTTCAGTGAAACATAAAACTTGGTTTTGGTTTCTAGTTTTCAGTTTTCTGAAAACGCGTTTGGTTAAGAAAAACATCGGTTTTAGTCAGTTGAAACCAGTGAATATTTATTTGGTTATAAAAAATAATATTAATTTTTCTTGAATATTTTTAGTAGTAATTAAATGTTTAGTTAGTTTACAAAATTATATTTGCTAATATAGTTATAAAATATTTATATGATTTAATTAATTAAGTTATTGGTAATTTAAGATTTTTTTTGTTCAATTAGATATAAAAATTAATTAATAGTTATTACAAATTTTCAAAAAAAAATAAGTCCAATGGTCTAAAATTAGTTTTGATTAAATTATAAATAGATCAACTTTAAGAAAATTGAGTTATTTAAAATTTGGATTTGAGTCAATTAGATATAAATTGATTTAATTAATTTGTAAATTTAAGATAATAGTTTGAGTTGAAAATGGTAATTTTTATTTTTATTTTTAAAAGTTAGATATAATTTGATTTATTTTTAAATTAATTAATTTTATTAAAAAATATTTATAATTACAAAGTTGCCACTGCATTTTGATAACGAAATCGACAGTCTCGAAATCACAGAAAACAACATTCTGGTGTTTTTATTTTTATTAATAAAACTGATTTCGTTTTCATTCTGGTTTCGATTTAGTTTCATGAAAACGCTGAACCAAACACGTTTTCGTAAGTAGTTTTGTTCACTGAAACCATGAAAACAAATTTGGTTTCTCTAACCAAACAGACCCTTACTTTTTTCTATTCTTTTGGGTGCCACTGGCCACTACTATAGTTTCAGTTGAGATTGGTGTATCAGCTGTTTAAAATATCTCATCACTACTGCTACTGTCTTTGTATTAGAGGTACCAGTGAACTGGGTATTGGTTGGTATGCCTAGCTGTACTACCTGTTGTGGACTTCAATAATAGCATAAAGATTGTGCATCTCCTAGTATTGTCTGACTGTTACATAGCATCTTGTACAAGTGGTATGATATGAAATAAAGATACTATGCATGCATCCTTTTTTATCTCGAGTTAATTTACTAATACGCATAACAAGTTAAGTTATATTGTGAGTTAACTATAATTATTACTATCAATTAAAAATGAACTATAATTGTTACTGAATCAACAGAATCATAAAATCATTTGTTCAAAGGATATAGGTGTCATTTTATTCTGAAGTTGACATTGTTAATGGATCTTTCTTGTTGCCTACTGATCACTAAAACATAGATTGAAATGCAATTTTTTTTCAAATTCTTGTTACCTTGTATTCCCTTAATTTGTCATATGTTATTTCACAGGATGCTCAGAATGCTATTAATGACATGACTGGTAAGGTTGGGCTATGCTTCTTTCACTTGATTGTTTCTGCGCTTGAAACTTACTCAGGTTAACAGGAAACAAATGTGACCAGGTAAATGGCTTGGAAGCAGACAAATACGGTGCAACTGGGCGACCAAGACTACTGGAGAAGACAAACTGCAAAATGACAATCAGAATGCTGTAGTTTTAACAGAAGGAAGTAGCAATCCAGGTGAGTTAGTAGCTAAATTGTATTATGCTTAAGAGTTAAAAACTTTTAGGGGGCATTAGTTCACGGAATACCTATTGTATAAATTGTTTATTCCTCGTGGAAGAATTATTCTTATGTTTGGTTGGACAGAAGGCAAGGAATAACTATTCAGCCTTAGTGCTATACCTAATGGATAACTATTCCCAACTAGCTATTTCGAGCTCATTACATTTAGATTTTTTAAAAAAAGAAATCACTACTTCCCTTCAACTATGGAGGTAATAATTTGAAGCAAATAAAATAATCTTTTATTAAAACATAATATTTGTTAACCACTACAACCTTTCATGTTATTGTAAAGATTAATAAATAATTTTTATATAATTTTAAAATTAAAATTAATATTTTAATTATATATTATGCTTTCAATAGTTTAAATTACAATAAATTATCATACAATGTATTAAATATGTATATAAATATTTCAGTAAAGTTAAGGACACTTTGCGTTTTATCCTATAATATATTTATTATCATATAATATAATAAAAATATGTTTTCCATGGCATTCTTTTGACCAAATAAAGAAAAGTCCTTGTCAAAGGAAATAATGCATGTTGCTTTATTCTTTCTCCGTTCCTATTCCTTGCCTAGTGGCCCTAGTCCTATCCTTATCTCATGCCATGAACCAAACAGGGTTTTTAGGTCCTTATTTCACCATTCTTAATTGTTTATTTTTCTCCCTAAACGTATAATGCATTCTTATATGCACCACAGACACTCATATTACACAGTTTAAAGAAAATTCATATTTATGCCGTTTGATATCACAGATGGAGGCCAAGAGAGTTCAAACGAAATGGCCCCTGAAAACAACCCTGCATATACAACTGTGTATGTTGGTAACCTGGCTCATGAGGTAATTTTTCTGTTCTGTAGATTATGCTATGTTTAATCGCTTGTTCTTTATTTTGCCTCCACTATCTATTGTAGTCTTACTAGTACTTTTGCACCCGAACTTTTTTCTTCTGATCCATGGTTGCCATACTGCTTCATTGTGTTTGGTTAAATTCATTCATCTAGCAATTGTTTTTCAGGTAACACAAGCAGAGCTTCACCGCCAATTTCATATTCTAGGTGCTGGTGTAATAGAGGAAGTGCGGATACAGAGGGATAAAGGATTTGGATTTGTGAGATATCGTACCCATGAAGAAGCCTCTTTAGCCATCCAAATGGCAAATGGAAGGATAGTATGTGGAAAATCCATGAAAGTATGTTCTTTCGTTCAATCTTTTAGGCATTTTTGAGATCTGATTGTCTTGGATTCTTCAACCATATTAACATTGTTTCACTGGCATCTCATGTAGTGTTCTTGGGGTACTAAGCCCACTCCACCAGGGACAACGTCTAACCCATTGGCCCCTCCTGTTCCGCCTTTTCAGCTTCTACCGACGCCAGGTCTGCAAGGTTTTTCAGCTGCTGAGCTCTTAGCTTATCAGCGTCAGCTTGCTTTGAGTCAGGCTGCTGCTGGACAAATGGCTGGCCAACATGGCCTTGCGGCTCAGGCATCTGCAGGGCTTATGTCTGGTAGCGGGTCACAGGCAATGTATGATGGTTATCCCAATCTTTCATCTACTCAACAGCTAATGTACTACAATTAAGGATGCATTCAACAAGAACAACATGCTGGGAACCGTTTTTCCAGTATTTTTTTTTTCCTGTTGTGGAGTGATTGGACTTTTCGGTACTGTTTTTCTCGAGTACTTAGGTTTTCTAATGATCCTTGCTCTTTTGTATTCTAAGTATAGTTTTGATTTCGTATTAAAGTTTGATGAATTTAGTTACTGAATATGGAATATATAACCTTATGATTGTAGATCTTAATTCTGCTGTTTGGCAATGAAGAAATTGACTTTGATCGCCAGCATGCTTCAAAATTTTTTATGATATTCACCTGTTTGTTAAGTTGAATTTCACTTAGCATGTGGTATTTTTTTATCAATTTGCTCATTTGTTTATAAGGTTAGTATTCTGTCTTTTTTGACTAATCATTTGTGTTTTTAATAACAAGACAATTTCAAATGTGTTATTTAGTAAATATAAGTTGACAAGTATTAAAGAAAATCAATTTGGGATTTAATTTAATTGTGGTGGGTAAATTACAATTTATCCGAATTTTTGTGTACCATATGCTCCTTAGGTGGACGATGCCCCTTTGGCTTCCTTGTACGAGGAGATCTTGGTCTGTTTTGTTGGATTAAACATTCAGTAAATGAGCTTTGCAAGCTGGCTATTGTAACCAATGAACATCGCCTCATAACATTATCTCAAACCAATTCTATTCTTTTCAAATTGTTTCTATATGAATTTTATCTGATTCGGTTTAGGACCATTTTTCGTTTACCGATCCAGATGGATTCATCATTAGTTCGGATAGGAAAAATAGCTACTTCTGTCCCTCGTTTAACAACACTTTTCGTTTCACTACACCCATGTTTTAAACGATTACTCATCAATCCTTATCATTACTATATTTAAATAGAATGAAGGGCTAATATGTAAATAACTCAGTGTCAATTATTATTATAATATTTTGATGCAAGCGATTTGTATGCATGACATCAAATTAAAACCATTAGATCAATCAATTTATGCATATATAATGAAAAAAAGTCAATCAACATTGTATATAATGATTAATTATTTAAAAAAGGGGAAAAAGCACTCTCCTTACAAATCGCACCTCCGATGATATCAAACCAATTCATTTATTAAGGTTTAAACTCATTTAGCCACTAATTGTTAAATTTTGTTTCATTTCATAGTATATACATGAACATTGGAATATACGCACAAAATACATTATAAGACGTATATATAAACACGAAATAGACGCATAAATCGCTACAATTAGGGATTGAATATTTATTGACAATGTACCGGGATATTTCACCACTAAGCTACTAGTGGGTCAATCACTTCATAGAGAAAATGACTAAATTTGCCCATGAAATATTGAAAATGTGCAAATTTATCCCTTAACTATGTTTTTGACCAAAATTACACTCGACGTTACACAATTGGATTATTTTTGCCATTTTTCTTAACGGAAGTCCATGTCAACAAACGAAATCTCGCATGACAAGTGTAGATTGACCGCATAAGATGTCACGATGGAAAATGACACGTGATAATTATGTACTAACAAGTGCAATTTTGACCCAAAATATATTTAAGGAACAAAGTTGCACCTTTTTCAATACTTCAGGAGCAAAATTGATCATTTTCCCTTGTATAAAATCTATATGATGCCCAACCAACGTATTTTATACCCATTGCACGATTTCTGCAAGTTTGGTTTCTATCTTAGAATTTAAACAAATACTTTAGTAAAATTCATGAGAATTATAAATTTTAAAGATGAAACAAAAACAATATTCAAAAAGATATATCTTGATTACTAAAATAAAATCTTGATTAAATTTAATTATTAGTAACCGATTCGGCCCGACTCGAAAGTTCGGGGAGAATCTCGTCCCAGTTCAAAATCGGGACGAGACCGGGACAAAATCGAGATGCTTCATATTCGGAATCGAGACTGGCCGTGACACATATTTGAGTACCAACTCAAAATTGGGACGGGACCGAGACATAGCAAATCTCGACCCATTCCTATCCGAACTCACCCCTACTATGTTGGTTGATTTCTTATTACAATGACAAGTGACTAAAGCTGATAATTCATATCTTTGAGTAAATAATTCAATTACAACACAAAGTATTGTCAAGCTTATATTTTCTTGATTTTTGTAAAGATGATATCAACGTCATTCTTATAGTGTTAATTAGAACAACATTAATGATAATAATATATAAAAGAAAAAATGATTAAATTTGCCCATGAAGTATTAAAAATGGTGCAAATTTGACCCTAAAATATTAAAAAATATGCATATTTGCCCATTAAATATATTTTGGGCCAAAAATACCTTTGTCAGTACATAATTACCACCTGTCATTTTTCACCGTGACATCTTATATGGTCGAACTTCACTTGTCACGTTGGCTTCCGTTTGCTAACGTGGACTTTCATTAAGAAAAAAGATAAAATTGATCCAATTATGTAATGTCGATGGTAATTTTGGTCAAAAATATAGTTAAGGGGTAAATTTACCTATTTTTCAATACTTCAGGAGCAAATTTAACTCTTTTTTCCCTATATTAAACAATAATAAAAAAACAATATATTAACAGTAATAATTAATTGTATCATTATAGCAAGCATTAGTTGCCATGTATTTATTCTTAAAACTTAAACAAGAAAGGAGAAAAATGAAAACCAAGTAACCTCCAATTGTAATAAAATTTACTCCTAAAATTCCAAATTAAGCAGCACCAAGGAAAATAAAACATCAATAATTACTGCACTCTATCAACTCCCGCAGCTTCCTCCGGCAAACATGGAAAGCAGCAGCTCATCAACTACAAACCAACGATGAGAGCGGTGGCGGCCATGATGGCTCAGGGGACGCTCGCTCCGTCGAAGTAGACCCTCTTCCGCGCGAGGCTCCCTCCGTCGACGTGCCAGATCACGCACGTGTAACTCTCCGACAACTCCTCCTCCTTGGCCACCGCTTCGCTTGCCTCGGCCGCGGCCCTCACCGAGCCTATCGGGATCGGCTCAGACCGGGGAGCAGGCGGCAGGCCACGGCCAACGGGTGCGCCGCTCATGGCCGCCACGATCCCGAGGCCGACGGCTCCCCCGGCGTCGTCGAAGCTCCTCAGCGACGTCCTCGCAGTCGGCGAGCGAGCTGCAGCCAACTCGTCGGCAAACAGCTCCGACAACCCGCCGATGAAGAGACCGGCGTTAGCAACTCGCTTCCGCTCGTGCGAATCGGGCATGGCCGCGTTCCCCAGCTGGTCTCCCACTCCAACACCCATTGCTTTGGCCTATCCGCCTCTATTGCACTTAAAATCTTAACAGCTGACAGCACAACTCAGAAACTAGTAGACTATGAATGTAATCCATCAAGAAATACTTTATTCTAATAAAAATAAAAATAAAATAATTTATACTTCTTGGAATAAGAAAAGAAAGAGCAGGAGAAGTCTTCTGCAATGGTGAGTCCTTTATATTAATATCATATGAATGAGATAGTTGGGATTAGAGTCTGGAGAGAATAATATCACAGAAAAATACTTGAGCATTTAAGCTCTCCAGAGTAGAAAAGTGTTATTATATTCATGTCAACATGTAGGATTAAATGGTAATGAGACAAGAAAGCAGAATTAATAATATTTTTTTTAATAAAATCAATAAATACTTTATTACTAGTATACTTTATGATTTATTGGTACACCGTAAATAGTTAAATAATTGAGCTCTAAATAATTTCGTAATAACAATGGATAAAATTTCTAGATTCATAGTAAATAATTCAAAAATTTTAGATCCATAGCATATTTTATGAAATATCTACGATGCTCTCAAAATTAAAGTTTTCTGTCATTTTTGGATTTATCATTTTTAAATATAAATCCATCCATTTTATCACTTAAGAATTTTCTCAAAAGTCGGTTCAAAATAAAATAATTTATTTTTAGTAGTTCATATCAATATTTTAGTAATTTTTTGTGGTTAAATATTTTTGCAGCGGCTAAAATTAATACTTTCTTGTTTTTTCGACTTTTGCCTAGTTAGTTTTTTTGTTAATTATAATATGAATTTATTTATGATAATCCATCAAAATTCTTTAAGGGGCATTTGGGATGTAACAATCTATCTATATTATCGTTAAAGTGACTTTTAAATTCTCAAGATCCACACATTATGTAATTCATATATTACTACCAAAGTGGTAATGTGGACGAGAGATGGGTATGTGAGTTATCATTCATCGATAACCCTAAATGACAATATTGTCATTCTCTTTCATACATTCTTCTTCATGCAATCACCACCAAATTTTGACTAAAGTTTGTTGATAATTTTTTGTGAAGTTAAAAGATACAAAATTAGATTGACATCTATGTTGATCAAATATGTCAAACGAGATAATATTATAACATTATCAAATAATGTACCAAACACACCCTTAGAATTTTGTATATAATAAACTGCATATATAATAATTAAAAACTTTTTTAAAAGTCTTATACTATCAAGTAACATCTCATTCTAGACTATTAAATTTGTTAACTTCGTGCATATACAAGTAGTTAAAAACTAATACAACTGAATTAACACATTCGTCATTTTAATCCCATAATACAATTGGAGGCATTTCGGGTATATCACAAGGAAAAAATATATTTTTGCTAATAAATCATAAACGGGCAAAACATATATGATTTCGCCAAAATTCACTTAATATATATTAAATCAAGTGGTGTATATTTTAGTGCCAGCATGTAGTACTAAATGCTTCAAGTAATCAAGTGGTACATTATTCTTGATCCTAAGCTGATAAGGTTGAGAGTAGAATACCTTTTCATTTACTTGTAGATTCATATATATACATGTGTTGTCAGCAATTAATCAGTCATTTTAAACTTCAACTTGTGCAAAAGTATGGATTTTTCTTTCTCTGATTACTATTTAATTGCAGCATCACATGGTGTTGTGCTTAATTAATGCAGGGATGCCTCATAGTTTAATAGGTCTTGAGATAATGGCGTCGAACGCTGCTGCTTCGAAGTGGACCACTGTTCGCCGATAGGGTGTTAGGAAGTCAGTATCCTTTGCTGAAGCGCCTAAACCCTCTGCCTCTCGTTCGATCTCCACTAGTCGATCTTTTGCTGAGACGCTTAGGTATTGTCTTGTTTCTTTGGTGGAAGACTCTTTCGCTCGTCCTCCTACTCCTAGGCGTCCTACAGATTCGCAGTTGTCCTTTGCCGATTTCTTCGCTCGTCTCAAGCTCGAGGGTAAATATTTTCGCTGCTTTCGCTCAGGCCATCTCAGCTTCCAGTGCAGGGGTATCGCTCGGTGCTTTAAATGCCGTGGAGTGGGTCATCTAGGTTCTTCTTGCAAGATGTTTGCTCGTGCGGCTTCTACTAAAGACTGTCCTGCTTCTTCAGGGCCGAGCATTAAGTGTGCTCCTTCATTGCCAACCAACTTGGTAGGTTGGAACTTATTGCAGTCCTCTACTCCTGCTGTGGCGTTAAATGGGAGCTGCTCGTCTGGTCCACCCTGTTCTATTGCAGTTAAGTCAAACATGAATGACAGAGTGCATCTTTTGAAAGTTCTCATGCCAAACTCTGATTCTACACATCGTCGATCTCAATATCTCGCCACCAGATGTGTTCTTGTTCGCTCTCGAGGTTGGCTGGGGGATTGAGCTGACCTCGCCGGTTTTCTTGCTCGGTGTTTCAGGGATTATGGTCGACATATTCGTCATTGGCGCCAGCGTATTCTGTCGGACGGTTGGTACCTGATTTCCACCACAGATCACTCGGAGCGCTACTACAAAGTACTGGAAGATTCGTTGGGGTGACGTGGAGTACGTTGGAGATCGAGGACTGGGCTCCGAAGCCGGCCACGACGATCATTCCAGCACCTGAGCTAAAAGTAGGTCTTGAGATCTCTAGGCTATCGTGGGAGTACTGGAACGTGGATGCTCTCATCGCACTAGTGAACAGCTTTGGCGCTATGGACTCCGTCGATGATGCCTCCCTTCGTTGGCAGGAGATGGGTGCTTGCCGAGTTTAGATCCGAACTTCGGACCTCGCTCGAATCCCTCTCGTGGTTCTTGTCGATGATGAATGTTGCCGATATGAGGTCAAAATTCGCATAGCTTGGCACCTGTGGATCTTTGGTGGGGACTCAAGCCCGTTTTGGTCGGCACCGGCCGGTGATGGTCTCGACGGACCGGATGACTCCCGCCCTGATCGTCACCGAAGTCAAGCTTCTTCTGATCCGCTTCGTGGCAGGTCGAGGGTGGGAAACAGCTCTATTTTGGTTGTTTCCTCTCCCCGACATTCCAGTGCCCCCTCTGAGGATGTTGCTGTGGGAAATATATTCGACCAACTTAAAGCAACGATCTCTCGTTCGGAGAACATCGACCTTCAGGTGCTGCCAGCGACGGAAGTTGTCGTCCATCCGCCAGCCTTGTCGCCGATTGCTGACTTGGATGCGTCTACTGCACTGCTCCGTGGCGCGGCGCTCGAGGTGGCAGTGCCCCCTGCAGGCATTAACTCCCTGCCCTATCGCTCGATGCCTTCTCTGCAAGGTCCTCTCAGCGATGATGCTTCTGGCGACGTTGCATTGATGGCTCGCCCCTCTCCAAATTTTGAACGATGCCCTGATCCTGTTACCGTTCCTTGGTGGCCGCTGGTGGTCTCCTTGATGAGCTGGGCGTACGGGGGAATGACATCGGTTGCTCGGGTTAAGTTGGGTGAGACCATTTCTTGTTTGAGGACGTCTACCCCTCTGCTTGCCCGATCCATCTTGTCTGAACCAATTATGGATAGGACCCTGTTTGGGACTTGCGGATCTCTTGAAGCCGAGACCGACCTTCTCGGTCAAACCCAGAGCTGCAACTTATCTCTAACGGACCCGACTCTGCCTTGTGCACTTGGGGTTTGACGGACGCCTCCACGACGGATCCGGCTACTTCATGGATGCCTCCCCTCGCTGAGTGTTACAGCTCTGGACAAGCCTTTGCTTCGACTATCAAATATAAGAGACGAACACGAGGAGGCTCATCTACGACATCAAGGGGCTATTTTCTGCGTCGAAGTGCGAGATTGAATTCCTACGGCATCCGGGGTGACTCCCTTAAGCGAGCTGCGGATAGAAAAGCTCGTCTCTTTGAAGTCGGGGCAAGAAAGACTGCATATCAACATGTAGCCTCTGATCAATCCTCTTCACTGACGACGACTCTGGGTCTCCAAGCGGCGAGAATGATCACAGACCTTCGCCATCTACCTCTTGAGGATCAACCATTTGCATTGGGATTTTGTTGTGGCAACCCATCATCGAAGTTGCAGGCTGCTCTTGCAAATGTGGTTGGAGGCCCATCTGAAGAAGTTCCTGGTTGGTGTCCATGTTTAGTTGTAGGTGGTATTCTGTTTTATGTCAGCAAGCTTTGGAATTATGTTCTGGAATGTTAAGGGAATCTCCCGCCTCTCTAAGAGGTATATGTGCAAACGAATGTGTAAAGATCTTAATTGTACGATTCTTGCACTGCAAGAAACGAAATTGTCAACTATTTCTTCTATCAAAATCAAGCAAATTTTGGGTTTCAAAAATGCTAGTTTCTTATGTTTGGATGTTATTGGATTGGCGGAAGGACAATTATTGGTGTGGAACTCAGATATTTGGACAATGGAAGATTCTTATTCTGGGCAATTCATCCTTGCGGCCTCACTAGTTTTCAAAAATTCGGCTATGAAATTCAAAGTGGCCTCTGTTTACGGTCCGCCACACCATTCAACGCGCTCCACCTTTTTCCGAGAGTTCTCCTCCTTCATTACCTCTTGCGATGAACCATTGATATTAGGAGGCGATTTTAATGTAACTCTGGGCGTTCATGAACGCTCAAACTATTTGGGTAATGTTCGGGATTCCCAAAAGTTCTCTCGAATCTTCGTGAACTCTAGCCTTATTGATTATATCCTTCGGCTAGGAAGCAATTTACTTGGAGCAACGGTCAATCACCTCCTCGGTTGGCAAAGCTCGATCAGGTATTTCTTTCTCTTTCGGCCTCTCAACTGTTGCCTTTAGCTTCGGTTCTCGGGGGTGAGAAGAAATTATCTGATCATCACCTGCTGCTCTTTCAATCGCAACCTAAGATTCCATCAAAATCTAATCTCTTCCGTCTTGAGCTACACTGGTTCAATAGGCCGGCTTTCAAAGAGATGATCAAAAGTTGCTGGATTAACTCTCATCCAAGGCAGTTAGGTCTTGTTCATTGGATCGAGAGATGGAGGAGGCTAAGAAGAACTATCCGTCAATGGTGGTTGCTCTAAAGGGGAAGGCTGACTCACTGGGCCTTAATGCACATGAGCTGGATGAGCTGAAAGATGCAAAAATCAAATTGGATAAGCTATATTGCGAAGAAGATAGCTACTGGAGAAAACGAGCGAAGCAACAGTGGGTTAGCCTTGGCGACCGGAACACGCGTTTCTTTCACCAAAGAGCAACCATCACCAAGCAAGGGAACTGGATCGCAGTTATTGATACACCAACCGACACCCTCGTCGAGCCCGATTCTATTAGAGTTGCTTTTCGTCAGTTCTACATGAACCTCTTAAGCAACCCCACCCCCATTATGCTGGATGTTAACTGGAGACATCTACGTATAGAGCAGAATGATGGGCTTAGGGAGTTGGATGGCCCCTTCACTGAGGAGGAGATCCTCCAGACTATCTGTGAGATGGGGTCTTTTAAATCGCCAGGACCCGACGGTATACCAAATGAATTCTTTCTTCAATTTTGGGACTTCATCAAGATCTTAATGCTATTTTCACCGATCTTCATCTCAATCCGGCATTAATCCAAAGAGTCAATAAAGCCCACATCACTCTGATCCCTAAGAAGGCGGGTGCTTGGGACATGAAAGACTTTAGGTTGATAAGTCTTGAACACAACATCATAAGAATCTTCTCCAAGATGCTTGCGCGAAGAATTAAGTCGTTAATGGACCATCTCATTAGCAAACAGCAAGGAGCATTTACTGCGGGCCGTAGTGCCTTAGATTGTTTTTCCAATGTGCATGAAACCATATAGGGCTGCCATAAATCAAAAGAGGATGGATTCTTATTCAAAATCGATTTTCAGAAGGCTTTCGACACACTAAATTGGGAGTTCATTCTTCGTCTCTTGCATGCTCGGGGATTCTCTTCAAAATGGATAGCATGGATTCAAAATCTTCTCATCACAGACTCTTCACTTATTATTAATGGAGAGGAGACCTCTATCACTACTAGAAATTTGGTCTTCAGCAACGGCTATCAGCAACGGCCGCTCAAGCCGTTGCTATTTGCAACGGCATTCTTACGACCACTCGAGTCGTTGCAGATATGTTGTATCTGCAACGGCTTTCTAACGGACATGCGAGACATTGCTGATGATGTTAATTATCAGCAACGACTTTCTAACGGACAAGTGAGCCGTTGCTGATGATAACTTATTAGCAACGGCTTTCTAACGGGCGAGTGAGCCGTTGCTGATAAGTTTATATAGGTCGCAGATCGCGCCCGCCCCTTCTTTCTCCCGCTGCTGCCGCCGCCTCCTCCTCCTCCCGCCTCTCGCCGCTGATGCCGACGTCGACGATGCCTCTTCCTCCTCCCACTGCTGCCGACACTGTCAGGTATACATCGCCGGCCGGCCGTCTCTTCCCGTTGCGGCCGGCGGGAAATCCGACCGAAACCCTAAAAATAGGGTTTCGGCCGGCGATGGTCGGCCGATGGCCGCCGCCGGACCTTGTACAGTGGCCGGACAGTGTGTCCGGCCACTGTACGCTGGCGCCGGAGTCCACCTGACTCCGGCGCCGGAATTTGTAGATTAATATGTATTTTTTAATTGTTAATTAATTGTTAATTAATTATTTAATTAATTATTTAGATTAATTGTTTAATTTGTTAGGTTAATTATTAGGGTTTAGATTAATTTCGAAATTATCCACTTCGGACGCACGTCGGAATCGTCCACTTCGGACGCGCGCCGGAATCGTCCACTTCGGACTCTTGCCGAAATCGTCGAATTTGGACTCATGTCGGAATTATCCAATATGGACTCGAACTGTCTCGAAACATTTAGAAAATAATCATCCATCCGACGAGTTGATATGTTTCACGTACGCATCGACGAGTCGGATATGATTTAGCAAAACCTTGGATCCGTTCGGGGATTGTATGTTCGTGTAAAAGAAGTAGATGATCTTTTATACGACGTACAATTCTTGAATTGTCACTGATTGGACAATT
Source organism: Canna indica (assembly GCA_034359265.1). Classification (NCBI taxonomy): domain Eukaryota; kingdom Viridiplantae; phylum Streptophyta; class Magnoliopsida; order Zingiberales; family Cannaceae; genus Canna; species Canna indica. The sequence goes on from CP136898.1 coordinate 15,196,304, forward strand.
TGGGAATATAGTTATTTGTACTGCACTTACGTTTTTATTTTAACTATTAACTAATTATTCTAAATTTCGGCAACATCTCTCTTGTTCTCCGATACGCGCCCAGATGATATGCGTATTCGGAGAACTGTAGGGAGATGCTGCCAAAATTTAGAATGAAGTTAACGGTTAAAATAAGTACTTAGTGCAATATAAATAACATAAATCCCGAATGGAATATGACAATCTCACCTAAAGACATTAACCAAAGAAATTGTCATTGATTGACAGAATCATGTCGGCTGATCGAAGTTGGATGTACCGACGTCTTGATCGTGGAGTTTTAACGAATGAGTTTCGATTAGGCGTAACGTACTTCCTAAATTTTGCCTATTCGAATCGGAATTTCGTTAGCATCGGTGATCAAATCCGATGTCCGTGCCGCATTTGTTCGAATGGACGATTTTTGGATCGGGAGACTGTCACTCTGCATCTATATAGCAAAGAATTTGCACCAAGATATTTTCTATGGACTTGTCACGGGGAGTCATGCGAAGTTGGGACGTCGAGCAATCCTGTCGTTCAGACATATGGTGAATCTTCCTCTGCTGGTGCTTCTTCATCCAGTCAATGTAATCCCTATAGAACTATGATACTTGATAGTCTTGGGGGTCAATTCCACCTGAATGATAATGTTGATCGGCCAGTTCTTCAGACATCAGTCCCACCAGATACTACAGCGGTTGATATCACAGAAGTACAAACTGCGGTAGAGATTGAATTACCGAATAAAGAAGCTGCAGAATTTTACACGCGTGCTGGATTGATTAATGGAATGATGCCTACTGATAACAAGTTTGAGCCAACTTTTTATAAGACTAAAAAGCTAATGAGAAAATTAGGGCTTGGGTACGAAAAAATACACGCGTGCCAAAATAACTGCATTTTATATTATAAATAAAATGTGCAGTTGGATAAATGCCCTGTATGTCAACATCCTCGTTACAAGGAGAAGAAATCGGTCCGACAGAAAAATATCCCGTTTAAGGTGCTTCGGTATTTTCCACTAACACCGAGGCTTCAAAGATTATTCATTTATAAAGAAGACGATGAATGCTGAGGTCTGCGTGAAAGGGACAACCTATGTTGAATGTGATATGGATTTTTATGGACTGGTGGAAGAAGTGATAGAGTTGCACTACTTCGGCTTAAAATCAGTGATCCTATTTAGATATCATTGGTTCGATACAACAGAAAGGGGCATGAAAGTTCATCCAAAATACAAACTTGTTGAGGTTAATTACAAATCGAAATTGGCAGCAAATGAGCCTTTTATATTGACATCACAAGCCGAACAAGTATATTACGCGAAGTATCCGGCTCGAAATAAAGATAGAGCAGATTGGCGTGTAGTCTGTAAGACAAAAGGTAGAGGAAAAATTGATCTGATAGTAGGAGAAAATGAGCTGATACCTGATATGACACATGGTTTCTATCAAGAAGATGATCCTCCTGCTGTAGATCGTATTATTCCAATACTCGAGGATGCAGACACAACGTCAATTCAATTAGAAGTTGAATATGCTGATGATGACGATCATGAAATTGAGGAAGCTGGAGATGAAGAAGATGAAGAAGAGGAAGAATTCGAAGACTATTATTCAGATGATGAGGAATAATTGTAAAGTATATATTTTATTAAATATATCTCTACTATTTATACAATAATCTGATTATATGTCTATTCGATAGATATGTCTGGTCGTGGTTACCGTCGCAGGAGAGCTTCGGAGTCTCCGATCGGTGAGACTCCAGCACTTACTCATGCTGCTGATCATCCTGTTGCTGATCCTCATGCCAATGATACTGCCGAGGCTAGTACATCCAGACGCAGGCAACCACGCGGGCCGAACAGGTGGCAGCCTCCACCAGCCACAGAGTCACGTAGATTTATTAGCGTGATTGGGGAGCGGTAATATATCATGAATTATGAATCATTACAAATTCATTATATCATAATATAATATTAAAATTTATTTTTGTTGTGCAGGTTCGAGCAAAAAGAAATGCCGAGGAGCATTTCTTCTACTATTCGATGATACATGCACGAGGCATGGCCTACGTGGTCTCACGTGCCTAGCGACCACGTCGACATGTTATGGCGCGAGTTTGAGGCACGTATTATTATTATTTTTACATGCATGATGATTAATATTGGTACTGATATTATTATTTTGCAGGCTCGCTATACATGGGCCGAGGACCAAAGGCCCTTCATTTACGCTGCCTGGGAGGCTATTTCCCGGGCAAGGTACAACGGGCAGCTGGGGCAGGCTCGGTCCCAGGCGATGGCCCGAGCTGGGACCACTAACATCGCGGAGACTCGGGGATACGGCCCCGATTGGATTACTCCGGATATATGGGACCAGCTCGTGGGAATATGGTCGACGGATCGATGGCAGGAGGTTTCTCGAAATGCGGCTAGAAATCACATGTCGGGGGGAGCAGCGCGTCACACCGGCGGCTCTGTTGCATTTGCAGTGCACGCGAACTGTATGGTAAGTATACCTTTTAATTATATATTTTATTTGTTACTATGTGTACTAATTAATATATTTATTTTGTAAATGTAGACGATGGTGTCGGATGACGGGACTGTCCAGCGACCCTCCCCGATGGCGGTGTTTGAGCGGACTCACCGTCGAGCACATGGGACGAGGGAGTACATCGACAACCGCGCTGCATACATTATGGTAACTATATATTTGTTTTAATTATTCATTATATATTTATAATTTAAGTTTTATGATAAATATTAAACAAAAAATCAAACTCGAGTAGGAGATGTACAGCCAGACGGTGGTGCAGCGCGGGGGCACCCCCGAGGACTTTGACGCAGCAACGTGGGTCGAGGCCGCAGGTGGCTGGGACCATGCCGCGTATATGGCTTTGCAGATAGTGGTCATGTGTGAGCCGTACTAGGGCCACTTGGGGCACCGACCCCTCCGGTCACTGGTGAGCGACCGTCCACCTCTAGATCCAGTTATGATCATAGTAGCAGAATAAGGACTCTAGAGGAGACGGTCGCGCGTCAGAGTCAGATGATGGCAGAGATGCATGCTATGCTACGCAACATGTCAGGTCATCCCGAAGCAGACATCTCTTCGACATCATCTAATTCATCGTCCTCGAGTCAGTCCACGCCGGTGTACACTCAAGCACTCCAGACCCTGCCATATGATCCAGACCATCCTCTATCGTCATCGTGAGATTTTTTTTATATTGACTTTGTTGCTGAGATATTAGACTTATTTAATTTATTTTGTTTGGATATTGATACTTCAATTTTGCATTTGAATAGTTTTTATACTATTATGGATAATTATCAATATAAATATAATTGTTTTGATGTATATCTTGGTGTATTTTTGATGTGTGAATGAATATGTGGATGAGTGTATGGGTGTGTGAGTTATGTATCAGAATGTATCAATGTATCAATGGAAATTTGAAATTTTAAAATTTTTCGTTACCCAGTTCACATCATCAGCAACGGCTTTCCCACGACCGTCCGTGGGGAAGCCATTTCTAAAAGTGTATCGAAAGCAGTTGCTGATGACCTACAGCAACGGCTTAGCGACGGGATTTTACTAACGGCGTTGCTACGGACTCAGCGGCCGTTGCTATTAATGTTATCCGCAACGGCTCCGGGTCCGTGGCAAAACCGTTGCTGATAATATTTTTAGCAACGGCCCGAGCGGCCGTTGCTGATCCGTTGCTAAGTTATCAGTAACGCGACTTTCTGCCACGGCTCCATTGCAACGGCTCAGCAACGGCATCAGCCGTTGCTGATGCCCATTTTTCTAATAGTGTATGTTCAGACACAAATGTGGGATTCGACAAGGAAACCCCCTCTCTCCATACTTATTCAACCTTGTTGCGGACTGCCTTTCCACTCTCTTAACTAGGGGGGTGGAAAATGATCTTCTTCAGGGTGTTCTCAGCTCTCACATCCACGGGGGAATCACTCACTCTCTTTTCGCTGATGATTTAGTGATTTTTTCAGCAAACAACGAAACAACACTCTACAATCTAAGGCTCCTCATTCGTTGCTTCGATCTTGCCTCGGGGCTTAATGCAAATACAAACAAAACTTTGGTGCTTCATCTTCAGGGCAATTCAAAAGCAGCACAAGAAACTGTGGATTTTTTCGGCTTCTCCTCCGGATCATTTTCAATCACTTACCTTGGATTGCCACTTCGGATTAGAAGTCTACACAAGAACGATTGGTATCCAATCATCAATCGAATTGATAAAAGACTAAGCGGGTGGAAGGGTCTTCTTCTTTTTAGAGCGGGACGTCTTACTCTAGTCAACAGTACTATCTCCAACGGTCCTAGCTATATGCTATCATTGTTCAAAGCCCCCTCTTGGATAATCAACATGATCGATTCCCGCCGACGAAAATTTTTCTGGGTAGGAACGGAAAACATCTCTCACTTGGGTAAATGCTTAATCAGATGGGACTCCGTTACTTGCCCACGCTATGAAGGAGGACTGGGAATCCTCAACCTCTGATATCACAATCTTGCAAGACTTGGCTTATGGCTTTGGAAATATATTACTCGGCGTAACCTTCAATGGATTGATATCATTCGGGCAATTTCGGGAAAAATGGTTAATTGGTATGATTGATGGAGGGGACACCTTATCCCCCCAATTTGGCGAAATATTATCAAGCTTCAAAAAAATTTCAGAAATGCTATTGCCTACTCGGTGAGTAATGGAACAATGATCAATTTGTGGTGTGAGCCTTGGAAGGGGAGTGAAAGCTTGGCAAATAGATTCCCTCACCTATATTGTTATGCAACTGATCGTAACATTACAATCTCGGAAGCAAGGATATCGAATGAACAAGGGATTTTTCAAGGATGGAACCTATCATTCTCTACACTTCTTAACTTTGGATTTCTTCAAGATCTGGTGCAGGAGCTTCAATCAGTCCAATCCTCGAAAGGCGAAGCCTCATTACATTGGAGGTGGTCTACAGAGAAATGTTTCACTACAAAGTCCTTATACAAAGTTCTTAACTTTAGGAGCGTGGAGAACTCCTCTCACCGCCTTATTTGGCAAACTAAGGTACCACCAAAAGTCTCAATATTTGGATGGATTTGGGTGCGTAAACATCTGCTCACTCGAGACAGATTGGCTCGCTGGGGATTGAATGTTAATGCTAATTGCCCGCTGTGTGAAGAAGACCTTGAATCCTATGAGCACATCTTCGACAACTGTCAGCTTCCTCAAGAAATTTGGCATCGTTTTCTCATTCATCTAAACATACCCTTCTACGAATCGACTTGGAACTCCATTGATCCCAATACCAATACAAATCAAGGTGCTAATTCGAGATTGCGAAAAGCTTGGGTGCTCATGGTGTGGGGTTGGTTCATCTGGTTTGAAAGAAATAGGAAATACTTTGAGAATACCTCTAGTAGTGTTTGTGACCTGCTCACCTCTTTAAGTTCTTTTATAATTTTCCACAGGATTTTATAATCTTGTCTGTATATATATATTTTTTGGTCTTGTTTTTTTTTTTTAGCTCCTCTCCCTCCTCCCTTTTGTATTCTATTCTACCTCATGAATGAATACATTGCTTTATTTTAAAAAAAAAAATAGTTTAATAGGTCTTGGTGTCTTGCTCTCAAAGAATGAAACAAAAATGGACTGGCACAATTTCTGATATAATATCTGAGAATCAATGCTTTGTAGCTGTACAAATACTATACAATTACGTGGTGTTTGCTTTATATGAACACTCATTAGTTGCATTGAGGGGAGGAAGGTGCCTTGCTTTATATGGACACTTGCTAGCTGGAACAAAAAGGATGACATCCAAATGCTAGTCGGATGTAATTTTATCAGGGCTATGCAAGGGGGTGTACGAATTGAAGAGCTGTATTAAATGGAACAAGTCACGTAACATATTTTTTATCAAACAAAGTTAGAAAAAGAGTCGATGAAATCATGTAATGTGGTTTGTCCTTAATCTTTATAATGCCTCAGTTTGTGTGGTTCCTGTATTTAGATTAATCTTTCTTGGAGTTTTAGCTTTACAGAACTAATGTCTAGCTAGTGTTATGTTGGTGATGAGTTTTCCTAGCTCTCCGACACCAAAGTTTAGAATATGATCAGAAGTGTTGAAGGAGAGAACAAATTACTGCATTGTCAATTATGGTGTAGAAACTGTGTTGTAAATAAAAAATTAACTAGCATGTGTTGTAAATAAAAAAGAAACTGATTGGAGCAAATGTTCTTAGTTACATTGATAAAAATTGAAGAATGACAAAAACGTCAATTATGAAAAAAGTAAGCTTGTTTCCTTAAAGAAAATTAGAGCAATGTTAAACCCCCAATAACTAATGGACACAAATCGTACAAACTGTGTTGCCTGGTATAACTGCTAATAATGGTATGAATCCCTCAACTAAAAATCAAATGAATTGTCTCAAATAATAATGTAAACAAGTGTAACATTATTAGTCATTGCAATCATATTATCAAGATAAGCTATGCTAATCAGGGGTTCTATATCCTAGTCTGCCTGCTGTGACGTTCTTGACCTTGTCACATTAGTCAACTGTTGCTCCCAAGATCCAATCCCCCGCATACCCCCTTCAATCCTTCTATGAGATCAGTTGAATGGAACAGATGAAATGTCACAATTGCAGGTTCTACAAGATTGAAAGTTGCTACTTCCAATTACAGCAAGGTTGGGCACTTGGCATCGAGAAACTCTTTCAGCACCCTAGCTGCTTTCTGACCTCCCATGAGTTCTGCTAGCCTCTCAGTAGGAAGAAGAGCAAGTTCAGCCAAGTTTTTACATCCGTCCATCAAAGCTCTGTAATTAGCATCGGTCACTCCAGGGAGACGCCTCAAAAACTCAATTGCAGATGTATTATAATTTTCAGCCCTGAAATAGTAGCACATTCATGAATTAAACCATATATTATTAGTAGCATGTTAAACCCTCATGTATTATTTGCAGAGGACTTCCAGGAAAACCCATACTAATGCAAAAAAAGAAGGTCCAAAGCCCGTTTACATCATACGGCATTGAATTAAAATATGATAACTTATATTACTCTGAGAAGAGATGACTTATCATGTTCAATATTCTAAACCATTTATATTAGCAAGACTAAGCAAAATCTACAAACTCATACTGGTGAAGGTAGCAGAAAAATCAGCATTAGTTTTGGGGAGTAACTGACTTGTCATAGAGATTTGTCCTACAAAGGATTATGCTATGAATATTAACATCTAAGGAAGATATGTTACCATTAATTCCCAGTTAAATGAAGAAGAAATTGAACCTCTTTACTCTGGATGTAAAAGATAATTGATCATGCATGCTTCAAGAAATTGATAATCAACCTTTCAAAATACAACTTATCTATTTATGTAACATAAATGAAATTATGAATGAAGTAGCACTCAGCTCCTTATTGGTTCAAAATAATGACTGAATGAAAGATGAAACAAGTGTAAAAAAATCAGGAAGGTCGATAAGAAAAGAATTATGGACGGTCAGAAGAATTTCATACAAATGCGGAAGGTTCAAAATATGCCAGAAAAATGAGAAATTAAAGAGATCTTGAAGAAATACAAACATATAAATGAACAGCACATTTCTAATATGAAACAAGGAATTTCCAGCCAAAGGTAAATGCTCATGAACAGAAGATGATCACAACCAAAGGAATCTATTAAAAGATTATACAATCCTACTACACTGCACATATGCAGAATATGAAGCTGCATAAATCTATTGGCATGTAAATAGCATGTGCACCTCCATATGCTCATTCCACTTATGAACATGCGCAGGGGCGAAACCAGGAAATTATCTCACAGGGGGCAAAATATAAAACCACACATGGGGGGGGGGGCAATTACATGAGAAAAAAATATTTCGAAGAGGGGCAAATATAGTAATATATTCATATATAGGGGGCAATTGCCCACCTGCCAATACATTGGCTCTGCTCCTGATCATGCGAGTACCATGACCACCCATGTTTAAAAACATTGACACGAAATTGCTTAATATATTTAGGCATCTGCTGTGAATTTAGAAGTAAGGTACTTTTGTTCCCACCTTACATCATCCTCCACAATACCATCTTCTGATGGAACACCAACTCTAATTGCCTTGCTCTCATCTGGTTCATCCTGATTTTGTTTTAGTGATGCAAATATTTCTGCTGTGGCATGCACATTGCGGGACCACACAAGGCGGAGGCGAGGAAAATGCAGAACAAGCAAAGAAAGCTTTGAAATTATGTTTGTCGGTGAAACATCATCACCAATGTCCCCTGCAGACTGCAATCATCCATATGAAAGTTAAAAATAATGCTAACCTCCAAGAAATACACCTAAGCAATATCACTTTCTAGTATAATACACAAACATCGTCATTTGAAGTGCTATAGGTTGTATTCTATAAATCCCAATAGTATATTGCCACAAGAAGCAACACTCCTATTTCTTCTTGAATCCTGATTATTCTAGAGCCACTAGTATAAAAGGAAAATGGACAAGAAAATTGTCTCCTTTTCCATTTTGCTTTTGCATTTTTAGTATTTTTTTTACTTGTTGTCTTTGCTACCAGTCCTTAAGAATTAAGATTAGTATCTGTGACTAATTCAAATATGCTGCTTGTAAGGTGTACCTGGATCTTAATTTCCATGTATGAATCATATTAAGCGTATTCCTGATATACAATATGCCACTATATCATGAATGAATAACTTATGAGCCTACTATCTGATTGTAATGTCCTAATAACAATCATGAGGTGCTTATTGGAGTATATCTTGTCAACTTAAAAAAGTGATTAGACACCAACACATTCCATGATAACAATATGACAAAAGATCGGGGCTGATCCATCTATTTTCCTCAAAAATCAATATGGCAAAAACCTCTCATTAACAGCTTTGTATACAATATAGAAGTAGCAGAAAGTTAAAAGGCATACACCACAATTCACTGAAGTGTGGTTCAAGGTTACCTACAAAGTACCTGGAAAGAGAAGCTTTTGTCCTGCGAAAACTCAATTAAAAGCACAGGCATTTTGTAGTAACGAGTCATTGTTTCCACCTGATGATAGAGACGACCTGATGCAAAACTTTGAAACAAATCTGAAATGCTTTTTCTTTCAACACAAATCATAGGTGAAAGAACATAATCGCCAACTTCCAGTGTAACAGGTATGACATGCATGCCTTTCAGGTGAAGAACATTAGGAAGGCTGCTCATAAACTCCCTCATATCCACTATAACCTGTTAAGCAGTTATCATTGATGGCAGTCACTTCAACTTCATAAGAAAATATTCAAAATATCCTCCGAAGGGTATTTTTGAAAAGGAAAAGCTACCTGCATTTTTTTGCCTTGTGACATTCTACCACCTGCTTTTCTTGTTAATGAATTCTGTAATATAACTGACTCTGGCTCGCTAGAAGTAGTAGGTCCAATACAGCGGCCATTCTGGAAAGAAACACCAACACTCCACCAGTATTACTCTTCAGAGATATCAACTGACCACAATACAGCGGCCATTCTTGCAGCAACAGATATCATTTATTTATAATCAAGAACCCATTTTAGCAATTTTGAACCTGAACTTGACTCTTTGGTTGATAAAAAACCTAAAGAAATTCTATTATACCGAGAAAAGAACAGTTCATATATATTGTTCTCAAAATAGTCAGTAACATGAATATTTAACATCTGAGTGAGACAAACTGCACAGATTTGATGATGCGGAAAGATTTTCCGAACTAAATAAAATTCCAGGATCCTAACAACTAAATTGACACAGTACTCAACTTATGAATTTGCCACTGAATCAGATAAGTCTCTAATTTACAAAATCTTAATCTTGTTGACTGGTGATGCTTCATCCTAGTACTTGGACTACATCTTTCATAGAACCTTTTACCAACTGGTAGTCCTAAACCCCAAACTTTTCCTTTTCTTTTGCTTTTTGTGGTAAATAATTTTAAACATCAAAAGATAACATATTTGCATTGGAATAGTGGAGTTGTTTTTTATTTTTCTTCTTATCCTCCTATCAGAAGATATCATGTTCTCTGCATCACCAGATGCTTTGCTTCTACAAAAAGCCTGATATCCTTAGTCTAATTTGAAAATAAAGGCGCTAAGTGTTTTTTGTATGCTAGGTTAAACTTAAAAATCAAATAGAAAAGAATATGGGCAAGGAAGATGGGAAAAAGTGGGCTAACATGCAGGGAATGGAATAGTAAATAAATTAATAAACTACCTGATCAACTGGGATCATCATCAGTGATTTCTGTCTAATCAAGGATTCAAATGCATTATTTTCCCTACGTATGCTTGCCTCAAACTTTTGCACCTCAGCCGAGTCCTCATAAAATAAAAAATAAACTTTTAATTTTTTATAAGGATTCTCAGCTTTGTAAACTTCTATTTCTCTGACAAAGGTCATGTCTGGATGATATACAATGATGACCAATGGCTTCAGCACATCAAGTATATGTTGGTCACTGTCCAGCGCGTAAAATTGCACAGGTGGAAGTGGCTTGCCATGATTCAATGCTGCAGAATCAGATTCTATAGTATTAACCTTGTCACCATCTATATTGACACATTTGTCATTTAGAGTATTCTTTTGACAAATCCCTGTGGATGTGGTTTCAGGTGCACTTTGGACATCTTTACTTTTTGAACTGGCATTTTCATTTTTATTGTTTTGATCCACCTGATACCTTTTACCTCTAGGAGCTTGAGTCTTTGATGTGCCTTTCCTCGATACTCTTTTTCCTCTTGCTTTCTGGAAGCCCTTCCTTCCACTATCTGATTGAGAATTGTCTCCAACATCATCTTCTTTAGTTGAAATGCTGACCGCTGAGGCTGCAGCTAATAGGGCATCATTCTCAAATTTGGATATGTTGTTAGGTTCCGCATGATCAGATGATCCAGCAGCAATCATGCCATCAAGTACACCAAAGCCTTTAGGTTCCTGAGACTTTTTCTTGTTGCATTTCCTTAAACTATGTAATTCAACTTTGCCTAGCAAGTACTTCTGCCATTCCTCTCGCATAACCTAAAACATGAATTATCCAGAGGGTAACTGAAGATAAAAGCAACACCATGTGCAGATGTATGCATGAGCATGACCAACCAGGATCAGAATTAGAAATTAGTCATCCATTTCTACAAATCCTGTGGGAGATATGAACAGTTTAAGCTGGGAATAAGCAGTAGAATTCCAATTAGGTTGCAAATTTACATAAAAAATAACCTAATTTGCAGATATTACCAGACTGGTGAATAATTGCAATGTCCACATTTTGAAGTAAGCACAACATGAATAAAAAAAAGGACCATGATGCACTGCACCAAGAAACTCAAGAAGAAAGGTGACAGATGATATATGCAAAGTATTCTGCCATAGCAATATGTTTTAATAGTAAAAAACAAAACATATTAATAGTTGGAGAACAATACCTGATGCGGACTTCTTGAGATGCAATCTTCCAACTGCATGCATGTGCGTTCATCTTTACAAGCTACCAAAACAATTTCACTGAGATCCCCAACATCTTCTACAACTGCTTCTCCTTCATTAGCCTGAGTATCTTTTCTCCGTTCTTCTTCTATTTCTTCCAATAATTCCTGCAATGAAGATCTTGTTATTCATCTTCTTTTTTTCTTTGGAAAAAGTGAATTAGGTGTTGTTCGGTTAGCGAAAACTATTTTTTGGTTTGGTTTCAGTGAAACTGAAAACTTGGTTTCGAAAACTTGGTTTTGGTTTCTAGTTTTCAATTATCTGAAAACCCGTTTGGTTAATGAAAACAACATCAGTTTTAGTTAGTTGAAACCAGTGAATATTTATTTGGTTATAAAAAATAATATTAATTTTCCTTGAACATTTTTAGTAGTAATTAAATGTTTAGTTAGTTTACAAAATTAAATATTTGCTAATATGGTTATAACATGTGACATGTATCATAATTGTTTGTTACATATATTAGTTAATATTAAAGAATGAATGAGTTAAATGTTTGTAAGATTTAATTAATTTATTTATTGGTAATTTAAGATTTTTTTGTTCAATTAGATATAAAAATTAATTAATAGTTATTATAAAATTTCAAAAAAAGTCCAATGATCTAAAATTAGTTTTGATTAAATTATAAATAGATTAATTTTAAGAAAATTGAGTTATTTTAAAATTTGGGTTTGAGTCAATTAAATATAAATTGGTTTAATTAATTTGTAAATTTAAGATAATAGTTTGAGTTGAAAATGATGATTTTTATTTTTATTTTTATTTTTAAAAATTAAATATTGTTTGATTTATTTTTAAATTAATTAATTTTATATTAAAAATATTTATAATTACAAAGTTGCCACTGCATTTTGATAACGAAACCGACAATCTCGAAACGACAAAAAACAACATTATGGTGTTTACATTTTTATTAAGAAACTGATTTCGTTTTCATTCTGGTTTAGATTCAGTTTCATGAAAACACAGAACCAAACACGTTTTCGTAAGCAGTTTCGGTTTCACCGAAACCATGAAAACAGACTTGGTTTCGCTAACCAAACAGGCCCTTAAGATCTCAGAGAAAAAAAATTTAAGAATCTTTTTTTCAACAGAATAGATAACATAGATGGCAGGATGGATATATATCCATTAAAGCTGGACTTTCGTTACTGTTGTTATTGCATCAGGGTGTACATAACTCATCAACTTAGTGACAATATTATCTGCTAGGGCACTGAACATTTAACAAGAAAGGGCTATTTAAAAACACAACTATATAACACCATATGTAATTACTACCATGGAAAAAGAAAATGAAAGAGTAACACTCTACATGTTATAAAAAGTCATTAAATCAAATAGACCTTAAAGAAATTGAACTCACTCACTCACACGTAACACCTTCCACTTGGGGGCTGCTTCTAGGATTTCATCCAGAACCACACCAACATTTGCATCAACTTTCCTTCCATCCGCCTTAGTGGCAGAAGAAGTTCCAGTTTCTGATAAAATGGCATATTAATGTCATTCAATACAACTGCCTAATATTTTAACTTGAAACAATAAAGTTTTCTATGGTCTTTTTCTAAATAAAAAGTGATGCAAATATGTATTGGCAAGACAAAAACTAGCAATAATCGAAACAAAACCAATGGACAAATGACAGAATCTATATGTATCTGGGAGAACGCACCAATTTCTGTTTCTTTTTTGCTAGTATCATTAGTTTTCCTTTTCTTGGTAGGGGTGCTTTTACAATCTATGCTGATTTTAACACCATCTGCGCCAACCACCTGATAAACCCGCTTCTTTGCAAGCTCAAAGATTCTATAGCTTGAATCAGCAAAAATCCACATTGACCGAACACCTTCTGAAACTCTCAGAGTATCTAAATACTTCAAGTATGTCACAGCATCATACCTGGCAATCACAATTTCAGCCATGCCAAATCAATGAATCAACTTCGAGAACACTTTTGCACCATACCTAATAATTTATGTGTCAACTATACAACAATAACAGTGCAGCTTTTTTGCGCCTAACAATCAAAATTTCCACCATGCAAAAACTAAAATTTGACTTAGAAAATCCTGAAGATATAAAATGTAGTGGAAGGGACCTATCTTCAACAAGAAAAACATGAAGCATGGGAAGTAAACAGCATTATAATTTTGGCAAAAATACTTGTTTTTACCTCACAAGGTAATCCAACAGCTTCCGAAGGGTCTTGAGATCGCTGACCAGCTGCTTGGTCTTTTTCCCGAGAGTATGCCAGATGGGGTCTAGCTGCCGCCTCACAATCTCATCAAAAGACTTGAACAGACCATTCTCAACGGTGAGGTCCTCCACGTCAACCTTGTTGGTCTTTCTCAACTCCTTAAGGCAGGCATCCATGGCACCCAGCACCGCAGTCTGGATCCCCTTCATGGCGGACGACATGGGGACCCTAATGTCCACGACCTCGGGCGGTGTGCGCTCGAGGTCGTTAGAGACAAGGACGTGGAACCTCGGCCAGATATGGAGGCGGCGGATGAAGAGTGACTTCATGATGCGCTCCGCTTTGGCGAAACCCGCGACCATGGAATGAGGGCGGTCTGTGAACGCGTGGATGGGGGTGGAGGGGGAGTTGGAGCGGAGGATGCGTGCGATGAATGCCTCGGTGGAGGTCTCGGAAAGGCGGTGGGCGTTGAGCACAACGAGAGAAGCAATGGAGGAAGGAGGGACACGGGAGGTGAGGAGGTCGGCGATGAGGATGCGAGGGGTGACGAAGAGGGCAGCGCCGGAGGTATAGAGGGCTGTGCGCTGGTTGGAAGGGAGGTCCCCGGGGAGGTCGGAGGGGAGAGAAAGTTCGGTATTGGGGTCAGGGACGGCGCGGCGGAGGGCGGCGGAGATTGCAGATTTTTGGGAGTCGGGGGCAGAAAGGAGGAGGAGAGAGCCGGCGGAGGGATGGTGGAGTAGGAGGAGAGAGGCAACTAGGGAAGGAAGCGGGAGGCCGGATCCGACGACGACGAGGCCACCGTTGGCGTCATCGAGGAGGTCGGAGATGATCTGCTCCTGGAACGGCAGCATCGTTCTGACTTCTGAGAGAAGAGGGGGAAAGGCGGGTGGAAACCGGTGTTTATAGCGCGGGCCGGTCCAAACTTCGACGGTTTTCTGAGCCCAGCGGTCTAATTCGGTTTTGGTGTCTAGTTATAACTATTGAGACTTCAGAGTTCAGACTTAACACTTGATTCAGTTGGGCCGTTGAAAAAATTGGATTCCGTTTGAAGGATTTGGTTGCGAATTGCGATGCGCAACGAACCCAAAATGCATATAAATATCCCCATTAAATTTTATTGAATTGTGCGTTGATTCTTCAGAGATTAACGATCAGATTCGCGATGGTGTCTCTTGGAGTCTATGTGGCATCTTGCCCCGACAAAATCTCAGGAGTCAGGACAATAATTCCCATCCGCCCTCTCATTTTCAGCGACCTCCTCAGGCCCCGCCTGATTCGGAGAATCATCGACAAGAATCACCAACGGTCAAAAACCCTAAGGAAGGTAACTCTGCTCATTCTTGTCCTCCTCCATTGACGTGGTCGCAGATTCTCTGGGGCTACAGACTCTCACGCCCTACCTTGGTCGATCATTCCACTCTTCAGCAAACCCAAAATAAGGCTAATGGTTGAGGCGCCTTCCCAGATGACCAGATGGCAAAATGGCAACCTGAATGATCGACTTATCTCCTCGGTAAGTTTATAGACAAAGCCCCTCCTCTCATGTTTGATACTGTAATGGATCTTGAAAAGGTGAATTTTGTGTGTTTCATTTTTTCTATCGATTAAGCCATGGAGGTTTTGAGTGATGTTCATTGGTCTTATAAAGGCAATGTGATTTGTTTGATGTTATGAAAGCCCTATTTTCATCCGTGGCTTAAAAAATTTCTCTGACTCCCTTGTGGGTTCGTACACATGCTCTTCCATTGAAATTTTGGAACCCTAAATAGGTTACTCTACTTGCTGGTTCGATTGGAAAAGTTCTTCGTGTAGATGATCGTTCCTTTTCCATGATTCGAGGTTGCTATGTGTGTGTTTGTGTGGAAATAGATCTATCTGTTCCCCTCAACCAAGGGGTTTGGATTATTTATTTTTTTTTGAGTGGAAAGTGAGACTAATGTCCCACTATGCATTTCAAGAGAGATGAAATGTACAAATAGGTAAGTGCAACCTAACAGGGATAGAGATACCCCTTTCCCATGAATAGGTTGCGCAAATTCAAAAAGAAAATCATGTAGGTAAAACAAAAGGAAAGTGATTGATGAAGAAACGAGCTCCCCTGCTCGTGCTCTCGGCTCGTGCTGCTGCAGTTCTTGATAGTCGATTTTGATTTCGACTATGGAAGTCGTTCCCAGAATCTGATGGTCATGCCAGCGGCATCTCTTCCGTTGGCCCCAGTGTTTGGATTAACACTTCTATTTTTGAATTTTTTTGCAGCTCGTTATTTAATATAATCTTCTTGAATTTTGTTATCATAATATTAAAATTAATAAATATATTATAATGTTAAATTTCTAAAATATTAAAAACAATGATATTATATTATGACTTTTAAGGGAGACTAGGTGAGCTACTTTCATGGTTTGCGCAAAGTGGAATTTCTTTTAGAAATATGACTTTTTACATTTTGTTTATTTCCCGTAAACCAACATTTTTTAAAAAATCTACTTCCTATAAAGTTATTCTTCTAACACAACTTTATGTCAACTAAATAACAAAATAATTATGTTGAATATATTCCATGTGTAGTCTCGAATTTGTTATGAAATAAATAATAATAATCTCACGTAGGAAGGTAAGGGTAAAATAATATATTTTTCTTGACTTACAACTTAAATAACATAATGGTATGTTTGCTTTGATGGATAGAAAAGAATTAGATTGGATAATAAACGAAGGAGTATTGAATATGAATTTTTTAAATCCGATGTACATCAGATATAAATAATATTTTATTTATATTTTTTTTTAATCCATGAACTAAACAAACAATGGATATTAATTTATCCCTTATCCTATCCTCCCTTATCATGTCTGTCCTAAGTTTTTTTAAGTTGGATTAAGTTCAATTCATATATATATATCCTATTGAAACTTAGATATATTTTTCCAATAAATCAACCCCTATTTGGTCCTCTGTTTTTTAAGAACTCATTGACACATACATAAAAGAATTAACTCAATAATATTAAATATATTTAAATATTTAAGAACTTAATGATATAAATATTATTTTTTTAAAAAATAGTAAATATACAAAATGTTAGGGAATTAAGGGAAATTTTTTGCAGGATCGACAAAACCCGAACCCGACGAGAGAAACGAAAAACCAAATCCGATAATAATAATACGGAAAAAGAAGAGACACATGGGTTAACGTGGTTCGGACTCGGCAATGTGCTGATCCTACATCCACACGGAGAAGAGGAGACTGCCTTATTAATTCCAGAAAATAACTTTACAATAAGAGTGACAATAAACTAAATTCCTTCATAATACAACAAATTATCTCAAATAAACTGAGCCTGAAACCGATATGGAGTAGAGACACTGTCTCTTGAATCTCTATCTTGAAACTGAAGGGGCACTCCTTGGAAAAAGGCGGTAGCGGCATTCTTAATTTTCCGGAACTCTAAATCTCCCACAATATTTCCTCTCTAATTTTCTCAAGGAGACTCTACTTGAAATTAGAATTTTGGGGATGCTGTCTCGATGTGGGATGCAATCTCTCGTAGTGCTTCATTCGATAGATTTAGGTACAAAATTGCAATCACCTTTTGCTCATTGTATTCTTTCTCCTCCCCAGTTCGATGGGGATGCAAGTCGCAACCGAATCATTCTTCTTTTGGCTCTGTTCATCGTGTTAGAGTCACCATTGATGACTCAAGGTTTGAATCCCCTCTTCCACTCCGTTACTCTTCTCATTTCCCTCTCTATTGCGTCAACTTCGTGTCGCTTTTGGGTTCCCCTAATGCATCGAAGACCACAGCTCGGAAGGTGCGACTTTGTTCCCCTTTCTCCTCAAGAGGATGGAATTAATGGATATTGTGATAGGTGAATAAAGATGGAGAAAAGCTAACATTCGAGGGGGGCAAATAGGAGATTTATTTAGATTTATTCTATCATACTATGAACCAAATAGGTATAAGGAATTGATTTGAAAAGAAAATATCTCACTCATCATAATCTACTAAATAATTATTATCATATAACTCACTCATCATAATTAACAAAATAATTATCATCATATAACTCACTCATCATAATTAACAAAATAATTATCATCATATAACTCACTCATAATGATTAGCTAACTATTACGGTATTATGTATTATATATTTTTCTCCCATGATCTCCATTTGTAAGCCGTTTGGTTTGCAAATGAAATTGAGAAAAATAGAAATAGATAACAAATAGAAATAAATGAGTAGAATAGGGAAGGAACAACTACAAAAATGTTTGGTTTGCATTAGGAATAGACCATGAATGTGTAAGGAATACTCATTCTTTATTTGGTTTGCATCGGGAGTATACCAGAAATAATATGAAAATGTAGTAAATTACCCTTTAATTGTTAGCTAGGTATATATTGACCCATTTATATGCACAGTGAATATAATTTATTATAAAGTAATCATAATATAAATAATAAAATGAAGTATTTATGTAATATATAAAAATATTATATATAAATATAACACACACACACACACACATATATATATATATATATATAAAAAATCAAATTGTAGTTTTAAAGATAATTAACTATAATTGATCTTTTTAAAATTAAGAAATATGACTAAATTAGTCATTGCTTAACATATAGATATATTAATGATGGCTTTGGAATAGTCATTCTCGTGGTTCAGGTTGGGAATGACTAATTTTGATGGCTCATGAATAGCCATTCTTTAAGGAATACCTAATCGGTTATTCCTTAGCTTTGTCAAATCAAACATGAGAATAGTTGAATAGGGAATAACTATTTTATTCATTGTCTATTTCATAAACCAAATGATCCCTTTATTTTTTTAGGCATTACAAAATGTCATCTCATAGAAAGATTTGAAAAATAGAGATTAATAAATATTATTTTCCGAAATCTTGTATATTACTATATTTACAAATACAATAAAGCCAAGAAAAGATGCTAGTCTTTCGAACTATTTTTAACACACATATGCATTTAAATTGCATGGACATGGCACAATATGCACATGTCTATATAGCAAACCTTTGAAACTAGGCCATGATGAATCATTGGTTAGGCAATTGATAATTATACATTAATTATTAGTAGAGCCCATATATTGATAGATTTATGTTATGTATAGTTTCAACAATGCATGACCATCTTTGACATAACTTACAAGGAGCAAACAGTCATTAAAATAAATAATCTCCATTCACCAAAAAACATAAATAAACCCTTCAAAGTTTAAACTATTTGTGAAACATTAGTTAGAGATGCTATTCAGATTATAGCAAGTCTTAAGTTCTAAATATATACAGATGTCATATATTCAGATGTCTACATGCCTTGTATATGCATTCATGGACGAGCTTATGTGCATGCATGTGCATAGACACGGTTTACTATCAACCTAAGTGTATCCAATAAAAAAGAGTGTCGATGGTTACTTCAAAGTGGTTCTATCAAACACTAGAAGAAGAAGAAGCATCTCACCATATTCAGACTTAGTTGCATCTAGTAAAAGTAGCATATGCGACGGAGCTTGGAAGAGTGAACAAAATCCTTATCACTCATACCACAGCGGAAGGGGGGCAAGTAGTTTCAGAGAATTCAAATCAATCAGCTTTGAGAACAGTCTTGTCAGAATCATGGGGAAGCTGATGGCACATCGCCTCTCACCGCATATGGATATGTTGATTGATGATGCTCAAGGGGCCTTCCTAAGTGGTCGGGACACACTTGACTCTTTTATGACGATGCATGAAGTGGTATGGGCATGCAAACATCGCCACGAGGATGGCTTCTTTCTAAAGGTTGATGTCATGGCCTTGGCGTAGGACCGAGTCCACGGGCGATGTCGTGTTGGGAATGTGGTTGGTATCTCCCTGAGAAGATGCCTCTGAATCCTACGAGGGAATAGAAGATGATTTCTTCTTCTTCCCTATGGTGACTAGTGTTTAGGTTGCTCAAAGAATAGAAGAGGGAGAGGGTAAAGGGTTGAGGAAGAAGAGATGATATATCTATGTAATATATATAGCATTACAAGATTTGAATGAATCTCCTTCTTCTTGTGTATGTCTATTACCCCATCTTTATCTAATAGATAAAGTTGCCTTATCAATGACTAAGTCTTATAAATGACCGAAACAGAATTAAGAAATTAACTAAGTAAACATCCTTATCCCTAAAGACTTGGTCTCCATGATGAGGATATTGGTTAAGTCTCGTTAAGGACTGCTTGATCTTTTCTCTTCTTGAATATTTCTTGAACCATTAATTTTCTGCTTGAGGGAGTTCTTTATCTACCATTGCTTCCCGTGGATGATGACCATATTTAGGTTGATCAAGACCAGGTTGTTGCATAACAGTTGACTTTGAAAAGACATTCAATTCCATAAACTGGGACTGGACTTCCTGCCACATATGCTCTAGACTAAAAATTTTCCCACAAAGTGGATCGTATGAATTCGTACACTAGTTGACAGCTCACACTCCACCTTACTCATTAATGGGAGTGTTGGTGCTCCCTTCCACCACAGGAGACGAGTGAGGCAGGGGAATCCACTTTTCCATTCTTGTTCAATCTTGATCCGCTTGGCTGTCCAGAATGGTCACATCAAGGGGGCGTTATAACAAGTTGCCAATGGGGGGATCACGCATAGCCTGTTCGCAGACGACCTCATCCTCTTTTGTGCGAATGAAGTTACAACCTAGGAAATCTGAAGCTCCTCATGTTGTGCTTTAAGCTTGCAAGCGGGCTTATAATCAATCCGAAAAACACATGTATTATTCACCTCAAGGACTCCACATACACCAATCAAGTGGTGGCCTCTCGGTTGGGATGCAAAGTGGGGCAATCCCCTCTCAATTACCTGGGGTTTCCGCTTAGGTGTGGACTACCTCACAAAGAGGATCAGATCCAGGCTGGACAATAGATTGAACAGTTGGCAAGGAAAGGTGCTATCTCGGGCTAGTAGATTGGCCTTGATCAGAGGCACATTACTCACTGAGGACAGGTTGATCAAGAGAGGTATTCAGAGCTCCAGGGCAGGGCAGAGTTCCGTTGTGTCTCATTTGGAGCTGGTACATCTGCTTCGAGAGAAACAAATGTTGTTTCCAAAGTATTTCCTTTGGAGCGATCCCACTCGTTGCCGGTGCTGCCAATTTTTGCACCACTATGGACATTGTTGGTTAGTGGTCTAGGGTCACCTATCACCGGTCTTGGTTCCTGGTGTTGCTCTTTGTCTGGTGGTCCTTCTCCTCTTCTCAGTTCTATGATTTATTTGTCTCTTTTCTTTTATTCTCCCTCCTCTCACTTGTACTCCTTTCACACCCCATGAATCCAATACAAGTTGCTTATTTTTTGAAAAAAAATTAACTTCGTGACATATAATAACTAAGGTTAACCAACCCACATGATAATATCATGATTCTATCTGAGAATAAAGTGAATATTTCTAAGAAAAACTTTTATGTTTGATATATAGCAGTAGGTACACATTACCAGTTGCAGAAAGAATACTGTCTCTATGCTGCTGACTTGCTCATAAGGATTACTGATGAAGCTCTGGAATAAAAAAAGGTATTGTAACAGAGGTCTGCAAACTAATTTTTCTCTGTAAAACCTATTGAAACTTGTGAAGTTGGAACTTAAAAAACAAAACAGAAAAACCCTGCCCCGCTTTTGAGAACTAAATGGCTTTAAGCAGTTGGTACAATTCTTTTTTACAGAATCTGCTATCACCTCTCATTCAGGTGATGCAACTACATTCAATTAATTGTTGCATGCAGTTGTTATTTTGTTTGTAGCTACTACATTGAAGAGCTTACTTATTCCATTTAAGAGTGAAGAATAGTAATTTTGCTTCTAGACTTTTCTCTACAGCTTAAACATGAAAGACCTGCAATAACCAAATCAGGAAAAAATGTTAAATTTATTAAATTAACAGTTCTACTAACTAATGAAGAAGTAAGAATTGCAGATAAGTGTAACTGATGATTCACTTGAGTGGGCTATTCAATTATCAGATCCAGATTAAATCAATCATGGTTGATTGTGAAGAATATAAATGTATAGATTGGTCTCTTTCCTAACAGCTTAAGCTTTTGGGGAAGTTGATCATTCAATCAACTTTATACTTGATGAGTCACCAATAACTCATGGTATCCAAGTTTCAGACAATATATCTGGAGTTGGTTAATTCTGTCTTCTCGTGCCAATCTTTTGAAAGCTTTATCTTACTCTTGAAGGAGTAGATTTATATACTTAAGGGTCTGTTTGGATACAAATCATTAAGGGGAAGGGAAGGGAAGGGAGGGGCAGGGAGAGGAGGGGAGGGGAAGGGAGGAGAAAAATTAACCTTATTTGGATATAGTCTAATAAGGGGAAGGGAAGGGAAAAATTAATCTTGTTTGGATGTACTTTGTAAAGGGAAAGAAGAGGAAAGAAGGGGAATGAGGAAATCTTTTATTTAATAGACAATTATACCCTTTTTATTTTTGTGTTATATATATGTTTTCTCTTTTTGCCATTTCTATACCTCCAGATATTAGGATTCTTTTTTGGCTGAAGGAAAAAAATAAAGAACGAGAGGATTTTTTTTTCCTTTGTATTCAATATAGATGAGAAGAGGCTACTAGGTTTAATAAAATCTTATATATGTATTAAAACGATAAGGGTAATTTTGTAAATTTATTTTGAACAAATTTTTACAAAAAAATTTCACCTCCACTCAACCCCAAATCGGGGTTGAAAGAAAATTGGGGTTTGGAGGGGAACCAAAGTAAATAATTCCCCCCAATCCCTTTCCCCTCCATCAAAATTAGAAAACAAAACAAGGGGAAAAATTTCCCTCCCTTCCCTTTCCCTCCTTTAACCCCAATCCAAACAGGGTGTAAAGCAAAATTTCCATGTTAAGGATCAACTATCAGTATATTTGTCAAGCACAAACCACTAATCTCGTCTGGGTAATAATTTTGGCTGTGCAACTACTTTACATGCTAGATATTTTTTGTGACATAATCTGCATATGTTTCTCGAAAATGTGAGATTAACATTTAACTCTTTACTAGCATTATCATAAACTGTTGTTCAAGTTTGTTCTAAATCTAAATGATTAGTCATGACGATTTTCTCTTTGAAGATTTACTTTAGACCTTTTGACATTTCCTATCACAACATGGTTAATATTCCTACTATATATCTTAAATTGCAGAATTATACTCTGGAGTCTGGATATTAGTTATTTTTTTGCTTCCCTTGTTTCTAGCTCTGTATTATAAAATTAATGCATATATCACTAATGTAGTCATCAAGTGGATCAAAGAAAGAACCTTACTGCTATTGTTTCTGTACACTTTACCTTATTTAGAATGCATTGCCTTAATGCTTTTTAATATGAATGAACTCAGTGTCTTATTTTGTATCTTTCACCAACTGACCTGCAGAGGAACTTGCCTATAGTAAGGTCAACTATGACCCTGAGCATTAGCTTCGCCGCTTGCAGTAAAGCATGTTATCTTCTGAAATAGCTCTTAGTCTGTCTAGTTCCGGCATCACTGTGGTTGCAAGATCTGGTCGATCCTTCCTCCTCAGTTCTGTGCATTTGAGTGCTATTTCAGCAAGACAACGTGCCTCCTCAACTGGCCAGTCACATACTTCTGGATCTAACATTTCGGCAAATGTTCCATCCTCAATTGCACTGCTGACATGGTGTGCTAGCCCCATGGGAGGCCTTGCTGTTATAATCTGCAACAATACAACTCCAAGCGAGTATATGTCAGACTTCACTCCTAGCATTCCTGTTTGCTGGTATTCAGGATCGATATAGTAGAGTGTTCCAGCCACGGATGTCATGCGGTACCGTGTGATATTGTCGGCAACTGATGATGGAACCACCCGGGCTAGGCCAACATCACTGATTTTGCCTACATAGTTTTTGTCTAGAAGGATGTTTGCGGGCTTGAGGTCTCGGTGTACAAGTGGCTCTGGCCTCATGTGGTGTAAGTAGAGGAGGCCTGTGGTAATCTCTGCAGCAATTTGGAACCTGAACTGCCAGGGGATTACAGGTGTGCCTCCTTTCCGGAAAAGGCGCTCCTCCAAGCTTCCATTAGCCATATACTCATACACAAGAGAGCCATGCTCTGGGCAGGCACCCAGAAGCAGAACCACGTTTGGATGCCTAATGCAGCTCAAAAGTTCCGCCTGTTCAACCAAAGTGAAGCACGAAGGTAAATGCCAGAAAGCCAGTTGTTTCTTATGTTAGCTATCGTTACATGGTTTAAATTAGGTCTTGTTCCAAATCATCCAATATGGATGATTGGATGTACATATCAACCCCAACTGAATGGGATGATACACATTGTTATATATATTTTTTTATCCATATCAGATTGTACATCTTTAGTTTGGTATCAGGCAATATGGCTTGACATACCACCTGATAGCATTCTGGTTGTTCCAACATCAATATGGGTACCAATGTGGAGACTTTGATTCTTGACTGATGCTTTATATTGCATTGGCGATTTGCATTTTTTATTTATTTATTGTTCTTAGCTTCATATACATTTTCAAATTTCATCATGCTGCATTACCTCTTGATGAAACTCTGACCTGCCTTTACCTGCTGCTTCAGGACGGAGAACCTTTATAGCAACAGCTGTATGATCAAGGTAGCATTTGTAGACAGGACCATAACTGCCTTCTCCAATTTTACAATGATCTGCGAAGGACTCTGTGGCAGCTTCAATTTCCTCTATTGTGAACTTCCTGTACCTCACATCTCCGTGTGCCAGGGAAAGTAGTGCCTTTTTCTTCTCCTCATCTTCTTTAGCCAATTTCATCTCAAGATCTATTCTCTTTTGTGCTTCTAGCTCTGCTAACCTGTGCTCAGCTTGAGCTGCCTCTAGAGCTGCTGTACACTTTGCTCTTTCTTTCTCCACCATAGCCGTGGCAGCTTCTTCTGCCACATGAGCATCAGATATCTTTTTCTCCTCCTGTATTTTCCAACGCTGGAGGTCCTTTGCCTGCAGCAAATTATCGGTAGGGGAACAAGTCATCACTTGATCATGAATATTTAGTGAATATTAACTCGAGGTATGTAGAGCCGTAGAGGTTCTTAACCTTTTGTTTTTCTGTGAGTGCTTCTTTGCAGGCTGTGTTGTACATATCCATAGTGTGCTTAAGTTCTAGCTTCAGCCTCTTCATCTCTTCTTCTACAGCTTCCTGCAAGCGATCGATCAACAGGGTTTTCTTTCACCTACTCCAGTTATTATATGAAGTTCAATAATGATAAATGCTTTCACCTACTCCACTATAAACTAGACGTGCTATATTACCCTCAATTTGTCACAATTCATGACTTCATGGTATATATCTAATCTCCAAATTAACAATGATAAACCAATCAAGAATTTATTAACCAACACACAATTTTCTCCATCTTCCATGTCAGACAAAATGGGAGTGTCTGGTTATTTACTCTTTCTGAAATTTATTTTGCACTCGTGAACATTTTTGCCCTAGCTATTCTTACCATCTTTTGAGGTGACCATGTCATTCCATCTGTGTTCAGTGCCATGAGAGAGAAGTCATTTCCCGTATATTTATATGGTGTTTGCATTGCCACAAAGTCTTGATCAATTCCTTCTGATCCACTCCTTAGAGATAAGGCATTTTCACTGCTTGGCTGTTCAGAGTTCACAAATGATATGTCAGTAGTGTCTGTGCTTATTAACAGTAGGTCTGTATCACAGAGTTCTGCGAATGACTTGGTGGCGGAACAGCGTGACCTGTCCATCAGAGACCATGGAAATATGAGAAAACTAGACCATAATTATTATAATTATAAGAATAAGAAAAATATTTTTTTAGTGCATGAAAACTGATCTTACTTGACTGATTCTTCCAGATGCAGGCAGGACATGTCCGATCCTACTTCACATGGTTCTGCCAGAATTTGTCATCCTGCTCAGTGAGAAGCCTGATAGGAGGGAAAGGGAAAGGGGGGATGTCAAAACTGCACCTTTCAAGCTAATCAGGCATGATTCAGCTAGAAGTTGATCGCGAAGGGGGGAAGTGGCTGGAGCTGGTCGTGAAGCATTCCGCATGGCTGATACCTTCCCCTTGCCAATGACATAAACACTGCAGAAATCAGGTGCCCCCTTTGTGATATTGATGGTGATATCATGATGCTTGAATCTCCTGAGAGAAGGCATCGAATGAAGCACGGTGCAAGGTATGATATTGCTCATCTTTTTCTACTAGAAAATTGTCACTCACCTTACAAATCCACCCTTTGCTGGGGCACCAACTACCAGCTTCTCTATTGCAGCATGTGAAACAAATTCATTAATTGCCTTGGCTACATTATGGCTTCCCAGCACCACATCCTTGCAATTTATCTGTTAATACCATTTAGAGAACTTGTCAAAGAATAAATTTCTATGTATGATTGGTTGAATATCCCCACCCCCCAAGAAAAAAGGGAAAAGAGCTGTATGTGATGTAGTTAATAATATGATGTATGAAAAGTTGATGCTCATGCAATTTGTTATGTAGTTTTAGCTGAAAACTTGTAGACTAACTTGTGTTTTTCTTTTTTTTCAGAGCAAACCAGCAGCTCATGCAGGAAAAATTGGTCACTCACATCTTTGCGCATACAGAAACAATGAAATGGAAGGAAGATTTCTTTCGTTTGGTGATCCGCCGGTGCTTTATACTCAACCGCATTCTCTAGGCCTGAAGCTGTACTTGACGAACAATTGGTACAATAAGGAACAGCCATGAACAGATGAGTAGATAACACTCGTGAAGGAACAACAAAGAACATAGCATATGCAATGGCCAAAACAATCTTAGAAGCATTTTAATCCGTCACACTCGATGGTTCCTTTTGTAGCAAAATCATCGGAATTGCGACGTGTCGTTGCAATCACAAAGCATCACCAACCTTGCAACTGTTCTCGTGACGACTTCCTGCACTTTGTAGATCTTGCAAAGTTATGTTCAAGACCAACTCTGCTTTTTAGAAATCCATGGATGCTACTTGAGTACTTGGTTCTTACTATATTCATCATGGAGTAGTAAAGACATGCCTGGAAATTTAAGAGAGGAATAATGAGTTGAGAGGGCCTCACATGAATGGTTTCTATTGTTGACATGGATGAGAGTGAGGGTTTGGCCCTTGAGAACAAGATTGTCTGCTGCCCATTTCACAGCATTCTGGCTTCCTTTGTTCTTGTCAATGGCCACTGCCACCATTTGAGATCCTGGAGCAACTTCCAGGTGTTCAGGATTTGTATTTCTTCTCCTACCGTGACTAGACATTCTGTTCGATTGGAGCCTATGAGATCTTCTACTTCTTTTGTTCTGTCTCAAGTTATTGGATTGTTTGATCTAATCTTCAAATTGTTTTAGATGGATAGCAAACAGTAAAGCTTTTTTCCAAGGTGAACTCAATAAGCGTGGGGCACGCCATCATTTCAGGGTAATCTTCTATTTTTCTCTCCTTAGAGCCTATGATCATTATTCCTTGTCTCTATTATTTGTGGATAGAGATACCACTGCTACATAATTAGCAATTCTTTCTAATAATACCCACATGTTATGCCTCTGCAGGACCTCCTTTTTGGTTTGGTTTGTTTCTTTTTAAAAAAACAAAAGTATTGTTCGGTTCATATTTCAATTTTTTTTTTGAATTTTCTATTGTCTTAGCTTTGAATTTAGAATCAAATTTAGATTTTGTAATTAATCTAGAATATCAAATTTATCTAAACATAAATGAAGTTTATGTAAACATAAATTAAGTAATATTTATGACATTTTAATATAGAATATCAAGTTTATGTAAACATAAATGAAGTGTTTTTTTTGAAAAAAAAAAACTAGATACTATAACACAATTGACCTATAGAAACACAAAATTAGAGATAAATTAGATTTTTGTTTTTAAATCTTCACATTTAAAGATTAATAAACACAAAATTTGTTTCTAATTAATCTATAAAGACCTATAGAAACAACAACAACAGAGTCACTTAGTTGATTTAACTCTAAGTTATGGAAACATCAGCAACAGAATCACTTAATTGATCTGACTCTAAAATTATTTTTAGAAGTTAATTAGAAATAAATTTTGTATATATTAGTCTCTAAATGTGAAGATTTAAAAATAAAATTTTAATTTGTCTTTAATTATGTGTCTCTATAGGTCGATTGTGTTCTAGTCAGATCGGGGCTTATTTTTTAAAAGTCAAAATAATCCATTTTTATTAATTAGGTAAAAAAGATGTGTTTTTAGTTTGTATATTATAAAATATTTAATAAGCTTATGGAATAATATGTCCCAAAATAAATTTTAATTCTAAAATTAATAGGTAAATATTAATTTCAAGTAGGCATTTGATTTTACGTAAGAATTTGAGTTACTCTATAAATGAAGCAAAACTTGTGCTGAGACCACCACAATAATTTTGGTAGAGAGCTTTCTTATTAAGCTACATTGACAGTTACATATCTCAAAATAGATTTATTGATTAAATATGTGTACGCATTATGTAACCATATATAATCATTATGTGATTAGATATAATCTCTATGTGACAGTGAATATACCTGACAACGTAGAGGGTATATTTGATCATGTATAGTGAGTAAAAAATATATCATCTAGAGAGTATACAACATTATATATAGGGGTATGCATGAGTACCGAGTAGACTCTGAACCGATAGGAACCTACCCGATCGGGTAGTATTCGGATAGATCCGAATTAAATTCAGATAGGGTCCGGAATAAAAATTAAAGAATCGATTAAAATCAATTTCAATTCTGGGTCCAACACATCGAGTACCCAGAATTGGAATCGGAATCGATACTCGTTATTTGTACCTTGTACTTATTCATTTACAGGTTTCAGGGTACAAATTACAGCAAGGTACCTGTTGGAACTTGTTTTTGGAATATGTTTTAGAACATGTAGGAACATATTCTGTAACATATTGGAACCTGTATAATAATCTGTTGGAATATATTAGAGCCTGTTCTAAAATATGTTGGAATATATTTTAGAATCTGTTGGAACCTATTCTAGAACTTGTTGGAACTTATTGAAATTTGTTGAAACTTGTTCTAGAACATGTTCTGTAACCTAAACAAGTTCCAACAGAGTATGCGGAACCGAAAACGGAACATGTGATTTCGGATAGGATCCGGTTCCAAAATTTAGGAACTGATCCTATACATGATGGGATCCGAATATCATAAAAAATACAATGTATCCAAATCCGCTCACCCCTAATTATATAGTGATAAATGAATAAACATATTTTGAGCTACTTGACCGTCAAATTTTTTTTAAACAAAGATAAAAAGTCACAATAGATGATCATATTAAGGATCGAATTCTAAATTTTTAAACAACATATAACACGTTGTCATCAATTGTGGACTTGACCGACAAGTCTTGCTGGGTAAGAAAGCTCTAGACAAATTATTATGGTCATAGCCTCCGCACATATTGTTCATGTAAATGACTCTCAATTACAATAGTAAAAAATTAGTTTGCTGTCATATATTTTTTTCTCGAATAACCTTTACGTTTAGGACTTTAGGCTCTTATTGCCATTTCAAGACAAATTTAAAAGTGCAAAATATATGATATTATGAATTATATAAATATATTAATGAAAAATGTAAAATTGTTCCCATATGTAAAAATAGGGTGGGAAAATTGCCAACTTCTCATTTTAAAAATCAGTATAAGGGAAAAAGATAAAATTGCCCTCATTTGTATAATATTTTCTATTCTTCTCTTTTAAATAAAATTCTTTTATAATATCATTACTTTATCAAATAATTCAAAAATTAATAAGTTAAATAACTCAATTCTTAATTTTTTTCACATTCCTCGTTCCTTTCTCCTCTTTTGACATTATTTGAGTTATCTTATCACTACGTGCTCGTACCACCACTGGTTATTGTCTGTTCTCTTCAACTTGATCCACGCATGATCATGACCTTGCACACACACGATCACACATGACGACTCGTCGCACGACATAATCGACCCACTCTTATAGTGTATCTGTTGAGAAATATATTTTTAGTATAATTGACAGTGAAATTATTATATAATATTATCAATGCATTAGTTGCGAATAATTGTAAATTTTTTAATTTTAATACTTTAAGTTATATTTGTATGTTGAGTTATACGTGAATGATATTTATTATCTTTTATATATGATATACGGATTTGTTTTTTGAAAAATATTTTTTTTTTATTAATTATAATATTATTAATCTTTTGTTGATTTGAGTATATTCTTCTAATTTTGATTCCTAGCCCCGGACCAAAAGTTACAAATATATCTATTCAAAGTACCTAAACAGTTTATTAAAAATAGGACAAATTATAAATTGCTGGATTCTACTAATAGATAACAAGTATTTTGAAGATTTGGACTTTCCATATGAAAATTAAATTTAAAAATAATTCATTATTTGTCTATTTTGAATGCGAAACAAGTATATATATGTATATAATAATGTTTGTTTGTTATATTTTTAGTTTTATATTATTTTCATATTTTTTGTAATTTTGTTTTTTCCATCCAATCAAATAGTTATTAAATATTCATAAAACCAAAAGTGCAATTTACTAGTATTGCAAGGACTTATATGTTAAAGTTCTATCTCTCTATATAAACTATTCCGAACGCAGTTGGCCCTCTTCAAAACCCTAAACCAAAACGTTAGCTCAAGTGCTCTTCTCGCCGCCGCGATGCCGCCAAAGTTCGATCCCACTCAAGTAGTCGATGTCTACGTCCGTGTAACCGGTGGAGAGGTCGGCGCCGCCAGTTCCTTGGCCCCAAAGATCGGGCCTTTGGGTCTCTCTCCGAAGAAGATTGGTGAAGACATTGCCAAGGAGACGGCAAAGGACTGGAAGGGGCTCCGCGTCACAGTGAAGCTCACCGTGCAGAACCGTCAGGCCAAGGTGACGGTCGTCCCCTCCGCCGCCGCCCTCGTCATCAAGGCCCTCAAGGAGCCCGAGCGCGACCGGAAGAAGACAAAAAACATCAAGCACAATGGCAACATCTCGCTCGATGACGTCATCGAAATCGCGCGGGTCATGAGCCCACGCTCCATGGCCAAGGACCTGTCCGGCACCATCAAGGAGATCCTCGGCACGTGCGTGTCCGTCGGGTGTACCGTCGACGGGAAGGACCCCAAAGACCTTCAGCAGGAGATTTCAGACGGCGACGTCGAGGTGCCTCTCGAGTGAATGAGCAATTTTTCCTGCTGATGTGGTTAGTTTGCTACTTGATTCAATGCCTCCTTTTCTTTCAAGATGGTTACTTTTGTTCTATTTCTTGTTTTCAGACTTGTGAGGACATTATGCTTGAGTGCAGTATAGCAGCTTTCTGGATTTTTGATATGTTATGTATTGTCGAACATGAACTATCTTTGCAGTTAAATTGCGATTTTGATGAAATTATAAGTTCCATTTGAGATCCCCTTATACTATTTTTCTATCCAACTTCTGTGAAGCAAAACAATCGTGCAGAAAGTCAACATTCTTGTGGCTTTCGTTGAGATAATTGCTCTTGTATTCTTTTGTTTAGTTCTAGGAGTATACCACCGCATCTCATGCTAAGTAGGATGCTGGAACACCAGTTCATTGCGTGCTTCCAATTATCAAAACGAGTTATTTTTATCACTGTGCATGTGTAGCCATTGTCCTCCATATTTAAATAGATCTACTGGAGTCAGAGGCAATGAAATATTCCATTGCAATTCATGCATCAGTTTAAATTTTCCACCACATCCCCTTCTTCGATGCAGCAAAGTAATGATAAGGCATTCATGATTTTGTGATCGATCATCATATTTAGGAGCAGAAGTGGTTTGAATTGCCTGAATCACATCCTGGTTTATTTTTATTTTCACCTCAAATAGTCTGCAAGTCGTTAGGCTCCATAAGAAATTGGTTAGGAATGGCTGAATTGTAAACAAATGTTTCTGTTTTGGCTGGTTGACACAGTTGTTTATAGTTGAGTGGAATTTGGACCATGATTAGTAGAAACTTGGTTGAAGTAGATGGGATCAGTATATCAAACCTACAGTAACTAGATGGACTATAGAAATTTTGTAAAATCAGCTCAATTGTTGAATGTTGATTTTGGCTAATTTCTTGCCCATCTCAATGATTCTGAAAGAGAAGAGATTTGGGTTGCATTTGGTTCATAATAATTTGCGTTGGTTGGGTTAAAATGGGGTTTGGCTACTCATGCAATCCCTGCATCATCCGCAAGCTACTAGTGTCGGTTGATGATGGGGCACCCACACAAGCTCATACTGTATTCTCCACAACTATGGAAATATTTTTTCAGTAAGATGACTGAACATTATTCATATGAAAGGGTGTGCTTCCTTCTAACTAATTAGATCATGTTGAGTTATGAAATGGGGCTTGCTTGTCCAAGCCGGATTCCGGCTTTGTAAAGCCCAACTCCTATTCACTACTCGACTAAACAAACCCTAGCAAGCTGCCAAGCCCAGCAGATGATGACATAATTGTTTTTGGAGAACAAATAGATTTTAATTTTAACAGTTGTCTATTGACTTGTTGGTTTCCCATTCGTTCTTCTTTACTTGATGGTGTCCAAAACCTTCATTTCTTTTTGACATTCATTGGATTCACGATTGTGAACTGTGTGAATTTTATTTAATTTCAATGTCGGGATCAGACTTTTTCAACATTCTCTTGGTTATTTTTTGCATTAATTCATAGCCGCCTTTTGCCAATGAAGAAAACTACTACTAAATACCATCTTTCGGGACTGATTGGATTCTTGAATCCATGTTGTGAATCCACTGTTCAGAGGCATTTGTGATATTATCTTTCCATTTTCACTACTATAAATTAAAATATAGATACTATTTATTTATTTATTTTTTCAATTGTAAATATGCTGGCCTATGAGGAAATGCTTGATACTCACACCATCTTTCGGGACTGATTGGCATCTTGTTGCCATGTTGTCATTCTGCAATTCTGAGGCTTTCATAGCAATTTTGTTTTGGTTAATATTATCTTGTTTTACCTGCTTGTTATACCTTATTTCTTTCTCGCTGGGATTTGCAACCTGTTTTTTGTGCATAGTGCCACTCAATTTCAATGATTCCCATGCTTGTTAAGAAATCTAAGCAGCGTTGATTCATGGTCTTCTTTTGCCAATGAAGAAGACTACTACTAAATACCAATCAACGGTCTTCTTTTGCCAATGAAGAAGACTACTACTAAATACCAACTTTCGGGATTGATTGGATTCCTGAATCCATGTTGCGAAATCCACTGTTCAGAGGCATTTGTGATATTATATTTTCATTTTCACTACTATAAAATATAGATGCTATTTATCTATTTATTTTCAATTGTAAATATGCTAGACCATGAGGAAATGCTTGATACTCACACACCATCTTTCGGGACTGATTGGCATCTTGTTGCCATGTTGTCACATTCTGTAATTCTGAGGCTTTCAAAGCAAATATGTTTTGGTTAATTTTATCTTGTTACATGCTTGTTATTCCTTATTCTTTGTTGCTGGGATTTGCAACCTGTTGTCTTGCTTAGTGCCATTCAATTTCAATGATTCCCATGCTTGTGAAGAAATCTAAGCAGCGTTAGTTCATTCTTTTGCCGATGAAGAAATCTACTATTAAATACCATCTTTCGGGACTGATTGGATTCTTGAATCCATGTTGCGAAATCCATTGTTCAGAGGCATTTGTGATATTTTCTTTTCATTTTCACTACTATAAAATATAGAGACTATTTATTTATTTATTTATTCAATTGTAAATATGCTGGCCTATGAGGAAATGTTTGATACTCACCATCTTTTGGGACTGATTGGCATCCTGTTGCCGGTTTATTCTATGTTGGCTGCGAGTCCACTGGACTCGCACCCCAGCATGTGTCATCTCTTTCTATCTCTTCAATAAATTTTTCTTTTTTCATTTAATGAAGAGATAGAAAGAGATAGACATATGTTGGGGTGCGAGTTCAGTGGACTCGCACTCACCATAGAATAAAATCCCGTTGCCATGTTGTCATTCTGCAATTCTGAGGCTTTCAAAGCAAATTTGTTTTTTGTTAATATAATCTTGTTGTACCTGTTTGTTATTCCTTATTTCTTTGTCGCTCGGATTTGCAATCTGTTTACTTGCTTACTGTCACTTAATTTCAATGATTCCCATGCTTGTGGGAAATATAAGATAAAAATAGAACCATCTTTTGGGCTGATGCTGAGTTCTTGTGGGCCTAAAAACAATAATATAATATTTAAAGAAAGTAATCATAGACAAAAAAATAAAATTTTAATAATTAAAATAAAATATTCATAGATAGTAGTTAAGAACTTAAACAATAACGAAATAATCAATTATAATTGCTTAATGTTTTAAAAAATTAATTAATTTATCAATAAATTATAATATTTTTGAATAAATCTAGACTAAGGTTAAACTCCTAGATCATGTTGAGTTTATTTTAAATTTGGGTGTCGAGAAATGTGTTTTTTTTGTAGAAAGATAAGTATTATACAAGTATTTGGTTGATAAAAAAATTTAATTCATAGTATTTTTTCAGAGAAAGATGTACTTTTTGCAAAATGAAACAATTGTGCAAATCAAATAAGACTTATTTTGTCTACTTTCTAGGCAGTATTAAGCTTTTTTATTTCAACTTATAGTCATTGAATAGAATAGAGTCAATTTGACTTAAGTCAATACTTGACCAATCTCTAACTCTGTTAAATGGTCGCACATCGTGTGGCTGCAACAATGGCGTAGTGGACATGTTCGCAGTGGATGTTGATCATCTGCATTCATGTTGCATAGAATCACCTTTTGTTGGAATTCAAAATAAAATAAAATAATTATCTAATAGAAGTCAAAATAAATATTGAAATAATAATTTAATTAAATATTTACTAATTAGAATTGTCTTTGACCTCCTGTTTATAAACTCTTGTCGTCGATGAGGGCCACGGTGATACTTGTGTGTAGCCTCGAAGACTTTAAGAGGGTTAGCAAGTAATAGTGTGGTGCCCTGCTCTTCGCGCATTCTCTGCAATTAAAAAATATTATTTTTCAATAGTAATAGAAAATAATAAAAGTAACTATTTTTTTATTACTAGGTAACCCTTATGGCTGTGAAGGGGAATGTACTCCCTACTATAACAAGCAAAGGATTCCTCAACTAATGTAATTTGATTCTCATGTGTCGTTCAAGAGGCACTAGGGGTGAGCAAAATTCGAATTGATTCGAATAACTTGAAAAAATCGATTCGAAGATTCAATTGAGGTCGGGTTATTCAGGAAAGTTGGGCTGGGTCGGGTTTGATTTTTGGGAATTATTTATATATATATAATGTATATTATAGCTTCAAAAGATGTTGTTGGCTGGGTGGTTAAAAGATTTGTAATGAAAATTAAGAGGTTTTGAGTTCAACTCCATATTTTCATTATTATTTTCAAAAATTTTGCCTTTTATAATTATGAATTTTATTTTTTTTGTTATTTTAAATGAAATTTGGGTTAATCGGGTCAAGCTCCGAAATCTTATTCAAATAGGGTCGGGTGGTGTAGTTATCAACTCGTGTATCATAATATTTTTCTCAATTTTAACCCTCTAGCTCACCGTGTGATCGCCATCGTCCTCCCACCTACATGTAGTGATGCGTGCAGACGATGGATCGGGTGCCTCCCAATCCCTTCAGAGAAGGGAGGGTTGCCCTCCTTCCACTTGCGTCGTCGCAAGGCTACTGGACCTCCATCGGAGGGTTGATGGCTAGGGTTCATGAGGTGAGGGAAGACAGATCGAAGGGGGGAAGAAGGGGAGAAGATTTGTAATGAAAATTAAGAGGTCTTGAGTTCAACTCCATATTTTCATTATTATTTTTACTATTTTCAGAATTTTTGCCTTTTATAATTATGAATTTTGTTTTTTTAAATGAAATTTGGGTTAATCGAGTTAAGCCCTGAAATCTTATTCAGATAGGGTCGTG
Organism: Canna indica; assembly: GCA_034359265.1. NCBI lineage: Eukaryota > Viridiplantae > Streptophyta > Magnoliopsida > Zingiberales > Cannaceae > Canna > Canna indica. Next base: position 15,232,196 of record CP136898.1, read on the forward strand.
TGGTGTAGTTATCAACTCGCGCATCATAATAGTTTTCTCAATTTTAACCCTGCAGCTCACGGTGCGATCGCCACCGTCCTCCCACCTACATGTGGCGATGCGTGCAGACGATGGATCAGGTGCCTCCCAATCCCTTCAGAGAAGGGAGGGCTGCCCTCCTTCCACCTGCGCCGCCGCAAGGCTACTGGACCTCCATCGGAGGGTCGATGGCTAGGGTTCATGAGGTGAGGGAAGAGAGATCGAAGGGGGGGAGGGGGAAGAAGGGAAAAGGCACTACTAGAAAATGTGTAATCTGCAACGACCTTTTTGCGACACCTAAAACCCCAATCTTAAATGACGGTTCTGTGATTGTGACGATTGGGTGTCCCATCATTGCCACATTTGCGATAGTAGTGCGGCTGATGCATTTGTTGTCGCAAATTTAATTCACTAGTGATGGCAAGGCGACCGTGTCGCGATCGTCATATGTCGTCGCAAAATCGTCATAAACCGAGTATTTCAGCCTCGTACACAATCCTTTTTCTTCCCCTCGCTTCATTTTGATTTGGAGAGAGAGAACAACTCAAGCGGGGAGAAGAAGGGTACGTGGGATGTTGAAATATCATAAATTTTGACAATTTTGTGATGACATCCGGCTTTCGCAAACATCGGTCGCAAAGTAGTTGCCTTGCCGTCACGAATTGATTATTTTGTGATGGCTATTATGTCGGTCGCAACGCTATCATTTCTTGGCTAAGGTAAAGATTTACAAGTGTAAAATAACCAACCTTGCGAAAAGTCAAGGAGTTAGGTGTTGATTTAGCAATAAAGCCCTTTCAATTGCTAGACCCACCTGCGGTCCCAACACCTTATCAAAATGTAGGTTGTTTCGTTTATGGCTTATTTTTTATTTCCATAACATGATAATTTGTTATTTTTGTAAATCACCCCCTTATATTTCCACGAATCTCATTGAGCTACCCTTGGAAACCAAGGGGAAAAGGGACAAGTTGCACAAGCCCAACTGAACATTTTGGTCGTCTTTCATGTAAGTGCATTTTCGGAAGAGAAGTTCAGTGGCAGTTTGGCATAGCCAAAAATTAGTTGATACGACGTCGGGCCAAGTATCGACGACACGGGAAGTGAGAATGTTATAAAGAAACATGATATTTGAATAAACATGTTGCTAACTCGAAGAATTCTTTTGAAGAAATGTACTTCAATATGACCAAACTACATGCCGCATTACATTGGGATTGGCTGCACGGCTTAATAGAGTTAATTTCTTCATCAATCTTTTCAGATAATTTCAGGTTGATTACCTCGAAAAAACTAACCTTTAGATCGAGTTATAATCAGATCCTAAATTCTTTTAAATAAGAGAATCAATTTTGAGCGATGGACCAAAAAAGTTAAGAGTTGATACTGCCACTCTTTTATATGTTTCTCATGAGACCTGAACTAATAAATAAGAAATTGGTCATCCAAATAGTGAATTGCTTATTTTTCTCACCCAAGCAAAGTAATATGCAAATCGGGATTCTAACATACACACGCCAATGTTTAACTCTGAAGTAGATTGTTGAAGTTCCAAGTTAACGTTTCTAAGCATGATCTTCTGTATTTAGTATGTAAGCTCCTCCCACAAACTTAAACTGAGAGAATAATTTCTTTTGTTCTATGTTCATAAAAGTTGGGATAAACTCGTGCTGCGAAGAATGTAAGGAGATAAGACTAAAGGAAAATAAAATTGATGTTATAAATAATATACTCTCGGATATAAAATTCTACCTAATATACATTCGAACACAAATGATATTTATGGCCCAGTAGTGGAGGAAAATGGCCGCACATCATGTGGATGTAACAACGTCTATGTGTGGACTGTTATTCTAATGCCATAGACACGTTCGTGGTGGATGTCGGTCATCTGCATTCATGCATTAGCATCAAGATGATGTTGCGTAGAATCACCTCTTTGTTGGATTTCAAAATAAATTAAATTAAATTGATTACCTAGTAGAAGTCAAAATAAATATTAAAATAATAACCTAATTAAATATTTACTAATCAGAATTGTCTCTGACCTCCTATTTATAAACTCCCCTCGATGAGGGTCATCCACACTGATACTTGTGTGTAGCCTTGAAGACCCTAAGAGGGTTAGCAAGTAACAGTGTGCCCTACTCTTTGCGCATCCCCTGCAATGAAATAAATATTATTTTTCAACATTAATAGTAAATAATAAAAAGTAACTAGTTTTTATTATCAGGTAACGCTTATGGCTCATGAAGGGGAATGGACTCGTCGATATAACGAGCAAGGGATCCCTCAACTAATGTAATTTGTTTCTCGTGTGTCGTTCGAGAGGCACCATGCCTTTCCTCCAACACTCAGATGTCGACTAGTGCATCCTATATATCTCTCGTCATCCAAACAGACCCATGTCCCTTCAAAAGTATCATTGGCGTCCTTATGTCGCCTCCAATTGTTGCCCTTGCCTCATGTCGGGTATGGGGAGAATATCTTTGAAAAATTTCTTACAATGAGCTTCTCAAGTGTCCTCCAGGGTACATTCAACGGTATATCCATCTACGATCTTTCATCATAATTCTGTGATATATCATAACAATCACTTATTTCTAAATTTATTTTGAATTCTAAGTAGGAGATGATCCTATTTCATCCGAAAACCAAATTATTCTAATTGCATTTAAATATATTTTTTAACATTCAACTTAAAACGATATTTCAACAACATTTCTCCTGTGGTTCTCAAGGTATGCATATGGTGTATGCTTGGAGAACAAGAGAAATGCTACTAGAATTTTGGATTGAAGTGGATGTTGAAAAAAAAAATTAATTGCAACTAAGACAATTTTGTTCCCAAACTATCCAATCAAAGATAACAATACGATCTTCAAACATAACTAAGGTATTATTAATATATTATGATTTAATAGTCGATAAGTTTGTGACACTTTATCAACTCGCACATCATAATATTTTTCTCAATTTTAACCCTCTCTAGCTCGCGGTGCGACCGCCACCGCCCTCCCACCTACGTGCAGCGATGCGCGTAGACGATGGATCGAGTGCCTCCCAATCCCTTCAGAGAAGGGAGGGCAGCCCTCCCTTCCACTTGTGTCATCGCAAGGCCGCTAGACCTCCATCAAAGGGTCGGTGGCTAGGGTTCGCGAGGTGAGGGAAGAGAGATCGAAGGGGGGAAGGGGGAAGAAGGGGAGAGGCACTACTATAAAATGTGTAATCTGCGACGACCTTTTTACGACAGCTAAAACCCCGATCTTAGATGCGACGGTTCTGCGACTACGACGATTGGGGGTTGCATCATTGCCACATTTGCGACAGTAGTGCGACTGGTGCATTTGTTGTCGCAAATTTAATTCACTGGTGACAAAAAGGCGACCGTGTCGCGATCGTCATATGTTGTCGCAAAACCTTCATAAACCGAGTATATCAACCCCGCACACAATTCTTTTTCTTCCCCTCGCTTCATTTAGATTGGGAAGGAGAGAACAACTCGAGCGGGGAGAAGAAGGGTAAGTGGGATGTTGAAATATCATAATTTTTTACAGTTTTGCGATGACATCTGGTTGCCGCAAACGTCGATCGCAAAGTAGTCGCCTTGCCGTCACGAATTAATTATTTTGTGATGACTATTCTGTCGGTCGCAACACTGTCACTTCTTGGCTAAGGTAAAGATTTACAAGTGTCAGAACATTTCGGTCGTTTTTGGTGTAAGTGCATTCCCTGAAGAGATGCTCTAAGCCTCTAAGTTCAGTGGTAGATTCTTACATCATCAAATAATTAAGGTCTTAAAGACCAAGATAGGCAACTGCCCAAACGGCCAATTGGGATTAAAGATCTTGGATGCAAATCTGGGTGGGGGGGGATAGATTCTTACATCGTCAAATAATCAAGGTCTTAAAGACCAAGATAGGCAACTATCCACACGGCCAATTGGGATTAAAGATCTTGGATGCAAATCTTTAACTTGAGGAGGGCAAAATGACTTTTCACCTTATGGAATTTTTAAATTTGAGGGGGAGGGACAAAGTGACTTTCCATCTTATAAGTAGGAAATTTTAAATTTTGAGGAAGGGAGCAAATCTTTAAGCAATTTATCCTTGGATAGAAGTCTTTATCTAATGGCAAATTAACTCATATTTGATACGACTTTCGTCCAAGTACAATGCCAAACATATCTAACCCTAGTATCGCCGACACCACGGAAAGTGAGAATGTTATAAGCTATAAAGAAAGATGTTGGTTGTTTCTTTATAAGGAAACGGGTATTTGAATAAACATGTTGCTAACTCGAAGAATTCCTTTGAAGAATGCACTTCAACATGACCAAAGTCACCAAACTACATGCTGCAGTACATTGGGATTGGCTGCATGGCTTAATGGAGTTAATTTCTTCAATAATCTTATCAGATCGGGTTTATTACCTCGAAAAAACTAACCGTTAAGCCGAGTTGTAATCAGATCCTAACTTTTAATCAATTTTGAGCGATGGACCATTATTAGTGAATTTGCATCAAATTAATGGATAAACCCATATTGAATAAAAATTATTATAACCTACATGACAGTGGAAAGTAAAAAAGTTGACCTATTCAAAGAGGTTGTATCGTGTAATTTTTCTTAGTTCTAAGATTGAGTTTTGTAGACAATTTACCCTTTAATTTTTCGTTAGCATGGTTTGGTTGTTTCCTAAGGTATGAGGCTACTGGAGGTTTGTAAGTATAGAGTTGATACTGCCACTCTTTCATTACAGGGGCAGAGCTACAGTAAAAAATGTGGAATAATGCCTTTATCTATAGACAAAACAAAAGATACTTTTGTCGCCATGATTTATAGAATTGCCCCCCTTGTCCTGAAATTTTATGGCTCCTTCACTGCTTTCACATGTAAAATATAAATTGAGTATACCCAAAAATGATATAGCTCCATAAGTTCAAACTGAAGCATTAGAATTGTGTTCAAAGCTTCTTTGACTAAAGTATGTGGCCTGAGTTACTTTTAGTCCTTGCAAGAATCACACCTCTTCGGTTGAGTTCATGTTCAATCAGTAACCACTGAGCTTATTAGGCTTGTGCTGTTTCTGTAGTTTTCACTTTATGCTGTTCTGTTCTATTTCTATTTTTTCATGGTCACATCACATCACTGTAAACCTTTTGCCAATCAGAAATTACAGCAGAAACAATAACAAGATAATGATGATAAAAGATGGAATTCAGTTCTTTTCTCTTTTGGTGGGCCAGGGAGCATATTCAAAACTTAACAAATCAATCTTACAAGGGTTGAAATGATACAAGCATATTCAAAACTTGCACTCGGGATACTGATCTTGTCAGACTTTGTGGAACCATCCAACTGAATACACTATATATATACAGGAAGTACCTTTCAGATGTTATAGTATGTGTAAAATTAATAATGGCAGTCAATACATGTTGCAGATGGTGGCTCGGACAGAAGGCATAGATCATTCAAAAAGAACTGATTATTTGTTGTTCACTTGTATCAATTGTTCTTAATAATGCTTGTTTTAACATTTTATTTTGAGGAGGTTTGGTTGCCTACAAATAGGCTTCATTTGTAGTTACAGTATTTGACCAATTAAATTGTTTAATTAGCTGCAATTAAATTAATTGCAATATTAGAATTCTACATGCTGTAATAATGTAATTGCACACTGCAAATTCAATTAAAGTCAAAAAATATGTAAGTTCAATTCGCAGCTTACAAATATAACATTTCCTCTCCTCCTCTCACTTGCAACAGCCTCCCGCTTCACTCGTGACTCTCGTGAGAGCCTCCTCTGCTCACAGCAACATCTCTCTTCCTCTCGTTCGTGAAAGCTTCGTCTCGCTCGCAATAGCCTTCCTCTTGCTCTCAACAACTTCCCTCTCACCCGCAACAACCTCTCTCTCACTCTTTATCTTCTCTATTTGCGGTCAACTAAACACATGCAAATAGAAATTGCAAGTCTACTTGCAAGTAATCAAATAATATATTGTAACTCCTATTTGTGGGCATTTACTTTTTGCATGCAAATACTTTTTACAACATTTGTATTTGTTGGAAACTAAATACCTCCTTTATGAATTTGCCAATTTTTTTTATATGTATACACATTCTACACGACTTGCATGTATGTATTATTAGATACTTTAAGCCCCTTTTATCAAGTAAATCAGTTTAGCTTCATTCTTTATTTGTAGAAGCCTGTAGCTATTGGCATCCTAATAGCTATTGTTCTTGATGAGAATAAGTACATTGAATGGAAAATGTAGAGGTGCCTGCATCCAAGTTCATTTTTTGATACCCCAATTGAGACTGTTTTGAAGATAAATAAGAGCAATAATTTTCAGGAATAATGTACCAATAATTTTCAGGAATAATGTACATGCATTGGGAATTGACATGAAAAGGTTTACTAAAATTCTCACGATATATTAGGACCAAGAGAATCCGCACCTTTTTGCCCTTATTTCTATTAAAAGAAGTCTTGGATGCCCTTACCGGCAAAGACCTTGTCGGAGATCTCGGCGAGGATGGCGTTGACGGTCAGAAGGGCGACGCTGGAGCCAGCGATGACGGCCAGGACGACTCCGGTGGTTCCTAGCACCTTGCCGAACGACGGCCACTCGATCTCCCTCACCTCCTCCGCCACCCCACTCAACAACTCCGAAGAGGACGACGACTCCTTCCTCCTGGCCTCCATCATCTGCTTGAGCTCCTCCGCCACCGACGAAGAGGCGGCGGCGGAAGCTGCGGCATCCTTCTCTTCCGACTCCTCTTCCTGCGCCTTCTTTCCCACCTCTTCGGCCTCCGACTCCTCCAAGGTCTCGGACGCGCCGCCGTTACTCTGGGCGTAGAAGCGGCAAGCGCGGCCGGATGGCGGGAAGGGGAGGAGCGAGGGGAACCGCAAGGGGGAAGACTTCGCCGGGACGATTAGGCGGGATTGACAGGGGAGAGACGACCGGAGCGGGGCGGTGGGAGGAGAAAGCGGGGGGGGCTTGAGGAGAAGACGGGAGATGGGAACGACCGCCATGCCTCTCTCTGTAAGGAAAACAAGGATCGGCTCAGAGGTAGATATGATTTGGAGAGCAATAAGGTTACTCGAGGTTCAAGTCACGACTTCAATCCCTACGCGCAACTGCGCGTGTATCTTAAGTCGCGACGCAAGTCGGGGTTAAACCAGCACGGAAGAACACGTGATCGGCGATACTTTAAGATGAGTTCAATACGCTACAACCGCACATCTTGAAGACCTGAACCACCATCAGTCCATCACCATCACTACTATGCACGAATCTCACCATGACAAATATAAAATCGGGTGCAGTGAGCACAAGAATAACAGGATAAGTTGGCCTGCGTGCATCTTCAATTATCAGTATATCACGACGAACTGGTTAAAGCAAGCTCAAATGCTGTTGCTGCTAATCCGCAGTGAATCTCTCCAAATTACGGGAAAAAAGCATAAATGAAGTACTTAATTGTACAATTTAAAGAGTTGCTAAGTGCTTTTGGTATAACAAGAAACTCAGAAGCGATGAAGTAGGTAGATCTCAAGGGGCAAGCCTCTGTGGATCGCGGGGGAAGAGGGATGTCTTGCGGATGTTATTAAGGGCACAGAAGAGCATGACCACTCGTTCCAGGCCAACGCCAAACCCACCGTGAGGAGGTGCGCCATACCTGACAGGGAAAGCAATTATAATTATAACAATAATAATTAAAATATGGGGATTCATATCCATATTGAGTATCGTAGTCAGTGACCGCAGGGCTGCAGCTTCCAAGTTCTAAAACAAACTCAAACTGCGTGGATTGAGCACCCCTATCGCAGCCAGTTTCCTCACGCAGGTTTCACAACTTTTCTTTTTTGCTTTATTTGCAAGATAATCAAATAATAGAAGTGGTATATCGAAGAATAGAAATATGTGACCAACCAACCAACTATTGCTAGTTATACCTCGTGAAAAAGACAAAGGAAAAAATCTTTCTCAACTAATTCAATGAGACAAAACAAGTTTAGAAGATGTGGTTTGTTTCCTCCAAGAACTGCAAAAATATTCAAGGAGAATAATGTGGATATTCCAATGGATGAACAGAAAAAAGTTAGGAGATTGATAGTGAGAATGATACGTCAGAATAATGAACACATGGGAATCCATTCTGCAGATAAATACAATTCCAGGATGGGAAAGCTGGCAAAAGAAAACTGCACTCCTGCTGATGGGTGTGTAATCAGGAGCACGGAAAGAACATTTTACTTAGGCATGCTTATATTTTTTTTTTCAATCAGTATGCATCTACTTCAAATGCCATTGTTGTGGCCTTGTGGGCCTCATAACCAGATAAAAAAGATGTGATACTAACTCTAGAATCTATGAATCATAACGACAAGAAATAAACCTGATTTTGGAAGGAAAAAAAAAAACTAATGTTGTAAAAATAACAAACAAGAAAGATTAATACCGGAAGGAGTCTATGTATGACGATATTGTTTTAACATCAATTCCACATGCCTCTGCACGGGTAGTCAATAATTCTGGCAAGTGTACTCTCTGAGCCCCTGAAATTATCTCCTCACCTGCATACCAATTATTTCAAACACAAATGAGTCATAAAATTTTTCAATTCACAGTATATACAGAAGAATATAAGAAAATGGAGAATATAGAAAATTGGGAGCTAGAATATTGCAGATACAACCTACTCTTGCATGGAAAATAAACATGCTTTCATCCATAATGACATACTTAATACAAATTCTGGCACTGTAGTTACTATAAGATTCACAGCTATGTGGTTATTTTTGAAGACAAAACTGCCATACTATGATGAACTGTCAACTTTATTTTAAGTAATTATACTTTGACTGTAATGACTAACAAGGTCTCGGTTTAGCATACAACTCCAGCTTGATTTGGTTGTACCAAGAGTGTGACCAGTGTAATTCCATCTATAATCAGCACAATTTATGATGCAGGTTATCAGACAATCAAGACAATTTAGGCATGTTCAGAACCAAGGTTTTGGAAAGTGTCAGGGCTGCTTAAGACAAATTGAGCATTGATTATAATTTACTCTTATACAATTGATTTAGTCGGCCATACGAGGACAATATCAGTAGTAACACTAACCATGATGGAACATGCAAGACAACTATAAGCAAAAATGCTGTTGCTGTGAGTAAAATAACTTATCAAAAGAAAAGGTGGAGCATTTTAAATCCATAACACTCAAGATCTGAAGTTAAGAGGGAAAAATACATTAACATTGAATCATGCTAATGCTCAATCACAGTTGTTATAAAATATCCTACATGGCCATTTAAGCAATATAAGTACATTGCTCATAGCAATATAAGCTAAATGTAATTGTATTGGATGCCAATACTAAAAATATTGATTATGCCAAATAAGAACTCAGTGGTCATGTAATTTACACTTTATAGAATTCTCTTTTGTTTTAAAGTTAGGAAAATATGCAAGCACACAACAATTTTTTATTATTACACAAAAAGATGTGAGACTTTAACATAACCTATAACTGCTCAATTATATACTATCAAAGTTGCAAGATAGTTTGCCACTGAGCTTACCGATAATAAACAGTTCTAATTCTTACCTCGAATAAAAACATCAAATGAGTTGCTGTATTTTGGGTCATCATAACACGGCATGGTGTAGAATGGTCTCACGGCCAATGGATATCGACAGAGAATGTAGAAATCTGTGTCATACCTGAGTAGGCAGGTAAGATTGAGCATTCAGCTATCATTCTCATATAACTACAGAATATGAAAACCATAAAGTGAAAAAGCACCCTACTTCTCCCGGACAAGCTGACCCAATTTCCTTTCAACCTCTGTGTTCAGATCACCTAGAGGATCAACTTCTACTCCAGCATCCTGTTGAATCAGTCAAACTTCTTCAGTTAAGCATACAAAAACGGATTCACTGTTAAGAAGCTACAGAAACATACAGCAGTAATGCTAAAATAAATATTTGAAGGAAAATAGAAACAGTTGAATCAATAGCAGCATAGCTTCTGAGACATTTCTATACATACACTGTTAGTTTCCATGTGAAAGATTGAGAAATGGTCAATCTACATTTCCTTATCAAGTAATAATAAACTGGAGACACAGGAAAATGACATAATCTATTCCCATGTTTAACTGTTATGAACTCTAGTTACTATGAGCTCGAGGCTTGGCAAATTCTGATGTCCCAGCTTGAATTTGGCATCCATGATAAAGCAAAAATACTGGTTGAAGCTAGCCAGGATGTTACAGTTGTATATTAAAAGCAATGGCTTATGTTTGCATGCCAACAATCATTGATTTGAAGTTATAACCATTTAGTAATAATCCTACTTTATAAATATATGCATTACCAATTCAGATCACAGCCTGTCAGATTCGTAAAGTAATAATCTAATAACAAATTCACGACTTCAACATGTTATAGTTTGGTTCAATTCCATACAGCATAAATAATCAGCTTAATTTTATTTGCACTACATTTCAATATCAAGCATAAGTGTGAACAACCAAAGAACAGCATATAAAACTGCCCACAGTGAAAAGAAAGAATAACCAACTGGTGACATCCAGAAGTAGTTACTAGAAATAAATTTGTGTTAATATCAAAAGAAATGCACCTGGAGCATTTTGATGCCTTCCTCGAAAGTGAGTTTCAAGGTTTTTCTCAAGTACTGCAAGACACAGTTAAAAGAAATCAGAAACCACAAACATAAATCGTTTAAACACAAAAAACATCATGTGTTTCACATTTAAGAACTTGTACATTTCATTGAAGAAGATTAAGAATTTTTATATATTATGTTCATATAAACGCAGATCACCTTCAATGGTTCAAAAGGATACTGCCTATTGATGGCACTGAGCTCGGTTTTGCAGTTCTCATTGAGGTCATCAAACATTGCGACAAACAATCGATCTACAATATCACACACCTGTACAGAAAAACTAAGCAACCTTCAAAATGGAGTGAACAAATTTACTCAGGAAATGCAATGCAAATTAATGATACCTCAAAATAGTGTTCTTTAATCTCCATTTCAACATCAAGCCCAACAAACTCGCATAAATGTCTGTGTGTGTATGAATCTTCGGCTCTAAAAACAGGACCAACTTCAAATACACGTCCAAAGCCCCCACATATTACCATTTGTTTGTGAAGCTGAGGTGACTGTGCCAAGCATGCAGGCTGTCCCTTGTAGTCAAGCTTAAATACAGCTGCACCGCCTTCACTTGATCCAGCTATCAACTTCGGAGTATGGATCCCGACAAATCCTTCAGATCGCAGAAATCTCCTAAAAACCTGCATAAATGATTGCAAGATACAAATTAAGTATATATCAAAAGGCTTAAACTTTGGGTTTAATTATCCAACATATGATGCACATGCAATGGAATATTTCATCATAAAAATATTTCAGTTAAATGGATTCTATTTTTTTAAGACAAAATGAATTCTAAAAAATATATTATGGATCCATCTTAAAGTATAAAGCTACAACCAGATTATACTTCAAAAAAAAATTTAAAAGCCAAGATTAACTGTAGTATCAGGTCTTATGACATGGCATTTTTCCACAGGAAACCATGATCCACAGCTAATCTACCCTTAAGGCCTTGTTTGTTTCATGGTAGAGTATGGTTTATCATGGTATGGTATGGTTTAATTTTATGTTTGGGAAGACTTCTAATAAGTGGCCATGGTATGGTATTGTAATCTCATGGTTTGAAAACCATAAATTTTGGTCAAGTTTTCAAACCATGGATTTGGTGGTTTCTCATGGTTTCATAAAATTTTATTTCTAAAATATCATCAATCAAATTTTATAATTCCTCTTATACCCTTTATATACCCATATCAGATTAGATTTTTACTTATCATTCTTGATCGTCTTAGTCAAGACGGCCTCCTCCATATAGCTACTGTCATTTAACCATACCATATCATCCTTCCAAACAAGATAATAATTTTTACAGTACTGTACCATACAATACCATATCATACCATACATTATTAAACCATGCTTCACCTCATCCAAACATGACCTAATGTACTATTGTACTGTACATTGCCAAGAAAGCAGATTAGCTGTAGTATCAGGTCATATGACATGGAATTTTTTCCACAGGAAACCATGATCCACAGCTAATCTACCCTTAATGTACTATTGTGCTGTACATTGCCAAGAAAGCTTTTGTATTACGTTCTGACTTCCAGTGACTTGATTCTGTTCCATAATGATTTAACAATCAAGCAAAAGAGTATATTTGATGATTAGAATCCATGCCAAAGAAAAAAAAATGTAAAGAACTGAGTGCATCTATGCAATAACACATGCTAGCTCCCAATTAGAACTAGCAAAAGATAAGCCAATTTTATTTAGTAACAAAAATGATAAGCACAAAATGCTGACGGAACAATGTAAGCCTGTGCCATGCGTTGTGTAATAGATGGAACTAAAATACTTGAAGGTGGGACCAGAAAAGCAACTAAATGAAAAATGTACAAATATATTGTTATGAAATCTCAGTTAGCATAAGATTTCTTCATTTATGTAAAAGTTGTCAAGAAAGATAATTTCTTAAGGCAAAGAAAGCTAACCCTCAAATATCTAAGCACAAACTTACATCCTCAACATGGCATTGAATGCGAAAAATTGCTTGATTTGCAGGAGTCCGTATATCAAGAACTCTATAGTTCAACCGTGTATCCTGACCAACACGAGAAAACTGCTCCCCGGCCTGTCAATGAAATAATAGCCTTAAGAATTGATCATATAAGAAATATTCATATGCACCAAAAGAAGTTAAAGTTTTAGCCCATTCCCCACAAAGAAAACAATGTTTTACCTTGAGCATTAAAAACTTAAAAATTTTGCCGAACCCTATAGTGTACAAAATAAACAATACCTTAAGGTGCATAAACTTACAAATTCTGCCTTTTGAATATCTGCCTCACTTCGTGCTGCATCCTCAACATTAATAGGAAGAAGAGACACAGCTCTGTTGACACAATAGATTTTCCTAATCTGAATTTCAACCTGCAGAAAAATTTTTGGTTGATTAATACTAGTTAATTCTCACTAAAATTAAAATTACAAATCCAACAATCTTCTCCATCATAAAGGATGCCTAATAATAAGTTGGCTTGAGACAAGGACTAAGACATAAATCATGAAGTAGCAAAAAAACATGGCAGAAAACCGAAATTAGTTATCAACAATTGATACGTGTACGATAAGAAATTGAATAATGGTCTTAAGAAACAAAAGTTCATGAAACTTTATGTTGAAATGCAGATTAAGAACTTGAGCTTGCTTCACATAACAAGAAAATTTATGAACAGAACTTTGTAAATAACATTGGAGAAAAGAATGGTAAAGGACACTTAAGTTTACACCAAACACTGGACAGGTGTACCTTTCCCATGGATTCTGAATCAAACTTTCATTCTTAATCCCTTAGTTAAGTTAACCTCTCTGATTCCAATCCCCTCCAAAGCTTAAGATAATTACCAATATCCGTTGAGAATGGGCTAAGATGTACAAGCATACTAGATTGATCTAAGAAAATTCACACACTACAAGAAGAAATTCCATTTAGCTGCAAGCAAGCCACTTCTCATGACAAAAGAAGGCTTATCTTCTCCAACGAGCAAGCCAAGGAATAGACCCCTCTACACTCACTATCCCTGAAAAGTCACCCTTGTGTTAGCTTTAAAAAGATTAGCAAGCCACATCTCCCCTTCTCTTTCAACCTCATCTCCTCCGGCCATCCCAGCGCCCCCACCCCTCTAATCGTGTCCAATGTGCAACCAGTCTCATCCCACCCATATCTCACTCACTGCTCGGCATGAGCCGTGAGCGGTGAGTGGCTCATCCTGGTGCTCGCGAGCTGGTAGCTGGCTGCTCCTGCTCAGCTTCTCCAAGTGCAGCAACCGTTGGGATCAGCACAATCCCAGTCCACTTCTCATGCGGCAGCCTGCAGCTGCTCGTGCTCGGCGTGCTCCGGTGCTCACTATTTGCCAATTGGCCATTGGATCAGTTTCTCACTACTTTGTTCCTTAGGACCTTGATGATGTAAGTAAATGAGCAAAAGGAAACAAAAAAATCAGAACACAAAAGAACACCCGGTTCGGCAAGATTGCCGACGTCCATGACCACACTAGAAATTTTTCTTCTTTTTAGGGTTTTTTCAAGTATAAGAGAAATATTACATTGCAATATCTATATGGAAACATAAAAGGGGCTGAACCGATCAGTTGCCACACACCCCAACAAAGCCCTAGTGTTGGTAGTTAAAAAGGCTCAATTGAGTGTGACTTCGAAGAAAGTGAGAGGGATTTGCATGAAACAAAGATGATGTTGAAGGATGCAAGTTAAATGGCAATGGTGAATAAACTCATAAAAATTTTAGTGACAGGGACTCCGGGGATGATACGTAGAGAGTGGAGACTAGGAGGGTCACAAACTTTGTTTAAACTTAAAAGCTCTGGTGCTTTATATGTTTGATTTGCATTGCCTAGTTTGATGGATTATGAAAAACTCTTAGTTTTTAAAAGATTTTATTGTTTCTCTTTAATTAGATTCATGATATGCGATGTTTTAATTCTCTGTTTGGAATTGTTGATGTTATAGTTGTGATGTACATATAATCGAATTTTTATATTGCATATCATATTTTTATTATTTGAGAATAGCATAAATAATATTTTTAAAAGGTGTGCCTTGCTTTAGTCAAGCGCGCACTTTTTTGCGCCTTGCGCCTCAGGCAATATGGAACCTTTGCGCCTTAAGTGCGCCTATTGCCTTTGACAAGTTTGGATGAAAGCAAACCCAAAGATAATCAACAAGCAGCAAACTCTCTTAAAATTCCCATTCCCGGCCTCTATAATCCTCAAATTATGCAACCCACAAGATAAAGTCCACATGCAAGCAAAATGGTCAATAAGTAAGCTTTTTGCACTAAATGTCAATATTTTTGAATAATTATACTTAAATCATCTTATTACAAAATATGTATAAGTCATGCATGCAAAGAAGCTATAACTAGGGATCCAACCATCGACCATACAAAACATGTCTGACTGTCCTAACTATCTAAGCAATTATTGATAGACATCAAATGTTAATAGCCTAAATCTCAATTGCTAAATAGAAATGGCAGTATGTGAACAGAATTCTGAATAACTGAATTACCTGCTGGGTCGTGCCCTTTATCGGCTCTTTTGGAACGGAAACTATCCCTTCAACGTCCACAATCGACTCCTTGCTGAGCGCTGTTGCAAACTTCACCATCTGAGGGCTCACAAACTCCTTGTCGACAGAGAGGATGCACTGCACCGTGCTCACGTACTGCCGCAGGACGACGAACGCCATCTTCTTGCTCACGGGTCTGATCGTCTGTGCGACACCTCGGACGAGCACCGACCGGCCGGAGAGCTCGTCTACCAGCGCTCCGATCTCGGTCCATTCCCGGCCGCTAATGGCCTTCGACTGGATCTCCACGACCGGAATGTCTCCGTAGTTTCCCGAGAAGGGATCGTCCTCCGGGCCGGCGGCGGCAGCTGCAGCGGCAGACGACTGCTGCTTGCGATCCTCCTTGGCTTCCTTCTTAGCCATCTTCTTGGCCTGTTTCTTGCTGAGGGCCGCCGGGGCCGACTCGGAGGAGTTGTCGTCGGCAGGAGGAGGAGGCGTTTGGGCGGCGGCATCATTTTCCGATGAAGCCATAGCGACAGTAACACAGGGAGACAATCGAAACCCTACAGAGATGTGAGATTATTGAAGCCCTAACTATACATAACGGGGACATATATAGTCATAGATAGAAAGTTTTGCATATATCTCCTTTCCAAGTTCTCAAATAGCATATGCATTCTTGTAAATTTCGCATGCATGTGCCTACAATTATAACCAATAGGTTATAGGTCCAAAACCACGGCTTTAAATGCTAGTTTTCTTTTTTATTCTAAGTTAATTCTTTCTATTTCTGCGTGCTATTTGATGCATAATCTTATTGCTTTATTTATCATATTATAAAAATCTAAAATGTGTTAATAAAGATATGATCTGATTAATTCGAATAGGATCCGGTATTAGGTATTAGTAATGTTGCTTTGTGGAGAGGTTCTTGTCCGCCCAGGAGAAAAGCTTGATGTAATGAGATAGATATACTATTCAAATCTTGACATAGAAGACCATGGGAATGGAATATGTTCTTCTGCGGTCCATGGATTCTTCATCAACAGGGGCACACACAGTTTCAATTTTCAAGGATTGATTTGTAAACTTGCTATGATACTCTTTAATAATTAGGTGGAAATGGAATTTGCGTCCGATGTTGATACGGCATTCACTTATTTCTATCTTCGAGGTCCCATTATTATTATTATTATTATTATTATTAAAGTAGATTGGGAACCATGCAACGAATCTATAAACCAGAAGCCACTAATTCATAAGCGGTGACGCGTTGTACTGATTGGTAGCAGTCAATGTTGACTTCAATATGATGTTAAATTGGAATTTAAAAAAGTGAAATAGTGAAAAAGAATGAGTATTTTTAAAAAAAAATCATAATAAGACATGAAAAAAAAATTCAGATAAACAATAAAGAACAAAAAAAACTTTCAATTTCATAATATATTTTTTGAGATAATCAGAATTCCCTCGAAACTTAATTTCTTTCCATTTTTTAAACTATGATCATCCATTTTATCATTCAAAATTTTAAAAAAATAAAAAATTAATGAATATATGACGACTTTTATCAAAATTCTCAAATCTATCACGAGTTCACGATTTTTCATTTGTTTCAAATGCAGACATCAACTCCTGATTCATTTTAATTATATCACATCGTCAGAATTGAATTAATTGTCTCGTTAAAAAACTGACATGGTATCGATGATGTGTCATTAGCTATTTATTTAATATAAAAAATAAAGAGTAGCTGACGTGGCATTTGAAACATGTCATCAGCTATTTATTTAATATAAAAAATAAAGACTAGCCGACGTAGCATCGATGACTAATGACAGTCATCGATGCCACGTCAACTACTCTCTCTTTTTAGATTAAATAAATAGCTAATGACATGTCATCGATGTCACGTTAATTTTTTAACGGGACAGTTAACCCAATTCTGACGGTGTAATATAATTGAAACGAATAAGGAGTTGATGTCTGCATTTGAAACAAATGAAAAATCGTAATAGATTTAAGAATTTTGGTAAAATTTTTAATATATTCATTAATTTACCCAAAAAAATATTATGCATAAGATAAAGGCAATAATTCTAATCATTAAAAATATTAAAAATATTTATATAAGTTGCTAAAAATAAATTCATAATATGCATGATAAAAATTATTTCATATTTAGTTATATTAAAAGAATAAATAGTAAAATAGAGAGAATTATATTTAGAAGTGAATTGAAATTTAATTTGAACGACAATTTGAGTATTTAAGTACGTTATTGTAAATTGGAGAATTCACAGTGAATACTGGAAATTGCTCAAAAAATTAGGGCATTTTACCTCAAATAAGTCTTTTTAGTCTTTTTCTTTTTTTTTAAAGCATGGCATGGCATGTGATTTATTGGATTGATATCACCATTTTTAATTGACCAGCAAAACTGGGTTAAAACACTCCAATGATTTTCGTACTCAATTGTTAAAAAATAAAATAAAACGCGGAACAAAATTTAGCGATCATTTAAGAATTAGATTGTGTTCGATACATTATTTATAATATTATAATATTATAATGATAACCCATATTAGCACAAGATAAATTATCACCTTCAATTTATCGATAATATAATATTATTATATTTGGCATGTTTGGTCAATAACAATCTAATTTGTATTTTTTTATTGTATAAAAAATTACTAAAAAACTATTATCAAAATTTAGCGATGTCTTACATGTAGGGATATCAACGGAGCGGGATGGGTACAGGGGTGCCTACTCGCCCTGCGAAATAAATGGGTATCCGCTACCCGTTTATTCTCCGCGGGTATTAAAAATGGGTACCCATATAATTGCCCGCGGGGGGACGGATACCCACGGATATTGGCGGGTACCCATTTAATTACCTATGACACTTAAAAAGAATTGTAAATTACAATATTTTGATAACAAGTTAACTTCAAATATAAACAATTAAACACTTCAAATATACACACAATATTTTGATAACAACTTCAAATATAAACTTTTTTTAGTATACGTACAAGGGTAATTATGTAATTTACTAATTCTCACGGGTAACGGGTACTCGCGAGTACGGATACTATAATACTCGTACTCGCCCGTATATTAAATGGGTAATAAAATTACTCGCGAAATCCCCGCAGGTAGAATATTATCCCTCATGCCCGTCATAAACGGGTAAATACCTGCGGGTACCCGCCTAAACGGGTTTGTTTGCCATCCGTACTTGCATGGAGAAAAATGTATGGGAATGAAGAGCAATGTTGAATTTTAGAATCACCATTGGATGATAATTCACATATCCACCTCCCATGGGAACTATCCACAAGTGATAATGTGAATTGCCGAGGCAATCTGAATTATCGATAAAGTATTCGAACCAAACATAATAATATGTGAGTTCTGAAAATTTAAAAATCATATTATCAGTAATGTGGATGGATTGCTACGTACCAAACACATCTAATCCCAATATAATATAATATAATTAATATAGGGCAAATCGTAGCCACCTCTTCCTTATTTAAGGTTTAATTACACATTTTTTTCTCTGTGCTTATAAAATAATTAAGATCCTCGTGAAGATCTGTCATTAGTCCCGAAGATCTAGGCCTCGTTTGGTTGACACAATTTTTCTGCAGGAAATTATACTTCCCAAAAAGTAGTCAAAAGATATCTTGTTTGGTTAACACTCTTTCTGCAAATCAGTAAGTATAATTTCCTACAAAACATATGAAGTAACTTACCTAGGGTCTAGGTAAGTTGCACTTCCTGCATTGTATATGAAAGAAAAAGTCAATATTAGTCTCATATTTGTATTTAGTGTGAAATTTATAATTTATGTTGTCAACATTATGAGATTGGATAATCCTTGAATTCTTTATATTTTTATTTTATTTTATTTTTCAAGCAAAATATGTAATTTTTCACATTAATTATAAATAAAAATATTTTTTTATATAATGAAGTATTTATTATATTAATTATATAGGTAAACATATATATATATATGTCCCAGCCAACCAGAAGCATGGTATCTTCTGTTACGAGTTTTTCTCATAAACAGCTACCAATAAAAGGAGTGCCAATGATTTCTGGTCGATTCAGAGTTGCTTATTTTCATAGTGAAAATAACTTGGAAAAGGATTGAAGGCTGACGATCTTCTCTGCTCTCTGTCGGGGGACGACTTATCTTGAAAAAGCATGTTCTTACTTCAATACCTATCTACCCTTTATCTTGTCTACCAATTTCAAAAGGAATATATATATATATATATATATATATATTACAATATTAATTTATAAATAAAAATTATTTTTTTCATATATACTAATATATATAAATTAAAATATTAATTTATAAAAGAATGATATATTAATCATTTCATATGTGCTTTTAGGAAGTCATGATATCAACCAAGCATGTTGTAGATGTGAAATTACACTTCCTATTAATTAACTTCTTGTCAACCAAATATTTATTAAGTATTTTTTTAAAAATACACATAGAAAATTAATTTATGAGAATTATAATTTTTTTGCAAAAAAAACTACTTTACATCTCAATCAAACGATACCCTAATCAGTACTCATCTAAATTATCTAAAATAATTAATTCAAATAAATATATACGTCATCTTTTGTCTCAATTTTTAAACTCGTTTACTCATTATATCAACAATAAAAAAAATATCATTGTCAAAAGATGCTCAACATCTCAATAGAAAACCTCATCTCCATCTCCCATAATTAGTAAACCAATTTAACAGCTGAGATGATGATTGACATATACATATTTTAAATATTTGAATATATTATATTATTCAGATTAATTATTTTAAATGATTTAGAAAATTAAATTGAATGAATTCTTAGGATGCCAAATATTTTTATACGATATTAATATATAACAAAAAAAGAAAAAAAAAATAATAAAGCAAAAGGAGAAAGAAAATAAAGACATGATAAGACCAGATGGACAGGAGAAAAACATCATCTCACGTTATCACCATCAATTTTTCATAGTGAAAATTAATAAATATATTTCAAATTACAATATTATTAATAAATCTCCGATAAAGCAAAAAGTTCTCTCAATTTTAATCTAATTAGAAAAGATCTCACGAACTTTAAAAATATATAATAATAAAAAAACTCACGGACTATTAAAAACTTGCAAAAAAAACTCATGTTGTCTCTCTTAGTTAACTTTTTAATAGAATTCCACATCAGCACCATATGTCAACACTTCATTCGTCTATGTCTAATTTTATTTCCTACGTTATATTTAATATATATATATATATTAAAAAATAAAAAAAATAAAAAAATATTCTAAAAAATATTCTAAAAAATATAAAGTCAAAAATTCTTGAAAAGGGAATATTTTATAAATATTATTTTAGAATATTTATATATTTTTATTTATTAAATATATGCATATATTAAATATGACGTGGAAAATAAAATTATAC
This sequence comes from Canna indica, assembly GCA_034359265.1. Classification (NCBI taxonomy): domain Eukaryota; kingdom Viridiplantae; phylum Streptophyta; class Magnoliopsida; order Zingiberales; family Cannaceae; genus Canna; species Canna indica. The sequence goes on from CP136898.1 coordinate 15,252,955, forward strand.
GTGGACGAATAAAGTGCCGACACATGACGCTGATGTAGAATTCTATTAAAAGTTAATTGAGAGATGATGACATGCTATTTTTTGCAAATTTTCAACGGTTAGTGGAGGTTTTTTTTACATATTTTTAAAATTCGTATGATTATTTGTTAATTAGGTCAAAGTTCGGGAGTTTTTTTTTGTTCTTTATTCGTAAATTTATCTCATATTTTTATTTAAAATAATTATATACTCGAAGTTTTAATTTGATATCAAATCTTTTTTTTCATCAATTGTCTATTATTACAACTGTCTTACGCTGACACAATATCCCAATTAACATTTAAAAATAATATTTTATTCAAATCTGCTACATCATTTGCACGCTGAGATAAAAAGTTTTAATATTTAAAAATATTTTTTATTTAAATCTATCACATCATTTAAAAATATTTTTTATTTAAATCTACCTGTTGAGACAAATACTAATCTCTAAAAAAACTTGATCAAATCCAACTTAACAATTCATGATGATGTGGCAGCACGCTGAATAATATTTTTTTAGTCTCATCATGCATGATGACATTGGAGATTCGAATAAAAAAATTGTTTTTTAGATGTTAATTTTTTTGTCTCGATATACATGATAACATGACTGATTTGAATACAATATTATTTTTTAAATATCGGATGAGATTTCATGTCTGCATATAACAACGGTTATATGATGCAATAACAAACAATTGACAGAGAGAGATATTTAATACAAAATTAAAAGTTTGAGTATATCATTATTTTAAATAAAAATATATGATAAATTTATTAATAACCTCTGAATATATTTATTATTTTCTTCAGTTGATAGATTTGGAAAGGGTAATTGTCCGAATATATTTCTAAATTTTGAACTTTGTCTCAAATCTATCCTGAACTTTCACTTCACCAAATTATATCATGAACTATTAAATTTGTATCAATTGTATTCCCCCGTTAAAATTCTGTCACATACTCTGTTAACAGCATGACATGACTTACACACGTGGATTAAAATATATATTTTTATATTTTAACACTTTCTCTGTCACCACCTCATCGGAGAAATCGCCGGACCTCGCCGGAAAAACTGTCGGACCGCGTAGGAGAAATCGCCGGACCGCGCTGGAGAAACCGTCGGACCTCGTTCGTAAATAATTCCAATAGAAAATGATTCTCCGGCGAGGTTCAGCAAGGTTCGGCGAGGTCCGACGATTTCTCCGGAGATGTGGTGACGGGAAAGTGTTAAAATATAAAAAATATATTTTAATCCACGTGTGCAAGCCACGTCACACTATTAACGGAATAGGTGACGAAATTTTAACGGAATGATACAATTGATACAAATTTAATACTTCGTGATACAATTTGAAGAAGTGAAAGTTCATGATACATTTGAGACAAAGTCCAAAGTTTAGGATATATTCAGGTAATTACCCATTTGGAAATGTTGAAGCTTGATAGAAGCTTAATAGATTTGAAAGGAGACCGAGGGAAATAGTTCTGCCCTATTCCCTTCTTTCCTCTTAAAAATTCTCACACATCAAACAAGCCATTTTGATAGAAGGTAGGCATCCTTACAAGTCAGAGAGAAACCTGTAAGCAAAATATGATGTTTTAAGGATTAAATAAGAGGCATTTACAGTATCCATAAGATGTTCAACCAAAGTTTACTAATGATCACAAGCATTCATTTGCAATTAGCAGAGTAGATTCCCCACTAATAAACAAGGGAAGTAGCATCAGCCTATAAGCATTTAGACAAATCACAACACCAGCATGACTTTGGAACAAGTCATTATTACAGATTAGAACTAGATGTCATATTCACAAAGACACTGACCAATATGCAGAACAAGCATTACTTAAACTGTCTACAACAGTAAGAAGAACGAGAAATTCTGATGTTGAATAAAAAGCATCCATGGTTTATGACATACATGGCATAGATTGGAGAGACTAGAGAAGAGAAGGGTACTGCTTGGCTTGCTGTCGAACACGTCTTCTGTACTCTTGAGCATCCTGTGAGCCAAATACACTTATTAGGTTCTTAAATCAAAATGTCATAGTAATTCATGTCACACCCAGGATTCTGGGAAGGAGCACGACCTGGATGAAGAGATGATAACCATCAGTTTGAGCAGGATCAGCAGGATTTGGCTGATCCAATAAGTCCTGTATTCCAACAAGTATTTGTTTCACTGTTATCGCCGGCCTCCACCCCTGTATACAGCAAAAGTGAGTCATAACACATTCTTTGTAGTGCGATAGGCATGAAAGCACCATCGAAGTAGCTAACTTACACTGTCCTCGTTGAGAATTGAAAGGCATACTGTTCCCGAAGGATAGACATTTGGGTGGAAGAAGCCCTGTGGAAACCTGCACTTGGGAGGTTTACTGGGGTAGTCCTCACTGAAATATATTGTTAGGGGAAAAAAGCCACCTTCCCAGTCAGTCTGCAGTGCAAATCTTACAAAGTTACAATTTCAAATATACATTCCTGCCCCAGCAAAACTTCAACTCAGATGCCTATATCAATATACTCCAGAGTAAAAAAGAAAAGAACGTTCGACAGTGTTTATTTCCTTCACTTAGCTCAATGTTCAAACACCCTTGATTATAGTGATTCAACTTTATGTTCGAGAAGTAGTACACTGTACTATGTGCAAGTTCATTATTGTAGGCTATTTTCCACAATTAGATTTGTCAAGCTTTATTGGATGACCATTTATTGGAATAGCTTAAGCTATTAGAAAATAGTCCAATTTATATTTTTTATGTTCTTATCACTCATCATCAAGTGTGATTGGACAAGCGGAGTGGAGTGTGGCCCACACCCAGTAATTTAACTTAATTGGACGCATATATTTTTTTGATACATGAATTTGATAAGATTGGAAAATTGAAATTCCAGCTTCCAGCTTGGATACTATGTAAAACTTGATTGGGTAACCACTTAACCAAAAGCTTATTCTATTAGGAAATGTCCCATCTATATTTTTATATTCTTAGCATCTACTAAATTGCTTTTCCTTTTTATCCTCAATTTTGATGGGATTATTGGCAATTCAACATCTACTTTGTATCTTATTTATTATGTGGAAGTTAGTAGGTTCAGAATCAATCTTATTCTGCTCAGGCTAGGTTTATACTTGAAAACCATGCTCCCGAGTTTCGGTTGAAAATTTAGTTATGATAAGGTACTGATTTGATGCTTTAAAAGTAATTCAAAATCACAATTCAGTATTTTGACATCAAACGATTGAAAAACATATATAGAAGAAAAATAGTATACATAACAAGATTGTCCATATAAACGGGAAGTTCATGAGCACTAATATATAATTGATTGTATTCTAGTAAGTTGAGGATAGATATGAGGTATTAGGATGAGGTAAATCCGAGTATATAACACCAGTTATATAATTACACTATGCTCTCCAATTCCATACATGTTAAGAAACAATCTTGTGAAATACTAAGGTTATATAACACCGGAGAAAAAAACATAAACCTGTATAATAAAGAATTCAATCCTGGATAAATCAAATTTAGATATCTTCATAGAAAAGAATGATGAACTTGAGCCCAGAAAGCTGGTCCCGGGACTGGTTGGTGTTTTAGGTTAAGGTTTAGGGTTTAGGGTTTAGGGTTTAGGGTTTAGGGTTTAGGGTTTAGGGTTTAGGGTTTAGGAAGAATAAAGAGAGGCAAAATATTATTATCCAAATGATAAAAAATAGGAAGAAAAAAAAATTATTGAAATCATGCAGTAATTGAAAAAAAAACATTCCATTTCGACAATAGATCTGAAGTAAAGGAATAATTCCTGGGGTTAGCAGATGCTCTATTTGGAAAACAGGTAAAAGGAGGCAGAAAAAGGAGATACCATGAGAAGAACAAAGAAGATAATTAAGGAGAAAAATGACAAGGTGAGTTTGTAGAAGAAATTGGAGAGTGTAAAGGTTTCCTATATGAGAAGCATTAAAAAAGAGGCAAAACCAGATAAGGGAGAAATGGACATGTGATGGTCAAATCTTCTTTAAGAGGATAAAGATAGCTCATTATAGGTACCAACAATAGGAAGAAATAAGAAAGACAAGTAGGGTAACAATAAATTACCCTTTCCGAAAGGTATACTTCAATCTTTTGAAGATGAAATTTGACATTTTGATTTTATGTTTCTTTCCTTGGTGTGTTTTCTTTGTTCTATGGGAACCTGATACGGTGCCAATCTAATTAAAATCTGGCACTAAAATCGACACCTCATATCTTTTCAGTTTTCATAATATAGTCCTTTATCATAATGATTTTTTATGACTTCCCTTTTTTTCTCCCAACCTATAAATCCATAATCATGCTTCACTTCATATGTAAGTAAGAAAAGAAAAGAAGTTAATAATGACTAAGAGAAGAGTCATAGGCCAGCTCAAAAGACCAAACTAGCATAGGCATAAGAGGAGTGACAGTAACAACAGAACACAACATACAACTATAATCTCATCAAACAAATTTAATAAGCAGAAACTTGAGAAGACAAAAAAAAGTATATTAAATTTTCATCAAGAAAAGAAGCTAGATTTTTTGAACTTTCAAGGGGCAAATTCATGTCCACTACAGGTTGTGTCCACATCTATGCTTCATAAATTTCCTCATTTAAGATACCAAAAAGGCCAAAAATCCTTTAGATCCTTGAATTGACAGGATCCAATATGTTCCAATGACAAAATCTTACTCTTTAAAGCTACACTTCCAATACTTTCAAACAACCAGATGCCATAGTACAAGGTTAGCTTTTCTTCACCAACCACGTAAGTTCATAACATTCTGCCATCTCAAATTCAATTTAACAATGATTGCATATAACTATCATTAAGAATATTAAAGATGTTGGTGGTACTCTTCTTTAATGAATAAATAAATGTTAACTCAAGCATCAATACAAAGCTCAGCCATGCTTCCAGTGATTACTACTAAAATACAGCAACCAAAGACACCCAAATCTCTTTTGGCCCAACTAACTTTTTATTTATTCCATCCCTTTGCAAAATCAGATTAATTTAATATTTAATTATCAGAAAAGTAAAAAAGTCAGGAAAAAAGAGATTTCAAATGGTTATCATGAATTCATGAGTCATGGTTGAGAACACGCAAGTTAACAAAGTAATTTACAGAATCAATTATGTCGAAGGGAGGGGAAAATGTAAATGCTGTCTCTAGGGAAATAAAAGAATTGCAAACAATGGAAGTTGAATGTTAGGTCAAACTTACCCCCTGCTTACCAGGGATCGTGCAATGCCATATCATCAGATTCACAGAACCATCAGGCAATGTTTCCGGCTTAGCCACAAAACCCTATCAATATTATATTGGCAGCATTGAAGTAGACATAATAAATCAATTCAACACTATAAACATAATCTGAGCCCACAATTAGAGAAAGCACACACACATGGGGATGATTCCTACGCCATGCTTTGCGTTCTTCCGCAAGACGTCCACGTGCTATACCTCCAGACATAGTCTCACCTCCTTAATTAGATCTCCCAGGTTCCTAGAAGAATGAAGCTTATAAGTTCCCTCTTATCTCTTTATAGCTATTATAAGTACATATATCAAACTTCTATACGGCGGAAAAGAATAATTGTCAATGCATCCATGTCTCCAAGGTCAAATAGAAAGAGATCAGATGGAAGCTACGCATCAAATAGAATAATATCAAATCCAAGTTTCAGACTACGAAAAACCAAAATTCACTAGATCAAGCAGAGTCACATCTTCGTAGTTCGCTTGAAAGGGGAAAACATCCTGATCCTGATATCTCTAAACCACTATATCGACGGAGACAAAAAAAAACGGATTTTTAAACTTGTTAGCTACAAATGCACAAGTATCGAGTTGAAATAAGTACGTCTAGCGGAGGAAACCAAACATTCAAAGGTGACATCTTTGCCTTTTGCCCACATCTCGTGGTCACATTTAGAGCCAACGGAGAGTTCTCACAAGTTCAATTATCGATAGCATACACATTAACAAGCTCAAAAAAGACCAATTAACGATATTAGCCTATACAAAAACTCCTCAAACACAGAAATCGAGCAAAAAAATCCCTACTCTGGAAGAGAAGGGGGGAAACCGTGGCGCGTACCTATGACAACGAACGAAGAAGCGAACGCGCCCACGGCTCTCTTCGCCAACCAAACGAAGGCTTTTAATGGCGCTGGGAGAATCCAACGGAGACGCAAGGCATGGGGAGCGTGGCGTTTATACGTGGGAGAGCGTTTCAGCGATGACCGTGCGATCTGAAATGGACGGCTCGGCACGGTTTGATGCCGGATAGTGACGTAAGGGATAAAAAGGGAGGGGAGTCTTCTGACGTCCGTTCGATCTTAAATGAACGCTCCAGATAGGAGATAGCGACGTATATAAATGAAATATCGTGCATTTGAAATATTGAATTAGTCCGCGTGAGAAGTACGCAAGTAAATTAATCCCTTTTTTGTCACATTGCTTTCGGTGCAGTTTTCTCTTTTACCCCTTTATTTTTCTTTATTTCTCTTTTGGGACCACGGTTTTGTGTTGCATGCACTGCACAAATTAATAATTAACTCTGGATGAAGTTATAAAATATATTGATGAGACGTTGACTTCATGACACATGGGAGAATATTGAGAATCTTGATCACGATTATATAAAATAGTCATTGACGTATTATGTGCACTAATAAATTGTTCTCTCAATCAATTTTCATCTTCACATATTAATCCATTAATTTAAATATAATATTTGAGGCCATATTTGCTTCGGAGGACATAATAAAAGATAAATTTTAATTTTTTATTTATTAATTTAATACTTAAATTTGAAGAATATAAAATTAAATTTATACACAGTGTAAATAAGATAAAAAATCTTATAACATGTAATATCATATCATATCATATCATATTATATCTTATCTTATCTTATCTTATTTGATAAAATAAATAGATCATTAAAAAATAAAGATCTATATATTCTAATATATTAGAACATAATAGAGTATTAGGAGGATTATTAAGTTGAAATTTTAGTAGGATATAACATTTTTCTATAAATAAATTTCAAAATTATTAATTACCAATTATTATTTTATATGATAATTATAACAAATATAACATAAAGGTTAAATGCATCATTGTTTGATAAAAAAATTAATACAATATATTATTTTTAACTATTTAGTTTTACTTAATTTATATTATTAAATATATCCTCAATTTATCTTTCACACATTATATATTTAGGTTTATTACTAGTGTCTCAATATTGATAATTTGCAAGTTTTCATATTTATATATCATCTTATCATTTATATAAAATAGTAAATTATTAAAAATATTATTATATATAAAGATATCTTAATTCAATAACTTTAATATAAACTATCACCTCCAGGAGAGAATCATATTCTCTAATTTCAGTCTAAAAGAATCAAACGCCTCCTGTTAAGAATCAATTTTCCAAAATAGAATATTGGAAGTGAAAAATTCCTAAATTTAAATTTTGGGAATCAAAATTTTTAAAATCGAAATCTAATGAATTGGGTACCTATTTTATCCCTGGATCAAAGTCTATAATACATTAAAGACTTTTACACAAAGTCTATAAATTTAAGTTAAAATTAAAAATTATGAAATATTTTGATGTGAAATAATTTTTTGGAGCATAGTAAATATTTTGTATCATTAAAAAATTATTTTATGAAATCAAATATTTTTTTAAAAAATTATGAAATTATTATAGACTTTGCACAAATTTTTTTAATGAGTCAGAGACTTTGTTTTATAATATTTTTTTAATTATAAAAAATAATATATAATTCATATATATATATATATATATATATATATATATATATATATATATAAAAGATGTGCATGAGTCTATGAAAATATTTTGGACAAAAAATATTTAATATTTTTATTTTAAATTTAATTTTATAGACTTTGGATGAAAGTCTCTAATGTATTAGAGACTTTTGCCAAAGTCTAATTAATGAAATATTTTTTAAAAAATATAAAAGATGTATTGTGGTTAAAAAAAATATTTTTCACAAAATATTTCATAATTTTTAATTTAAATTTAATTTTATAGACTTTTGTAAAAGTCTCTAATGAATTAAAGAATTTGAAAAAATATTTTTCAAACTTTAATACCTCAATTTTATTATAATTCTTTTTTATAAATTAAAATTATTTTTAAATTATTTATATATATATATTTAAAATTTTAACCAAAGTCTTTAATTGATTAGAGACTTTGGCCCGAAGTAAAATAAGTATCTGATCCACTCAATTTTGATTTTGAAAATTTTAAAATTTTAAATATGATTTTGAAAAAAATTTCTTCCAAAAATTAGAATTTAGGATATTACGGTATTCTTTACAAATGCCTAACCTATCAAAATATAATATTTACAGCCTACCATATATTAATTACTAAAGGCTTTAGGTTGATAGAAAGTGACACTCTCCAGCATCTGGCTTTGACAAATTCATGTCCTACAACTAAAAGAAGTAACTTTTCATGATGCTAAAATTGTAATCACAACAATCAGTGAATTGTAGTGCATAAGTTTATCTTAAAGAGAGAGAAAATAATATAAACAAGCTATTTCATGTTTAATAGAATATGGCATTTGAAATAAGAGTGTTGTCCACCTGTCAAGTTGCACCTACAATATTCTTGATTATGATGCTTGTCTATCCATTATCCAATCACAATAATCTCACAGACCTAGAAAATTCATGTGTATTTTCTTTTTTAATTGTTTTTAATTTCATAATAATTGGGTAGAAGGTCATTAATGTTGGATAATTTTGTGAATGCTTTCTTAAGTGCATGTTTGTCGCGAATGATGAATTGTTTCGTTGACTCGTATATATATATATATATATATATAAACAAAAAATAATTTTTTTTCCGCCTAATTTTTTTTTACTTTCTTAAATTTTTATCTTATTTATATTTATATTTTTATTCCTCCCATCAAACTTTTTTCACTTTCCTCATCTAAATTTTTTCTCCCAAATTTTTACCATACTTATTTTCCTATATGCACATATTTTGATATTTTTAATTTTATATTTATTATTTTTTGAATAATAATTTTAAATATTTTTTATTTATTAAATTTTTTTATATTAGTTTTTGAGTTGTGAAATATTATTTTCTTTAATTTTATTAATGCAAAATAGTATTTCAAAACCAAAAAAATTATGTAGCTTAGAAAAATTTAAATATTTTATTTACTATTTTTTCATTATGTTATCATATATTTATATTATATTTGATTTTATCCATAAAAAATTATTATTATCATATTTTTTAATTTTTTATCATTGGAATCTATATAAATTATTTATTTTATTAATATAATTATTTTTTATATTTCTTTTATATTTATGAAATATCATTTTTCTTTTATTTTTAAAAAATTAAATTATTTTAAATTTCTTATTTTTGAATTAATTATCTATACTTAATTTTTAATTGATATACTTTACTTTATATTTGCATAATTTTTAATTGATATACTTTACTTTATATTTGCATAATTTTTAATTGATATCTATACTTAGTTTGTACGAGCTCGCGTGTTAATAATAATAATAATAATAATAATAATAATAATAATAATAATAATAATAATAATAATAATAATAATAATAATAATAATCTTGATGGTTGCCGAAGGAGGCAGCCATGCTTCTCTCAATCTATCGTTTGCAGTCAGCCAGCCTGCCACCCTCTTCATCAGGATCACGATCGCTAGTTTTCGGCCATGGGAGGGGGAAGGTGGATCGTCGGTATTCTTTGCATAGAACCTATCTCCACATCGCCGCTCGGCATCGGTGTTATTGTCGCCGTCGCATGAGGACAGACGACGTCGACGATCTTGGAATTTTGACGGCAAATTACAAAGAAATTTTGACGTCGGAGGAAGTAAATATTTGAATACTGACGGCAGTGAATTCGTCGAAAACGCGTGTCGAATAACCTCCGCTTAATTTTAAATATTGACGTCTATACAGACGTCAATATTTAAAATTCGACGCCTCCAACTGTCGAAAAAGAGGCGTCAGTATTTACATTTCGACGACGTGTACGGTCGAAACGAGACGTCAGTATTCAATTTTGAAGACGATGGCAAAGGCATATTGACGCCAGTGGAGGCGTCAATATGCTAAGTCAATATGCTTAGCATATTGACACCTTCACAGGCGTCAATATAGTGTTTTTATATTTTTTTTAAATAAAATTTATTCGTAATAAATAATTAATATTTTAATTAGCTAATTAATTTAAAATTAATCAAATAAGCATCAAAGTTAATAATTTTATTTAATTAAAACTGTAATACAAAATTTGATCAACATCAACACCATCTATTTACAATATCTATTTACAAAATTAAAATAATAATTCGTAATTTTATTTGCAAATACAATTAAATAATTTAATCTTCATCGTCCATTTCCTCCTGCTCCTCATCGTCTTCTTGTTCTTCCTCGTCGTCATCTCTATACGGATCAACATCTCTATCTATACATTTATATCAATTATAAGCATATAAATTTAAATATTATTAATTAAAATATTCAGTATGACAATATATAAATCACTTACAGTTTAGAAATGGATCTTTACTTGTACCTTCTCCGAGATTAGCCGACGGTATTTCATGAGGAAGACTTTCAGGAACATACAATCGATCCTGTTAAAAAATATATTTAATTAATTACAATGCTAAAAATATCAACTACAAATAAATTAAATAAATACATACATAATCAATTGGCGAGGAAAACATATTAGCTTGATTAATAATTGGATTTAGTCCCTGTGATGATGAATTATTAAATTATTGTTGAAACCACATCTGCTCCATTCTGTTCAGTCGATGATGATTGAGGTGCTGACATCCAAGTTTTATCCATCTTTGACTACATTTGTGAATTTCAATATTATTATAAAGGGTATAGTCATATAGGTGGGTTGGTCCTATCCCATTCAGCAACACATTATTAATATCGCACTTATAATCTCATTTAATCACAACAAGTCACTGAAAATTTCGGCAGCATCTCTTTTTAGTTCTCCAAGTACGCAAAACTTCTGAAGCGTACCGGAGAACAAAAGAGATGCAACCGATATTTCATTGACATGTGTGATCAAATGAAATTAAATTTGCGATATTAATAATTGTGTTGCTAAACTGTCCAATAAGGGACAATTCAAGATTTATTATTTGAAAAATATAAATTTTATTGATATTATTTAGTAAAATATTAAGTAGAATACGCATTCCTCCATATCGAAATAAGTATTCAACTTAATATTACAACTAAATTTTATCAATAAAATTTATAAAATCAAAAAATATTTCTCGAACGGGTCTAAGCTCTGGGTAGAAAATTATAAAAATATCAAATTGAGAAGTTTAAATAAAAAGTTCATTGTTGGGAGCAAAAAATTTAGTCCGACAAGATTAATGAATTCTAAATTTAATTATTCTAATTAATTATACTCTAATATAAGTTTAAATAATAATAATAATATTAATTAGTAATATATTTAATAATAATAATATAGTATTTATAATAATAATAATAATAAGTAATAATTATAATATTAATTAGCAATAATAATTAAATAATAATAATAATAATATAGTATTTATAATAATAATATTAATAATATAGTATTAATGTTAATAATATTAATATAGTAATAATAATAATAAATAATATAGTAATAATAATAATAATAATAATATAGTATTTATAATAATAACAGTAATAATAATAATAATAATATAATATTTATAATAATAATAAAATAATAATAATAATAATAATAATAATAATATAATAATAATAATAATAATAATAATAATAATAACAACAACAGTAATAATAATAATATTAATTAGTGATAATAATTAAATAATAATAATATTATTATTAATTCAGTTATACTAATAATAATAATAATAACAATAATAATAATAATAATAATATTAATTAGTGATAATAATTAATTAATAATAATAATATAGTATTTATAATAATAAAAATAATAATATAGTATTTATAAATAATAATAATAATAATAATAATAATAATACAATAAAAATAATAATAATAATAATAATAATAATAATAATAATAATAATAACAGTAATAATAATAATATTAATTAGTGATAATAATTAAATAATAATAATAATAACAACAACAACAATAATAATATTAATTAGTGATATTAATTAAATAATAATAATAATATAGTATTTATAATAATAACAGTAATAATAATAATAATAATAATAATAATAATAATAATAATAATAATAATAATAATTAAATAATAATAATAATAATAATTAAATAATAATAATAATAATAATAATTAAATAATAATAATAATAATAATTAATTAGTTATAATAATAATAATAATAATAATAACAGTAATAATGATAATAATAATATTATTATTAATTAGTGATAATAATTAAATAATAATAATAATATAGTATTTACACTACTAGAAACTTCGTCTTCAGCAACGGCTATCAGCGACGGCCGCTCAAGCCGTTGCTATTTGCAATGACATTCTTACGGCCGCCCGAGCCGTTGCAGAAAACTGTATCTGCAACGGCGTTCTAACGGAAACCCGAGCCGTTGCTGATTATTTTAATTATCAGCAACGGCTTTCTGACGGAAAGGCGAGCCGTTGCTGATTTTTTAATCTTCAGCAACGGCTTGCTAACGGATAAGTGAGCCGTTGCTGATGATAACTTATCAGCAACGGCGTTCTAATGGGCAAGTGAGCCGTTGCTGATAAGTTTATATAGGGCACGCTCTCGCGCCCGACTCTTCTTCCTCCCGCTGCTCGCTGCTGCCGCCGCCGACGACGCCGACCGCTGCTGCCGACTTGTTCAGGTAATTAAGTCTCCCCTGCTGCCGTCTCTTCCCTGCGGTCGGCGGAAATCACCCGACCGAAACCCTATTTCTAGGGTTTCGGCCGGCGGCGGTCGGCCGCCGGACCTTCTGCAGTGGCCGGACATTGTGTCCGGCCACTGTACGCCGGCGCCGGAGGGTGGACTCCGGCGCCGGAATTTAGTATATATATATATAGTTTATATTATTTTATATTTGTTAATTAATTATTTAATAATTATTAATTAATTGTTTAGATTAATTGTTTAATTTGTTAGATTAATTATTAGGGTTTAGATTAATTTCGGACGCGCGCCGGAATCGTCCACTTCGGACGCGCGCCGGTATCGTCCACTTCGGACGCGCGCCGGTATCGTCCAATTCGGACTCGCACCGGAATCGTCCACTTCGGACGCGCGCCGGAATCGTCCAATTCGGACGCGCGCCGGAATCGTCCAATTCGGACTCGCGCCGGAATTGTCCACTTCGGACTCGCGCCGGAATCGTCCACTTCGGACGCGCGCCGAAATCGTCCAATATGGACTCGAACTGTCTCGAAACATTTAGAAAATAATCATCCTCCGACGAGTTGATATGTTTCACGTACGCATCGACGATCGGATATGATTTAGCAAAACCTTAGATCCGTTCGGGAATTGTATGTTCGTGTAAAAGAAGTAGATGATCTTTTATACGACGTACAATTCTTGAATTGTCCCTGATTGGACAATTTGGGAATATAGTTATTTGTACTGCACTTACGTTTTTATTTTAACTGTTTACTAATTATTCTAAATTTCGGCAACATCTCTCTTGTTCTCCGATACGCGCCCAGATGATATGCGTATTCGAAGAACTGTAGGGAGATGCTGTCGAAATTTAGAATAATTAGTTAACAGTTAAAATAAAAATGTAAGTGCAGTACGAATAACATAAATCCCGAATGGAATAGGACAATCTCACCTAAAGACATTAACCAAAGAAATTGTCATTGATTGACAGAATCATGTCGGCTGATCGAAGTTGGATGTACCGACGTCTTAATCGTGGAGTTTTAACGAATGAGTTTCGAGCAAGAAGAAGTGTCGAGGAGCATTTCTTCTACTATTCGACGATACATGCACGGGGCATGGCCTACGTGGTCTCACGTGCCTAGCGAGCACGTCGACATGTTATGGCGCGAGTTTGAGGCACGTATTTTTTTTTTTTTTACATGCATGATAATATATTAAGAATTGGTACTGATATTATTATTTTGCAGGCTCGCTATACATGGGCCGAGGACCAGAGGTCCTTCATTTACGCTGCATGGGAGTCTATTTCCCGGGCAAGGTACAACGGGCAGCTGGGGCAGGCTCGGTCCCGAGCGATGGCCCGAGCTGGGACCACTAACATCGCGGAGACTCGGGGATACGACCCCAGTTGGATTACTCCGGATATATGGGACCAGCTCGTGGGGATATGGTCGACGGATCGATGGCAGAAGGTTTCTCAGAATGCGGCTAGAAATCGCATGTCGGGGGGAGCAGCGCGTCACACCGGCGGCTCTGTTGCATTTGCAGTGCACGCAAACCGTATGGTAAGTATATCGTTTAATTATATATTTTATTTGTTATTATGTGTACTAATTAATGTATTTGTTTTGTAAATGTAGACGACGGTGTCGGATGACGGGACTATCCAGCGACCCTCCCCGATGGCGGTGTTTGAGCGGACTCACCGTCGAGCACATGGGACGGGGGAGTACATCGACAACTGCGCTGCATACATTGTGGTAATTATATATTTGTTTAAATTATTCATTATATATTTATAATTTAAGTTTTATGATAAATATTAAACAAAAAATCAAACTCGAGTAGGAGACGTACAGCCGGACGGTGGTGCAGCGCGGGGGTACCCCCGAGGACTTTGACGCAGCATCGTGGGTCGAGGCCGCAGGTGGCTGGGACCATGGCCGCGTATATGGCTTCGCAGATAGTGGTCATGCGCGAGCCGTACTAGGGCCACTTGGGGCACCGACCCCTCTGGTCGCTGGTGAGCGGCCGTCCACCTCTAGATCCAGTTATGATCATAGTAATAGGATAAGGACACTAGAGGAGACGGTCGCGCGTCAGACTGAGATGATGGAGCGTCAGAGTCAGACGATGGCGCGTCAGAGTCAGACGATGGCGCGTCAGAGTCAGACGATGGCGAATATAGAAGCTATGCTACGCAACTTGTCGGGTCATCCCGAAGCAGGCATCTCTTCGGCATCATCTAATCCATCATCCTCGAGTCAGTCCACGCCGGTGTACACTCAAGCACTCCAGACCCCGCCATATGATCCAGGCCATCCTCCATCGTCATCGTGAGATTTTATTTATATTGACTTTGTTACTCAGATATTGAACTTGTTTAATTTATATTGACTATGTTATTGAGATGTTGATACTTCAATTTTACATTTGAATTGTGTTTATACTATCGTGGATAATTATGAATATAAATATAATTGTTTTGATGTATATCTTGGTGTGTTTGTGATGTGTGAATGAATGTGTATGAGATGTTTGTGATGTGTGAATGAATGTGTGTATGAGGGTATGGGTGTGTGAGTTATGTATCAGATAAATGTATCAATGTATCAATGGAAATTTGAAATTTTCAAATTTTCTGGTTGCAGGCATAGGTCATCAGCAACGGCTTGCCCACGGGCGGCCGTGGGAAAGCCGTTGCTAAAAGTGTATCGAGAGCCGTTGCTGATGACCTACAGCAACGGCTTAGCGACGGAGGTTTACTAACGGTGTTGCTACGGACTCAGCGGCCGTTGCTATTAATGGTATCAGCAACGGCTCCGGGTCTGTGGCAAAACCGTTGCTGATAATATTTTTAGCGACGGCCCAGCGGCCGTTGCTGATAATGTTTTGAGCGACGGCCCGAGCGGCCGTTGCTGATCCGTTGCTAAGTCATCAGCAACACGACTTTCTGTCACGGCGCTATTGCAACGGCTCAGCCGTTGCTGATGCTCTTCAGCAACGGCTCAGCAACGGCATCAGCCATTGCTGATGACCATTTTTCTAGTAGTGTTATTAATTAGTAATAATTATTAAATAATAATATTTAATAATAATAATAATTAATAATAATTAATTCGATTATAAGAATATATCTGTATTTATAATAATAATAATAATATAATATAATATTTATTATAATTTAAATCATAATTAGCATAATCATAATTAGCATGCTTATTAGCAGTAACTAAAGATAGCAGTAATAATATAACATGATAGCATAGTTAGCAGTAACTAAAGCATATATCTAAATTAACATGCATAATATCTAAATTAATATCTAAAGCAGTAACATGCATAATATAACATGATAATTAGCAGTATCTAAATTATGCTAACTAAAGCATGATAGCATAGTTTAAAAAAAATTAAACAGCATAACTGATATTAAATCTAAAGATATATATATGCATAACATCAAATTTATACTAACTTGAGAATAAGAGCCGGATCTCGAGCTGGTTCGACGAGAAAAATTTACGGCCGTCGGTTGCTTCGTCGAGATGAAGAGGAAAAAAAGAGAAAAAGTTAACTACGGATTCGTCGGGATGAAGAAGAAGAAGAAAAAAAGAAAAAAAGAAGGAGAAGAAGGAGCAGCGACGGAAGAAGAAAGAAGAAGGAGCAGAAACAAGAAATTACCTGCTGATTCGACGACGGAAGAAATCGGACGAAGAAATCGACAGCAGCGACGAGACGAATTCGAAGGAGGAAGAAGAAGAAGTACGCGCGCGGGAGGAAGAAATTTAGGGGGTGAATGTGAAATTTACAGGTAAAATTTATTATTAAAATAGTAAAAGAACTGTAAAAAAATTATATATATATAATTTCGTACGGTTCTGCAGCTGAAAAAAAATTTCAGCTGCTTACCGTACGCTCACGGGTTGAAATTTTCAACCCGTGATGCATGCTTCGACGACCGCGCGTTCGCGCGGGAAAACATTTCGACGCTGCCTTTTCGGCGAAAAAACGCCATTTTATCGGCGCCGTCAAAATATTTCCCGTTTTACATATCGACGTCTAATATAGACGTCGATATTTTTAAACTTTTTCTCATCCGTACTTAAACATTTCAACGCTTCTTCAGACGTCAAAAAATAAACGTCGTTATTTCGAAATTTTCTTGTTGTGGTCGTTTAATCTGGTATTGGAGAGATGAATACCACACATTTTTCCTCTTCCTCTCACCGGCATAATGATCGTCGGCATGTCAGGTTGGGCGGCGTCGGCGTCGCAGGGGGGCGAATGGGCTGTGGCGGCTGGTTGTGGATAACTGCAGCCGACGACTATTTGCAGGGAGTTAGGGTTCGGTTAGAACCACTTCTTCGCGGGGAAGAGAAGTGGGTTTAGTTTCAGGTCGGATCCGGATTCATTTTTGAGAAATCCAGATCCATTTAGTCCTAAACCTGAACCGCTTCATCTATTTAAGCGGGTTGGATTCAGATCATTCACTTCAAGATCCGAGTCCATTAAGGTTTAACTCGACCCGCTTTGCCATTAAACCCGACCCGAACTTTAAGTTGAATCGATTTATTTATTTGGTTTTCTTCATTTAAATCGGTTTGTCTCAATTGACTCGGTTCATGTCACCATTGAACCAGTTCAGTTGAATTAAGTTCGGGTTTGGTTAATTGGGTCTGATTCAATGTAATTGAGCTCGATTTAGCACTGGTCTAGGTCGAATTTCCTCGGTTTAGTACCGATTCGGGCTAATTCAGACCGGTTCAGTGCAAATTTTAAGTGGTTCATTAGGTTTTTTGACTGGTTCAATGAAATTAACATTTGGTTCAACATAATTTTAACCGGTTCAGTAGAATTAACATTAGGTTCAATTTATTTCTCATCAATTTAGCTTTGGTTCAACTCAAATAAATTTGGTTCATGTTTAAATTAATCAAATTTTTGATTGGTTCAACATAATTTTAATCGCTTTATTGTAGTTAGACCAATTTAGCATGAAATAAAATAGTGACATATTTATTTATATGTCTAATATTCTGAAATATGTTAGTTTGGCACAACATGTCGTCAAAGTGATATCTCTTGTGTTAAATTGATATATTTTGGAATATATAAGATGTCTACATGTTTGAAATTCATGTGGGTAGTAATCGACCCAAAGGAAGGTTCCTACCTGACCGAATTCCTTACATGCATGTGGTAATAAATACGTGGCTATCATAAAGTTTACCATGTGAACACGAGTCGGTCCAAAGAAAGACTCGTTGTTTGACATGCCTAATGGTCAATATTTAATTACTACATTGATAGCACCGCTTACAAATTGATAATTTTTTTCAAAGATGAAATGTCAATATTGTGTTTGGTATCTTGTAATGGGGTCTGTCATTATTTCTTTCTTTCTGTTACATGATTAATTGCATTTTATTTTGAGCTGCTTATAATATCTTATTTTGTTTTGTTCTCTTTTAGTGAATACTTCTATTACTTTAATTGCTACTAGTGTTAACTTCATCCATGTGCTAATTGGCACAAACTTTAAAGCATGGAAAGAGAACATTATGATTGTTCTCAAATGCATGGATTTGGACTTAGCATTTCGTATGGATTAGCCCGCTGCTCTCACAGCTCAAGGTTCCCATGAGAAAAAGATGACATATGATCAGTGGGATAAATCCAATCGCTTAAGTCTGATGATCATAAGGTGTGCAATTCCCGAATGCTTTAGGGGTGCCATGTTTGATGAGACTAATGCTAGATCGTTCCTTATTGCTCTTGAAAAACGCTTTGAAAGAAATGAAAAGTCTGAGACAAGCATGCTTTTAGCAAGCCTAATCTCAATGAAGTATAAGGACAATGGGAGCATCAGAGAGTACATTATGAAAATGTCAAACATTACTTCAAAATTAAAGGCACTGAAGTTAGACCTATCTGAGGATCTACTAGTGCATATAATTCTCATCTCTCTCCCTGCACAGTATAACCGGTTTAAAATCAGTTATAATTGTTAAAAGGAGAAAAGGCCCCTGAATGAACTTATTTCTCACTGTGTGCAAGAGGAGGAGAGATTGAAGCTTGACAGAACTGAGAGTGCTCATATGGCTATTGCTTCTAAAGGCAAGGGCAAGAAAAAATCTAAATCTAAGGAAGTTGCAAGTGCTCTACAGAAAAAAGAAGCAAAAGGAACAAGAAAAGGGCATCACTTATTTCTTTTACAAGAAGGTTGATGGACACATAAAGAAAGATTGTGTCAAATATCACGCATGGCGTGCTAAGAAAGGTACACTTCTCACTTTGGTATGTTCTGAAGTTAACTTAACTTCTGTACCCCAAGACACTTGGTGGGTAGATTCTGGTGCTACTACTCACATCATTGTGTCTATGCAGGGTTGCCTGAGCTGCCAAAAGCCAACTGATGTTGAAAGATTCATCTATGTAGGCGATGACAAGTCAGTTCAAGTTGAAGCTATAGGCAATTTTCGATCATTGTTAAGAACTTGATGTTATTTGGACTTAATAAAGACTTTTGTAGTCTCATCTTTTTGATGGAATTTAATTTCTATTTTTGTATTGGACAAATTCAGATATTCTTGTTCTTTTGAAAATGAAAGTTTCAGTTTATCTCTTGGTTCAAATATTATTGGTACTGGTTCTTTATCTTCTGTTGATAACTTTTATATGTTTGATGTATTAGTTTCATCTAATGAAATCTTGCACACTAGTTCTCGAGGTACAAAGAGAAAGTTAGATGATGAAGAATTTCGCCATCTTATGGCACAAGCTAGCGTTTAGATCATATATCCAAACAAAGGATACAAAGGCTTGTGTCGGATGAGATTCTTAATCTCCTTGATGCTACAAACTTTAAGATTTGTATTGAGTGCATTAAAGGGAAACATACAAACATTAAGGGATCATGTATTAATAGAAGTTCAGACGTCTTAGAACTAATACATACTAATGTATGTGGACCCTTCCCTATTGCTTCTTGGAATGGTCAACAATATTTTATTACGTTCATAGATGACTACTCTAGATATGGTTACATATACCTGATTAAGGAGAAGTCACAATCACTGGATGTGTTCAAGTCCTATAAGGCCGAAGTTGGAAATCAACTAGGCAAAAGGATTAAGGCTGTCAGGTCTGACTGTGGTGGTGAATACTATGACAGATATGATGGATCAGGTGAACAACGTCCAGGACCTTTTGCTAAGTTCCTAGAGGAATGCGGTATCGTCCCACAGTACACCATGCCAGAAAGTCCTAGCATGAATGATGTTGCTGAAAGACGAAACCAGACTCTTAAGGATATGGTGAGGAGCATGATTAGTCACTCTACTTTACCAGTGTCTCTCTGGAGAGAGGCACTTAAGACTGCAGCTTACATCCTTAATAGAATACCAACTAAGGCAGTATTGAAAATCCCTTATGAACTTTGGATGGGCAACAAGCCTAGTTTAAGGCATTTACATATTTGGGGTTGTCCAGAGGCTAGGCCATATAAGCCAAATGAAAAGAAATTGGACTCTAAAATAATTAGCAATTATTTTGTAGGTTATCTTGATAGGTCTAGGGGGTATAAATTTTATAATTTCGACAAATAGAATAATCTTTGAGGATGTAGAGTTTGGGTGGGAGATATGGTTAAGGAAGTTGTCTTTGAAGAGAAGTTCATCTTTCTTCCCACAGCTATTGTTCCTGACATTGATCAAACAATAAATCTGAATTTACAAGACAACATTGAGGTACTCCCCATTCAACCTCAAGAGTTTACTCCTGATGAACCTACCATTGTAGAGCAAACTCAATAATCTCAAGAACCAATGCCATTAAGAAGATCCACTAGGGAGAGGAGAAGTGCAATTTCAGATGATTACATTGTATTTCTTGAAGAGCATGAGGCTGACATTGGTATGATAGAAGATGACCCAGTCAACTTCTGTCAAGTCATGCAAAGCTCTAACTCTCAACAGTGGGTTAATGCCATGAATAAGGAAATAAGATTTATGCAACACAACGATGTTTGAGATTTTGTACCATTACCTAAAGATGCGAAACTCATTGGTTGCAAATGGATATTTAAGACCAAAAGAGATTCAAAGGGTAATGTGAAAAAATATAAGACTCGTCTTGTTGCAAAAGGTTTTACTAAAAAAAAAAGCATTGATTTTAAAGTGACTTTCTCTCTGATTTATTCAAAAGACCCTTTTAGGATTATAATGACACTTGTGGCTCATTTTGATCTAGAGTTACATCAGATGGATGTTAAGACAACGTTTCTCAACGGTGACATTGAGGAAACGATTTATATGTTGCAATCAGAAAACTTTATCTCTGGAGATCCAAAGAAAATGGTTTGTAAACTAAAAAAATCTATTTACGGGCTAAAGCAGGCTTCCCGTCAATGGTATCATAAATTTCATCAAGTTATTATCTCATTTGGTTTTGAGATAAATCTGATTGATGAATATATATACCATAACTTCAGTGGGAGCAAGTATATTTTCCTGGTCTTATATGTCGATGATATCTTGCTAGCTTGTAACGATATAGGTTTAATGCACGAAACCAAGAGATTTCTATCGGAGAAATTCGAAATGAAAGATCTTGGGGACGCCTCTTTTGTATTAGGAATTCAGATTCATCGAGATCGCTCTCAGGGTATCATTGGATTATCACAAAAGAGCTATATCGATAAGGTACTTGCTAGATTCGGTATGAAAGATTGTAAACCCACTAGTAACCCTGTTGCTAAAGGAGACAAATTTAGTGTCAATCAGTGCCTCAAGAATGAGTTTGAGCAGAAAGAAATACAGAAGATTCCCTATGCATATGCTGTAGGGAGTTTGATGTATGCTCAAGTGTGTACGCGTCCGGATATTGCTTACATTATTGGGATGCTAGGTAGATATATGAGCAATCTCAGAATGGATCATTGGAAAGCAGCCAAACGAATTATGCGGTATCTACCGAGAATAAAGCATCACATGCTCACTGGAGGAGTATGCCAAGACGGATGCCATTGGGTATTTTGATTTTGATTTTGCCGGATGCCAAGACAGTCGCAGATCCACTTCTTGCTATGTTTACTTGCTTGCCGATGGAGCTGTCTCTTGGAGGAGTACTAAGCAGACACTCATTGCAGCTTCAACTATAGAAGCAGAGTTTATAACTTGTTGTGAGACATCCAATTATGAAATATGACTGCGCAATTTTATCACTGGGCTGCATATTGTTGATGGCATTGAAAGATCACTAAAGTTATTATGTGACAACAAATCAGCAGTGCTATATTCCAATAACAACAGGAGTTCGTATAAGTCAAAGCATATTGACATTAAATTCCTGGTTGTTAAAGAAAGAATTCAGAGTGATCAATTACGTATAGAGCATATTGGTACAACTTCCATTAGGGTTGATCCGCTTACGAAAGGATTACCACCCATGGTCTTTCATGAGCATGTTGCTCATATGAGTGTTTTATCATGTAATAATATGATGGTTTAGTAGGAGACTGTAATTTGTACTATGTTTTATAAATTTTTTTGCAATATTTTTTTTTTTTTAATATTGACTTTGAATATGTGGTTTTGATCTCACTAAAGAATAAAGTATGATCAGTTGAAAATACACATGTTTAGATCACGTTACATGTAATTTTCATGTTGTGCACTCATATTTAATCTATGTCGTTGAAAGTATTAATATTATGATCATTGATGAATTTTGTCACGATAAATGTGACGAAAGTCGCTTTGATTCTATGTTGATAGGATCGATGGACCAGATTGTTGAAATGGTTGGTAATGATAGCGAAAATGATATCATAAAGTAACTTTGGTACACATAGCCCTATGGTAATATTTATGTTGGCCCAAGTGTGAGATTGTTTAATTAATTGTTTAATAATTTATTATGGGCCAACATTTATATATTGGCGTGTGGTTACGTTATCAATTTGATTGGCCAAATAAAGGTGATCTAATAAAGTTTATTATTAGGTCTTGTACCATTTCATAATTATGGGGTTAATTATATATATGCATAAATACCGTAGTGGTAATATTACGGTTTCATGATGGGCGACACTGTAATTTACCAACCTCCAATTTTCTATATAAATAGGGGTTATGGTCCTCGAGTCACGCTCTAAGTTCCTCGCCTCTAAAATCCTCATCTCTCATTGTGCGTTTGTACGAGCTCGCGTGTTGACTTGGAAGTCCAACCCGTCTTTGGAATTTAAGCGATGGAATTATGTACGCTTCTGTTCTTATTGTTCTTGGTGATTTAGCATGAAGATTTTTGGCTTTTGGATTTAATTTATGTTCGATAAAATTCTCCATGAAGCCATAATTATCTTATGAACAATGAAATTTGCGATTATTTTAAGTTTTTTCACGTACGATTATGTTTTTTAGGGAGGAAGTGCAACAAAATTGCTCACTGATGGCAAACTTTGAGAGAATATATAGAGAATCAAAACTTTGGTCTCTTGCATGGGCGAAGCCAATGTATTGGCAGAGAACAATTGTCCTCCCCCCCACCCGACATTGGCCCACCCGACATTGGCTCCTCCATTGAATATTTACTACTATATATATTATATATAATAATATTTTAATTATACTTATCTCCTCTTAAAATATTTTTTTACTATATAATTATTTTCATAACATATGATTTTATATTTTACCCTCCTAAAATAATTTCTTACATTCGCCCCCGACTCCTCGGGTCGACGTCCGGACCTGGAGTCCGTCGTTATAATTGAGGTTCGACTAGAATTTCTTAAATAAAGTTATTCTTACGTTTTCAAGGAAAAAAAATCGTATCCTGTGGAGGGATTTCAAGTCTTAGCTTGCATTAATTTGCCTTTTTAATTCTTTTTTTTTATAAATGAATTATTATGAAGGCATAATAACATGCCTTTTTTCCTCCTTTAAATATGCTTATTCCTGTAGTCCGTAGACCACTAATAGGTGGGCCAGTTGGAACCTGATAAATGTTAGGGCGTTATTGGGGTGATACAACTTATTTGCAAGTTTGGAATGTTGGCATTTAATTAGGCAATCGGGTTAATATATAGAATAAAAATGTAATTAGCATGCTTTCTGAGCTTAATTGGTGAATTTTAAAATTAATTATGGATAACACAGTTGATGATAATACGTTGAACATTGTCTAAAAATTTAGAGTTCAAATTCTAGTATGTTTATCTATTGTGACTTTCTATTTTTATTTTAAAAAAATAAATTTTTTTCAAATATTAGAATAAAATTATATTTGAGGACAAAGTATATCAAAACATTTTGATTGCTTTGTGTGTATATATATACACACGTGTGTGTATTGTTTTAGTAAAATCATAATGCAAATTATGAAAAATATTTTTGGGAAAATTATTAAAAGCACAAATAAATTTGACAAAATGTCAAATTCAACATAATTATGTATAAAATCTCAAAATATTAGCTGGAAAGAAGAAAAACGGGCAATTAATATATGATTCAATGTAATGTTTTGAAAAAATATTATATTACACTAAATAATTTTAAAACACTATATATATATATTGTTACTTAATCCATAATAATACACCATATATTTAGGCTATTATCATTTGTAAATGTATATAGGAAAGTATAATTTTTTTTACAAAATACTAAAAAGTTAAAAGTATATTGAATATTTTGTTGATTAATAATACTAAATGGGTATACTACTATCAATAATTTGGACCTAAAAAGTTAAAGAATCAGTTTTTCTAGTGAGCAAATAGTAACATAGGGTACCAAAGCATAAGATAAGGATATATGAGTATGTTTGTAACGAATGGATGGATCCTAGGGTATAAGATTGATTATTTATAGCGATAGCTTTAAGAACTAATGCGTGGCCTATATGAGAATATATGGTTATGTGGCTGGCTAACTTTGATTATGATCATAGTTAGGTGGTAAATCCAATTATAGACTCATTGTAATGATTGCTCCGTTAATCTAAGTACGAGCGACGAGAGAGAGAGAGACGAAAAATAGGAAAAAAGAACTTTTCCGTTATTTTCATTATATATTATTTTATTGATTGAAATATTAAATATTTGATGGATGATTTACAAGTTTGATTTATGTTTTATTACAATGTATTTAGTGGGTATGAATTGTAAATTATAAAAGTGGGGGACTAGATTGTAAAATGTCTTTTTTTACAATTAAATTATTTGACGGGTCTACAGTTGTTTGATGAGGTTAAGATAAGGTCTACCATGGTTTCTGTTTTGCCACATAAACAAAATATTGGCAAAGCTTTTAATTATAATGGCACAATGTTTCCAAATTCATTGCAGTTTCTCCTGCAAAAGCATTCACAATTCTGCAGAAATGTAGAATTCCTTGTACACATCACCATTCAAGACTGAAGCTATTCTGCAGTGTTGCTTTTGTTTGCAGAAACACAATTTGAGTGATTATAATGAAAATGTATTAATTAACTGATCATGTTAATATCGCACTTCCGTTGTAGTCTAGTTGGTTAGGATACTCGGCTCTCACCCGAGAGAGACCTAATTTGAGTGATTATGATTAAAAGGTATTAATTAACTGATCACATTAATCACGCCCATCCGTTATAGTCTAGTTGGTTAGGATACTCGGTTGTCACCCGATAGGCCCTGGTTCAAGTCCAGGCAACGTAATTTTTTAACGTATGCATTAACATGTTTTTGTTGTATCCCCACCCCCATAGTCCCATACCACTCGTTTGTTATTTTATAAGTGTCATTTTCATTCTGATGTGATGCTTGCATATATTTTCTTTTGATATTTGCAGGTATTAATTGTTGGTGAACAAATTCAATGATGAATATGGCATATAACTGCATCATTCAAAGAATCCAAACATGCAATCATGAAGATTTGGATCCAATCTTAACCTCTGCAATCTCAACATTGACATGCAGATATGAGCAATCATGCTTGTTCATTGCATATTAGATTGTGAAGCAACAGGCTGCTCTGCCAAGTTGACTTTTTAGCAAATGTAGTAAGCAAGATTCATTTTTTTAGTATCCGAACGGGTTGACTGGGCTCTCCACAGCTAATTGAAGATAGCATGCATAAAAATGAGAATGTTAAAATGTCATAGCAAGGTCAGAAAAAGTGGAAGAATTACAAATGATAGCAAACTAGCTCCCCAGTGTCTGATTCTCCACGAGATCCCGGAATCGGCAATGATCATTATACCAAACCTGCAAGTGCCTGTGGAGGGATCCTTGTTTGTGATTGTAGCCATGTTTTCAAAGCCGCAAGCTACTTCGTCCTGGTCGTTCTTCTGATAGTAACTATTGAATGCATACGAAATATTCCCTCGTACATCCAGATCGCCACAAGAAGTCTTGTAGCCGAGGCTGGTACAGTCGGCATTGGCACATGCATAGCTTATGGTGGCTGCGAGCTTTGAGTTCTCAAGGTTAACTGAAGGCTTCAAAACACACCACTGCTTGTCTAGATACTGAATATTCTTCACACGAGCTAGTGTGCCGGTCCTTGTAGTCCCAAGATTCAGCTGGTATTTTGGCCAGCCATCATAAGTGTAGACACCCCAATGCCGCTCGAAATTTCCTGGTTGGATGCTCTTTTCGTCCTCATCGATCAAGCTGAATAGGTACGCATCGATCAGCCCTGACCTCATGGGAGTACCTTGCCCTGTTGATATGTGGTTCATGAATCCTTGATTGAACTTTTGGGCTAGTTGGACGTTTGCATTCATGTCACCATCTGTTGGCCAACCAATCTCACCTACGATCACAGGAAGAGACGGAAAACCATTCTTCTTCAAGGCCCATAGGAGAGTATCAAGATTTGCATCGAACATATTGCTGTATGTGACTGAACCATCAACAACACCAGAGGAGGATCCTTCAAAGAAAGCATAGTCCACGGGGAAGTTGGAGTCGGTGTAAAGGCTGATGAATGGATATATGTTTACAGTGAAGGCTGCTCCGTTGTCATTAAGGAACTTAACAATGGGGAGCATGAAATCACGGATGTCAGCACGGAAGTCCCCATCTGACGGTCGGCCAGTTGGTGAATTGTAAACGTCAGCATTAAGGGGAACAGTGGCTTTAACACGATTGCCAAGGCCTGCTTTGATGAGGGCTCCTTGGATGTTTTGAAGTGCTGGAAAAGTGGTCTGGAGAAAACTCCCATTGTATGTCTGCAAGAAAGGTTCATTTCCGACTGCCACATACCTACTCTCAACAAGAGAGCACAATTTCAGCAAGCAATACATCAAATGTCTCCGCATGTAAACTTGAAAGTTACCAACTTAGTAAAACTAAGGAAGTAGAATAAGAAAGTGTCATCTATCATGTATGCAAGCCACGTCTAGAGGTCAACACATGCTTAAATTATTAAAATTGTCTAAATTGGATTTAAGCCATTTAAGCATAATAACCATTTCAGCAGCAACTAACAAGCAACAGTATAAGGCAAGAAATCAATTTATTGAAGCATGTATGCCATGAAACATGGAGATGGGAGTAATATAACGCAATAATTAATTTTCCTAAAAAAAAAGTAACGAATCATTCTTAGGGCTCATTTGGTTGACAGGAAGAGTCATGTGGGAGAAAGTTGAGAAAACATGAAAGGGTGTATTTCCTCAAAAGTGCGACTTCCTACATTTTGAAGTCGCTTAGCCGCTGCCCTAGGTAAGTTGTACTTTCTGCAATGCATTTTGCAAGAAATAAAATGACTCTTTTACCCATATTTCATGTTCGACAATGATTTTATATTAATTATAAAAAATAAAATAATCATATAATTATATTATATATGTGGATCTAATAAAAATAATAAGTATTTCGATCTCGTAATTATATTATATAATTATATTATAGTAAAATATATATATATATAATTATATTGTACTTATATTTAATTTATAAATAAAAATTAATATTTCATATATAATTTACTATATAATTATATGAACAAATTATACTAATTATATATGAAAATAAAAATATTAATTTATAATTCACCAATATTTTGGTATAATACTATAATTAATAGATGGAAATACTGATTATTGCTTTATAAAACTATTATACTACCCTGGAAGTACCCATGTCAACCAATTATATTGTGGTATCCACTTATTGTGGTATGAAAGTGCATGTAATTACTTCCCATCAAATGCATATGGGAAGTTAATTCATAAGAAGTATAACTTCGCATGTTAACCAAACGAGCCCTTAGTGTAGTGATTAATCATGGTGAAACAAAGTATTATTTCCACAAATTAATGCATGCAAGCATTAAATATGCAGTAATTGCAGCATGCAAGTGAATAATTAACTACTGTGGGCTTACAACATTATTTTGTAAATTTTAATCTCACAATTGCTTTCAAATCTCAAATCCACATTTGCATATGTAATGTGACTTCTCAAGCTCTGAAATATATTCAAGCATGCACTGTTTGAAATTGTTTTTTAATTATCTGTTACCGCCCTCTTCCTGCCATCACCAGTTTTCACAAGGTAAACAACCTTAGTAAGCTATTATGGTCAGAAAATTTGTGGTAAAAGCTGCAAATCCTTATTTAGCGTTCACCCTGCATTACAAATCGTTGAGGAGTTGAGTAGTTTTGAATATTTTGTCTAAAAGTTCTTAGATTATGCTGGCATCCATAGTTGTTTATCTGTCAAACCAATTCAGTTTCAGAACTTGAAGAAGCCCAAAAGAGATACTGAATTGTATCTTGCAATTTGAGCATTCATATAAGGTCTTACATGTCAGTTTGTAAGTCGTAAAAGACTTCTAGTGTATGGTAAAATGGTACTTATTAGAATTTGACAGTGATCAAGTCAAATGCTCAAAAAGGAAATAAGCTAAACCAGAATCTGATTTGACCAAAGACAAAGAAGAAATTGCTCAAAATTTGGTCAGACTAACAAGATTATAGTAAGTGGACTAATCAGATGCTGGCTGGGCCTGGGTTCTAAACTACATTGGAAGAGAGATTATGTAAATTGTAACATTGTAAAGCTGTAAGCATTTTGTTAGGAAATGAAGCAACAAGTAGTTCTCCAGCTTCACTCTTATACTGTGAAAGCAAGTAGCAAGCTCTTGAATTTAGACTAATACAGCAATAGAACCATAATATCCCAATTCCCAACTACTAGGGGTCAGCAGGATTTAGACTGCTACATCCCTAAAAATGTAACGTGTAGATACTGGGATTGTTCAAAATTTTGTAGTTTTATATTTCTCAGAAATCAGGACTGAATAAGAACTACAAAGAATATGTTTGCAATGCCGATGATGATTTAAATTACAGAAAATGCTATAAGAGGATCTTCAACAAGGTAAAATTATACCCAACATACTCATTAGAGTTCTCACTAGTGTATGCAGAATTGTGTCATTGGAGTGCCCAGATATGATGAATGATATTAAAAAGTAGAACAACTATAAGGAGAATTTGATTGGAGTTCATATTCGGGCATCAAAGGCTATGCATCAGATAGAAATCAAAGAGAGTGATGAAGGAAGAACCTGATATCGACTCCATCATTGAGGTATGCTGAGACATTTGTGGCCACCCAGTTGTTTGCTGCCTTCATGCTGGTGGCCAGCGTCGCGAGCATATCATTTGGTAAGCCAACCATGACCTGCAGCCCACTCTTCCTCAGAGCACTCATTGTCCCCTCTTCGGCATCAAACAGCTTCACCTTCTGAAACCCATTCTCCTTAAGCATTTGAACCACTGCGGTCGGGGGTAAAGGATGGCTTGACTGCGTCCCCCAGTTAGCACCAATCCCACTCACGGAAACCATCAAGCAAACCCAAGAAATCACCCCGAGAGCAAACGAAACCCTCCTCATCTCACCCCCAATTTTCCAGTGCCACCGAGATCTCGTCCCAAACTACTTTAAAGACCTCGAGAACCCTAAATTTGGGTCCTTTTCACTAGAGAAGCTGGATCGAAAGATTTGACTGCAACCACCAAAAAATTTCAAACAAAATCCACTGAAAGCAACCTCGAAGGTCAACCGAAGAGTGGCAGCGAAAGCAGATGCATACAAAGACAGCAGTCAACCTCAATAAACCAGATGCTTTGTTTATTTGAAAAGAGAATAGCAAACAGCTAAAGGAGACAACAAACTAGCTTCTTGAGATCCAAAAGGAGGTCCTCAGATTTCCATCAACACTAAAATGAGCAAACTAAAGGTCCACAAATCAATCTTCTCAAAAAAAAATCAAGAAAAGTGGGTGCTGTCAAAGAGATCTTTCTGAAACAAAATGCAGAAACATGAAAAGAGGGAAGGAGATCGGAGAGATCATAGCAAATTAAAAAAGAAAATAAAAGAAAAAGAGAGAATATTCTTGGTCACACAAACCAATCCAAGAAAAGCTTGGCTGTTACGGAAAGGAGCACCAGCAGCAGCAGCTCAGCGCAGAGAAAAGCTACATGCCTACCTGACTCATATTAAATGAGGATTAGTGCACCTCAAAAAAAGAGAAAAATTCTACAGCTAATGGGATAAGAACAGGCCAAATAGTAGACTACAAAGTATTCTTTTATTTTGCCTTTTTGTTTCGATTGAGATCTTTAGCGCGCACTCTCTCTCTCATGATGTTTTATTGTTTAGGGATGACGATATTTTGAATTAATGCCAATAATTAATATCTTGATAATGAATTCAGTTAAAAGATGCTGCAAAAGGTTTGATTCCATGAACATCAATGAAGTTATAAGATGACTTCAAAAAATTTCTAAAATATGATAGGATAGCAAATGACGAATGATTTGATTCGAATAAATTTAAAAATAATTTTTCAAAAATATAGGGAGATAATTTTGGGTATGAGAGATCCTGAAAAGGCACGCATAATTTTTTTTGGTTAATTAAGTAGAAGGTATTGTTATCATAATTTTCACTTGTACGGTGATTGTGATGTATGTATTGTGGTCATTTCAAGTTCAGCGATTTTGAAATTTGAAAAGCATATCTATCGGTGGGGCCCAATCTCAACACATTTTAACATGATGTGCACATCAAACGTAACACTTCATTTATGATCTAAGCTTGACTTTTTTTTATACCAACAAGAACTCAAGAAGCATGATTGTTGGGATTATTTTTTTTCATCTACCATTAGAGTTCAAGGAAATTTTTACATAACAATTCAACTTGAGAGAAAATTTAAAAATTATATATATTTTTAATATATATATATATATATATAATTTTAAAAAATATATTAAATATGATGTAAAAAATAAATTACGTATAGACAAATAATGTATCGACACGTGATGTTGATGTGAAATTTTATTAAAAAATTAACGAAAAAATGATGACAAGAAGCTTTTTGCTTATTTTCAATAGTTCATGTTTTTTTTATATTTAAATTCATATCTTTTTTACTAATTAGGGTTACCCTAACAAGAGTTCACAACATTAACCAGAACATTTAACAATTAAAATTGCCTCCAGTTCCTTGGACAGCAAAAATAAATTGTTTTGGTTTCTTGTATTTTTGCTTTTGGATGCGTTCATGAATTGGGCCACACTCTTACCAAAAAAAAACCCTGCATTGGAACTGACACAGTACCCTGACATATGATAAAGAGCTTGGGGTCATCATCAGAAAATGCTTTAAATTTCACAAGCCCTTTGCAGAGACATGGGCAGGTGAGCGTACTGCAGTGCATCATAATTTGATGGCTTCAGCCTTCATTCTTCAACACCTCAAGATAGTAAAGCTCAATATAGCACTTAAAATAGTACATTTCAGCTCTCTTTCCTTGGGGTAAAAATGTTTCGAAACACTTGTTTTTATATATATATAAATACACATTGCTCCATGTTGCCATATTTACATGAGCCACTCAAAAGTATCAATGGAGCACAACATGGGAGTGTTTACGATTGACTCTCTAGTTGCTGTTCTTGAACCCAGGAGCAGTAGTCACTGAGTAGCTGCTCAGCAAGCAAAGGAACAAGCCTGTCAAGAAGACCTTGCATAACCCTATAAGCAAAAAGTAGCAATTGACATGATTCTTTTTGTTAAACAAAACAAAACATGGCTACCTGCAGTAATTTGAAAGAGCTGTGAACTATAAGTCATCATTTAAAACATTTTAAGAAAAGAACTGCTCAAATTTTGTCCGACTATTTTGTAAACAATAATTTTTCTAAATCAGAATATGAAATTTTAAAATTCTCAAAACCAGAATATAGTATCTGAAATTCCTAAAACAAAATCAAATTCAAAAAATACTCAAAATACCTTTGTACTAAAACTATTTAAAGTGACCATTTTGATTATGAAAATTCATTTCAAAATCTTAAAAAAATTGTAATAAATCTAAATTAGTGAATGAAATTTTTTATGGTTTTTTGAAATTTTAGAATGCATTTTCATGGCTAAAAACTTAAAATAGTCATTTGACCATGAAAATACATCTTAAAATTTCCAAAAAAAATATTAAAAATTTCATTCATTAATTTAGAATTATTGTGATTTTTTGCAAATTTTAGGATGCATTTTCATAATCAAAATGTCCACTTTGAATAGTTTTAGTATAGGAGTATTTTGGGTATTTTTAATTTGATTCTGATTTTGGGAATTTCAGGTGCTATATTCTGGTTTTGGAAATTTTGAAATTTGGATAACTAACTCATTAACTTGATAGGATTGGTTCACTTGACCAGAAATACTTGAACCTAGATAAACAAGTGAGACTAAATGATGGTGGACATGATGCCCCCCAATATAAGGCCCTAGCTGGTTGCATGAGAGGTAAAAGAGTTCATCTATTTCTTGTTCTTCCCTTGAATTAAAAGGAGAGGAGAGAGGATAGAATATTATGTAGGAACAAAATAACAAAGCCTACACCAACACCAAAAGGCAACTATCATAAAGGGAAACTACTAACAATTCTAATAGGTTCCATCCATCCATGAATAGTTTTTCCCTACAAGAGCCCCCAATCAAGCCTAGGCCTGGAGCCTCCGACCAAGCCTAGGCCTAGATCTGTTCTAATATCGTTTGCCATGATTTAATTAGATGAGATAATTGATTCATGGGCAACAAATGCTTAAGATTGACTTGATGATGGTAGACGCATCAATCTATAAACCAACACACTTAGTGTGAAATTAAACCATGGTGTGACCAAGGTTTAAATCTTGTACTGGTAGTGATGCCCGTGATCATCCCGTGAATGATCAGTACCACTACGTACCACGTACCAGTACTGTAATATAAGGTACGGTACAAACAGGACCAGTGTATTGATTTTTTTTATTTTTCTTAGAGAATGAAAGATTTAAAAGAGTATGAGAAAGTATAAATGAGTGGAGGGGTGAATCAGAGATTTTGGGGCTATGAGAGAGTATAAATGAGTGAGGGGGTAAATGAGAGATTTGGGGGCTTTATATAGCCCCCAAAACCATAAAAAAGGGACCCCAAAGGCTCAAACAGCAGTTTGGGACTGCCACAAAATATGCCCAACGACCAAAAAACTAGTTGTTGGATATCTAATACCGACCCAGTATGGTTGGTACAGAGGTTATACTAGGCGATACAATTGGTACACCCTGGTACGAAGCTGTACCGAGATGTAGCGGTACTGATTTTTTCAAAAAACAATAAGTAGCTACCGTACCACTTGGTACGGTATGGTAGTTAAAACCATGGGTGTGACATAAACAAGCATTAAAACAATCACATCATCAACTTCTACTAAGAAAAGAGATCATTTAGAGGATTCTTGCTGTAATATAAAGTTCAAGTGCTTCTTCCTATATCGTGTTGCCGATATCATTAACGACAACACATATGTGAACTTGCACACAAATTCAAGAAAAAAGCCCAGCATATTGAGCTAAAAATCACATGGGCATGTAGGGGACTCCTACTTCCTACCAGTGAATAAATCCTCATCAAGACAACCACCGTAAATATTGATTCCTACTCTAATGTGGATTTTACTGGCAATGTCATTGAATGCTAATTTAAAGCTGCAAGTAATTTGGTGCCAAGAGCTTACAAGTTTCCAGGTTTTTCTACAGCTGACAATGGAAGCATGCTAAATGGCTTTGTATAAACCTGAAAAGCAGATAGAGAAGTCACATAAACGTGTGGGATTCCAATAGCCGTCAGAAATCTAGTTGACATCAGCTCAAAAACAAAGAAATCTAGTTGACATCAATAGCAAATGTAAGCATGATGAAACCAGGAAAAGCAACAAACCTATACTCTGAACCCAAACGTGGAAAGCATATGATGATGCAATCACATTAAGTTCCTACTAATGTTATCTTTTATTAATACGATTCTTTTAGTATGTGTGACCTAATATCTCATAAGTTATGTAATTGCTTTTCTTATTCAAGGTAAATGCTTTTAACAGTGATATCTAGTTTGTATCATCATTAAATACTGATATGCATTAAGATGTAAAAAGTGTGATTGTGCTAGCAAAATTCCATGTAGGAATTGGTATTCTACAAATTTAGGGGATACTGACATATTAGACCAAAATTGAAGAGGAAAAGTTTTATCAAATTGACCAGTCCATTTATGGTTGGATGTTAGAATTTTTCTGTTGTTTTAGATGAGTTCTCACGAATCTCATGTAGAAATGATAAGTCTAATGACCATTCGAAGATCTTTCAAGTCCAAACTGATTTTTTGAGTTAGGAACAGCATAAAAAATTGTTTGTACAGTAAAAAAATTGGCTAACAACAAAATCTGCTTAGATCACTTCACTAGTTAGCAGAAGTAATTTACAAATGAAAGGTGAAAAATATAGTTAGAGTTCACAGCACTTCTGACTTCTGCAAGATCCTTCCAGCAGCTACCTCTGTTAAAGACACTGATAGAAAGCTATCATAACCATTATCTCATGAGAAAAAATTGTCCAACGTTAGTTGATACTACCTCTACTTATCTCTTTGCTAGCAAAAATAGTATATTTATTTTTTTTGTTGAAAATTTGATTTTACCTGTCAATATGAAACAGAAACCATGTTTTTTACTGGCTATAATTGCCAGGAGTAAACATCTTTAGCTGTAAATGGTATAAACAGAGGAGAATAAATAAGAGAAAGAAAGAAATAAAGAAGAGACTCCTTAAAAGGGCATAGTAGTTATTCCCAAAAGTCAAGAAGCCAAGTAGCCAACTTGAGAAAGTAGTTGACAGAAGTGTGCCCTTATTTTATACCACAACTTAGAATCTTAGATATAAAAACATATGTTAGATATCTGTTAAGCTTTCTGCAATTTTAAACCTGACTGATTCAACTTTGCATAAGTAGTTTTGATCGGTTTATGGTTCTTGACCAGGTTTGATTGGTCTAAGTTAAATGCAAAATGTCGACAGGATATGAGAACAGGTTTGTGATCAGCCCGCCCAGTACAGTTTTTAAAATATGTTTTTTTTTGCTGGAGTTTTATAGGATAACAGAGTTAGCTTATTACTTCATAACACTATTTGAAGTGATTATAAGTTGGTGATCATCAAAAGGTTCCTCCAACATGAAGAAAATAGCTCTTCACTTCAAGAAAAAAAATGAAGCATAAGATAAAGGGGAATTCCCAATGCACTACCAATTAGGATTTTGGTTGGGTCGAGGTTGTTTTAGAGACTCAAACCCTCGGTCTCGTTTGGTTGACATGGGAAGTAACTTCTTGCACAAAAATTAACTTCCTACGTGCATTTCCTGGGAAGTATCCTTTAAATGACCAAAATACCCTTCATCTATAAATTAATATTTTCATATTATAATATATATATATATTATTTAATTAATATTATTTTTTTCAAATATAATTAATAATTAATATATAGTATATTATATATAATTTAATTTTACTAATAAATTAACTATAATATACTTTTTTATATATAATGTGACAGTCAGATTTTGTGGTAGCGGCAGTGACGTGAAGGGAGAAGATTTGCGAGCGAGAGGGATGTGTGAGAATGGTGATGGCACGAAAGATAAAAAAGTGAAAAAGAAGGGTTAAAAAGTCTTTTTACTTCCTACAAAATGTAGGAAGCACAACTTACTTAGGGGGCTTAGTAAGTGAGAAAGTGCGACTTCCTACATTTTCCCTACTTCTTGTCAACCAAACTAGGGCTCTAAATGAACCAATACACTCGTTAACAGCTCGTGAACATACTCGTTTAGGGCTTGTTTATGTTCGTTTATTTATTAAATAAACAAGTAAGAACCAAATTTTTAGACTCGTTTAATAAACGAGTCGAGTTCAAACACACACAAGCTCGACTCGTTTATGTTCACGAACATGCTCATTTACTGTTTGCGAACATGCTCGTTTAAATACCCGTTTATTGTTCGTGAACCAGTTTGTTTAAATACTCATTTAAATACATTTTATAAATTATTAATTACTAACTAATAGATAACCTAGTTTATTAATAACTGTTATATATATATATATATATATATATATATATATATATATATAATATTAAAATTTAATATTACCCAATACCCATTTAATAACCCTAAAATCATTTATGTGTTCGTTTAAGGCTCGTTTACTTGTTCATTTAGTGGCTCGTTTATATGTTCGTTTAGGTACTCGTTTATGTGTTCGTTTAACTTTAACGAGCCGAGTCCAAGTCGAGCTCGAACAACTTTAAAATCAAACAAACCGAGCTCGAACACAAGTTAAAATACTCGAATCGAGTTCGAGCTGAGTTCGAACAGAGCTTGAAATAAACGAGCCGAGTTCGAACGAGCCAATACTCGGCTCGGCTCGGCTCGGCTCGTTTCGTTTACAGCCCTAAACCAAACAAGAGGAAAAAATGCTATTTCATGGGAAGTTGCACTTCCCACATGAGTTGTTGTCAACCAAACGACCCTCTAGTCTCTGATGTCGTATATAAGCTCCTTAAATTATTGTCACGTCATAAGTCCATTCAATTCACTTGGCTATGTCAAAAAACATTGTCCAACCTACCTAAGTTCCCTGCTTGGCTATGTCCTATATTTCAGTGACTAATGAGAATATTGATTTCCAATTATCCATATATTTATATAATACCCCAGTTTAGTCCCACCTCGGGAGTATATTGTATATTGTGTTGGTTTATAAGCCATCAAACCATTTTATATGCTCCATCACCACGAAGACTTTGACTTGCAAAGCTCAATGGGAATTGTATGGTAATCGTCTCACAAAATGGTGGCTACATAACTAATTGATCAACAATGGAAGCAGCTAAGTAAGCTTTTTATTCCACTGTTCAGGTTGGTTCAGTTGAATTTAAGAATACAGTTTAAGTATTTGTCCTGGAGTCTCATTGCAACATAGATGAATCTAACACACTATTTTAAGCCCTCCACATAGATGCTCTAAATACAATGCACCAGACACCATTATAAGGCAAAAGTACTCCCGTGCGACTTGACAAAAGCTACACAGCTATAGTAGAAAATAACATGTGGATGGAAGATACCTCAAGGCCCTCAACTTTAACAGCATAATTTTCTTACCTCGAGGGTTAGTTTCAAATCCACATCAACTACCAAGGACGGCTCCGGGCTGTCAGCATCCCATTTTATATGGTTTCTCATAAATGCTGCAAGAAAAATAACAAATAATTAAATGTGTATGTACACATAATTTGTAAATGCAAAGTATATTTTCAGTTTTTAATCTCCATGAATGCATTTGATGAAGAATATTTGGCAATCTTCACACTCTGATGTTTTCCCAATTAATTATTAACAAGTAGTTGTAAAGATTAAGAACAATATGTAGCTGCAGCAAGCACAAACAACCATACATTCATAATGGTGTAAGCATATTAAGTTGTATATCACACGATAATTATCACACAAATGTATAATCTCTTTCTACAAAAGATCCAAATTCCTTTTGAGTACCTTATATATTGAACTATTTCTATGTATGCAGTATAAGTTATATATATAACTTAACAGAGAAACTTAAAAATGACAACTTGATGTACCTGAGAAAAACTGATTTTGCTGTTCTAATACTTTTGATCCCTCAAACTGCAATAGAAGATAAACAATAAAAAAGACAACAGGTTAAACAAAAATCAGAGGAAGAAAAAACAAGTACTCTCATCCTTAGATCCTGTTTGGTTAGTGAAAAGTTCTCTGGTTTTTATTTTTAGTGAACATAATAATTTGGAAAACTGCAAATGGTCATAAGCGAACTTCAGGATTTTCTAAAAAGGGTAACTACCCAAATATATCCTAAACTTTATGGGTTTTCAAAAATCAATCCAATTCTTTCATTTTCTCAAATTGAGGATGCTCATCCAATATGAAAACTTAGAGGGGATGGCCAATGAATTAAGGTAAAATACATGAGGTGTTCATACAGATTACAGTTTGAAAAAATAATCAATATTTGTTTGTTCCTTAATAAAATCCAAAGTTTATCTTTTTTATAATAGTAAGCTATATGAATAATTGTTCTGATTCTCTTGTCATGCCATAAGTTATTTGCAATTGAACATGCATCAAACTACAGTAAGTGACACCAAATTTATGAAACACTAATGTAAGTCAAGTCAATTATTTTTTTATTTCATCAAATAAAAATAGATTGTTCTATGAGTAGAATCCCTAAACCTAGGACAAACATGTAAGGTCCACTACACTACAGTCATATTACCAATTCAGAACATATATTGGAATTCTAAGCAAACAAGATGAATTCGGGATTCCATGATTGACCAGTAAGCATTTGTGAAAATTTATCTCATAGCCAATCATTGAAAAGATATTAAACCTAACTTGGTGCCTCAGATGACATAGGCTGGTCTTGCACTTTACAATAGCCACTGAATGAACCAATGTACTTTAGCATTTGGTAGTTTAGGTATCATAAGATATGATGATGTATATAGAAACTTACCCTGCAAGACAACATCTCAACTGTGCAATCTTCATCTGTTGGAGTCACCCGCAAGTCTATCACTGGGGCAACTTCAAACTTCAGAAACTGGATTTTATGCAAAGTGCACCTACAGATAGCACCACCTAGATAAAGAATATTTGACGAAGCCATAACAGAGCAAGAAAATGCATGTCAATTTTGAGAAGTTGCAGCTCCTGATCATGTAAAGAACTTGATGCACAATTAAATATGCAACTTAATTAATTAAGGATCACCACGTTACCAATGCTGGATTTAACTGGTTAAAATTCCAATCTTGCTTAGCAGAAAGATGAAAAGATACCACAGAGGAATTACAGCATTCAACTTATGTGCATTAGAGGTGATAGTCGATTCAGCAATTTAAGAGACATAAGACAATAACTCCATGGAAGACAAGGTCATCAACCTGTAAGTATTGGAGTCCAATGGTTCAAATCCCTGCAAGGTTCGGGTGTTCAGAAGAGCCTCGACGCCAGTCGGGTGGCTGAGGAACTGACTGATGGGGAAGACTCTGCCACTTCCACCGGAATAATCTGGGAGCTTGACCTTTTCTTGGCGCTTCGCCGACAGGTTCGCTTTCCTGCGGCCAGCTCCCGACTCCTCGACGATGGCCGATGTTATTGCTTCAGATCTCTTCCTGCAGTGCAAGCAGTCCACCGGTAAGCCCCCACGGAAGCATCATGTATTGAAACAGAAATAGTTTGCAGTCACTGTACTGAGTTTACTCTCTTTGTTAACCTGAGGTTACATGGAGGAAAGGGAGAAGGAAAATGAAGTGTATGGAGGATAACCATTCTGCATTTGGTCAGGACTCCAGAGAGGAAGCTACTAGTTCAGTTGTTCCCCATTATTAACCGAGAGAGAAGGAAGCTCCAACCAAATCTATGGAGGAGACGACATGTGGAGAAAAATATGTGGTTCTGAGTAGCTCAAAGCAGACGACTCAATTTCCACGTTGCCTGCAGTGTGCTCCGAACCAAAGTGATTGAATCTGACATCTTGGTTTGACCTAACCAGCTCTTTCTACTATATCGGTAAGCAGTTATTTGTTATTTGTTTGATGTAGGTTGCATTTACGATAATTTAATTTTGTATTTTTTTAAAAAAAAATTATCAAATAAATTTATATCAAAATTTAACAATGTATTGCATGAATAAAAATATATGAAAAAAATAATAATATTAGAATTCAAAATTATTATTGAGTGATAATTAGGGCTGAAAACCGAGTCGAACTGCTCGGGCTCGACTCTGAAATTGGCGTGCGAGACTCGGATTCGATGTTGGTTAGAGCCGAATCCGATCTCAGTTTAAGGTTCGACCCTTTACTCGAGCCGAATATAATCAACGGTGAGTTCGGCTCGATAACCCATCGAACTACTCGTCTTCTTCCCGAACCCTTCGCGAAGTGTTCGCTCGACATCGCGCGAGCTATTCGGGAAGAGCTCGACTGCTTCGATCGGCTGTCAGCCATTACTCTCGATGTCTCCAAGAGTCCAAGACTCCACTCCCATCTCCCGATGTATCATGCTGCTTCCGAGTTCCGCCATTACTTCTGCCCTAATTCTAGAGAAGTTCAAGCGCCGATCGGCGATTTCCGAGTCAATCGAAAATCATTCTTCATCTTCGTGGAGTCCAAATCGCTAGCAGATGAAGAAGTTGAAGGGTATTCTTCGGTTCCAAGAAGATCTGCTCCTGTAATCGTGTAAGATTCACCTTCACCCTAACTTCTACCCTAAATCCCTAATACTCTCCTGTAATCATGCATGCTGCTTCCGCGGTTCCGCCATTACTTCTTCCCTAATTCTAGAGAAGTTCAAGCGCCGATCGGCGATTTCCGAGTCAATCGAAATTCGAAAATCATTCTTCATTGAATTCAATTTATGTTTCACATGAATAGGGCTTCTGAAACTCTATAAATAGTTGGCCATTTGGCCTCAGTTCTCGCAATCTCCACTTCTCCAGTAGACTCAGTAGTTGCAAGTCGCACAGTCAGTAGACTCAGTTCTCGCAATTCAATGGTTAACCTAATTTCTTCACAGTCTGTGTAAGCACAAACAGTGAGCAGTGAGCAACATCCTCCTTTAGTCCTTCCATTTCTTCACTGTATAGGCACAAACAGCGAGCAGTGAACAATTTTTTCTCCATTTGCATCATGTCTAACTCGGATAATGGTAAACAATGATACTGTAATTTTCTCCATTCTCCCTTATATTTTTGTTTTGTTATACTATAAATTTTAACTCTTAATATTGAATATGTTATATTGTAACTGTTATACTGTAATTAATTTGTGCTAATGCTTTGAGATATCAATATATCATCATCGTAATTTAGATCTGCAGACCCTCGTTGCTAATGCTTTGAGATATCAATATACTGTATGATACATACTGCCCTAACTTGCTTTATATTTACATACTTGCATT
Organism: Canna indica; assembly: GCA_034359265.1. Lineage (NCBI taxonomy): Eukaryota > Viridiplantae > Streptophyta > Magnoliopsida > Zingiberales > Cannaceae > Canna > Canna indica. The sequence goes on from CP136898.1 coordinate 15,294,373, forward strand.
TATACAAATTGATACATACTTCATTTCAGCTTTATATTTATTTAATTCAATTTAGTTTCTTCCAGTTGCATACTTGCATCATCCTGTTTAGTGTTTACTGTTTATTATGAGTTTATGACTATTGTTTGGAGACTAAACTCTATCTTCAATTAATGTTTATTGTTTATTATGACTATTGTTTGGAAAAAGATTTTATTTTGATGTTTTAAACTGAGACTTTAGTTGCTGCTCAACTATACAAAAGTATTATTTTCACTGCTTGTTTGATTGTTTCAGCCTTTCAGGTAGTGATCAATTGATCATCACTACTTGTTTCAGCCTTTCAGGAATTCAGGTATTGATGAATTATTGTCCTTCTTATTAACCTGATTAATGGAGGCATTTACCATTCTTGTTTACTTGTTGAGCAATGTAACTTGTTGAATATCTTCTGAATATCTTCATAGAGGTGCACACGTCAACCATTCTTATTTTTTAGTTTAACCTGATTGAATATCTTCTTCTCTTGTATTTTCTATATTCAATGATCACCTAATGAGTAATGTAACTTGTTGAGGATGATATTTTAAATTCTTGTAACTTGTTGAGGATGGTATCTTCGTAGAGATGGTATCAATGTTTATATTTTTTCCAGTACAAAAGTTTCCTTAGTTTGCTGAATTTGTTTGACAGAATTGATTTAATGTTCAAATATGCAAGTAGGTTAAATGTTCAATTCTAACTATTATTTTCTGTTGACAGACTGCTGCAAGTAGGTTAAAAATTTGGACTACTGTTTTGCTACTGTCAGTATGTCAATAAGTGATGAACTGATGAAATAATTTTCTGCTGCAGTAACAGTAAGTGTTTATTGATAGTTGCCTTTTTCTCCTCAACTCTTTCTTTTATTCCTTTGGCATTTCATATGACACTACTAGAAACTTGGTCTTCAGCAACGGCTATCAGCAACGGCCGCTCAAGCCGTTGCTATTTGCAACGGCATTCTTACGGCCGCCCTAGCCGTTGCAGATATCTGTATCTGCAACGGCGTTCTAACGGAAAACCGAGCCGTTGCTGATTATTTTAATTATCAGCAACGGCTTTCGGACGGAAAGGCTAGCCGTTGCTGATTTTTTAATTTTCAGCAACGGCTTGCTAACGGATAAGTGAGCCGTTGCTGATGATAACTTATCAGCAACGGCTTTCTAACGGGCGAGTGAGCCGTTGCTGATAAGTTTATATAGGGCACGCTCTCGCGCCCGACCCTTCTTCCTCCCGCTGCTGCCGCCGCCGCCTCCTGCCGAGAACTTCGCCGCTGCTGCCGTTGCTGCCGACGCCGACGCCTCTCGCCGACGCCTCTCGCCGACGCCTCTCGCCGCCGCGCCGCTGCCGCTGCTGCCGGTATGTTGATCGGCCGGCCTATACGGTTTCGGCCGGAGATATTAAAATCCGACCGAAACCCTATTTCTAGGGTTTCGGCCGGCGGCGGTCGGCCTATGGCCGCCGCCGGACCTTCTACAGTGGCCGGACAGTGTGTCCGGCCACTGTACGCCGGCGCCGGAGGGTGGACTCCGGCGCCGGAATATATATATATATATATATATATATTGTTTTTGAAATTGTTAATTAATTATTTTATAAATGTTAATTAATTGTTTAGATTAATTGTTTAATTTGTTAGATTAATTATTAGGGTTTAGATTAATTTCGGACGCGCGCCGGAATCGTCCACTTCGGACGCGCGCCGGAATCATCCAATTCGGACTCGCGCCGGAATCGTCCAATTCGGACTCGCACCGGAATCGTCCACTTCGGACGCGCGCCGGAATCGTCCAATTCGGACTCGCGCCGGAATCGTCCACTTCGGACGCGCGCCGGAATCGTCCAATTCGGACTCGCGCCGGAATCGTCCACTTCGGACGCGCGCCGAAATCGTCCAATATGGACTCGAACTGTCTCAAAACATTTAGAAAATAATCATCCATCCGACGAGTTGATATGTTTCACGTACGCATCGATCAGTCGGATATGATTTAGCAAAACCTTAGATCCGTTCGGGGATTGTATGTTCGTGTAAAAGAAGTAGATGATCTTTTATACGACGTACAATTCTTGAATTGTCCCTGATTGGACAATTTGGGAATATAGTTATTTGTACTGCACTTACGTTTTTATTTTAACTGTTAACTAATTATTCTAAATTTCGGCAACATCTCTCTTGTTCTCCGATACGCGCCCAGATGATATGCGTATTCGGAGAACTGTAGGGAGATGCTGTCGAAATTTAGAATAATTAGTTAACAGTTAAAATAAAAACGTAAGTGCAGTACGAATAACATAAATCCCGAATGGAATAGGACCATCTCACCTAAAGACATTAACCAAAGAAATTGTCATTGATTGACAGAATCATGTCGGCTGATCGAAGTTGGATGTACCGACGTTTTGATCATGGAGCTTTAACGAATGAGTTTCGATTAGGCGTAACGTACTTCCTAAATTTCGCCTATTCGAATCGGAATTTCGTTAGCATGGGTGATCAAATCCGATGTCCGTGCCGCATTTGTTCGAATGGCCGATTTTTGGATCGGGAGACTGTCACTCTGCATCTATATACCAAAGGATTTACACCAAGATATTTTCTATGGACTTGTCACGGGGAGTCACGCGAAGTCGGGACGTCGAGCAATCCTGTCGTTCAGACATATGGTGAATCTTCCTCTGCTGGTGCTTCTTCATCCGGTCAATGTAATCCTTATAGAACTATGATACTTGATAGTCTTGGGGGTCAATTCCACCTGAATGATAATGTTGATCGGCCAGTTCTTCAGACATCAGTCCCACCAGATACTACAGCGGTTGATATCACACAAGTAGGGGCTGCGGTAGAGATTGAATTACCGAATAAAGAAGCTGCAGAATTTTACGAGATGTTGAAAGCTGCCGATGAACCTTTGTATGAGAATTGTCCTAAATACACTAGGTTTTCAGCAATGACACAGCTCTTAAACATCAAGGCCGATTGTAATATCAGCGGAGTTGCGTATGATCGGATTGCTGGATTGATTAATGGAATGCTGCCTACTGATAACAAGTTTGAGCCTACTTTTTATAAGACTAAAAAGCTAATGAGAAAATTGGGGCTTGGGTACGAAAAAATACACGCGTGCCAAAATAACTGCATTTTATATTATAAAGAAAATGTGCAGTTGGATAAATGCCCTGTATGTCAACACCCTCGTTACAAGGAGAAGAAATCGGTCCGACAGAAAAATATCCCGTTTAAGGTGCTTCGGTATTTTCCACTAACACCGAGGCTTCAAAGATTATTCATGTCGGAAAAGACAGCCCCCTACATGAGTTGGCATGCAAGAAGTCGTGATGATACAGTAATGACTCATCCATCTGACAGTGAAGCATGGAAACATTTGGATACATGTTATCCTTCATTTGCTATGGATACTAGAAATATCAGATTGGGATTGTGCACAGATGGTTTTAATCCGTTTGGGCATTCTGCAACTCCTTATTCAGTTTGGCCAGTGCTGTTGACAGTTTATAATTTGCCACCGTCAATGTGCATGAAAGATGAATTTATTTATCTTTCGATGATTATTCCGGGTCCTAAGGGCCCGCGAAAAGAAATTGACATATTTCTCAGACCCTTGATAGATGAATTGAAAACATTGTGGACTGAGGGAGCTGTCACTTATGATTGTCATCGGAAGCAAAACTTCAATTTAAAGGCCGCGGTCTTGTGGACAATCAATGATTTCCCCGCGTACGGCATGTTGTCGGGTTGGAGCACTCACGGCCGACTCTCTTGCCCGTATTGTATGGAACACTCTAAATCAATCAGTCTTCAGAACGGACGAAAAATCTCATTCTTTGATTGTCATCGTCGATTCCTACCGGTTCATCACCAGTATCGAAGGAATCGTAATAAATTTACTAAGGGCAGAGTCGAAAGAGATGGGCCACCACCGATGTTGTCTGGTGAACAAATGTTAGCACGTGTTTCAGCACTTCCAGATATAGTATTCGGTCGCAATGAAAGAGTGTCAGGTTTTGGCCAAACACACAACTGGGTGAAAAAAAGTATCTTTTGGGAATTGCCCTATTGGAGTTCATTATTGATTCGACATAATTTAGATGTCATGCACATTGAAAAAAATGTGTTTGATAATATTTTCAACACTGTGATGGATATTTCTGGAAAAACTAAAGATAATGTCAAAGCCCGACATGATCTGAAAATACTTTGTAAAAGACCAGAGTTGGAGTTACAAGAGGTCAACGGACGATATCTGAAACCGAAGGCCCTATATGTGTTAAATAAACAACAGATCAAAGATGTTTGTCAATGGGTAAAAGAACTCAGATTACCCGATGGATATGCTTCAAACTTATCTCGATGTGTGAACGTCGATGATTGCAAAATATCAGGGATGAAGAGCCATGATTGTCATGTATTCATGCAGAGATTACTTCCGATCGCATTTCGAGATCTTCTACCTGATAATATTTGGGGTCCGTTGACTGAATTAAGTATGTTTTTTAGAAGCATCTGTGCAAATGTCCTTCGAGTCGAAGATATGTCAACACTTGAAAATAATATTGTTGAAATCATATGCAAGCTGGAGCAGTTTTTCCCTCCTGCATTTTTTGACTCGATGGAGCATCTACCGATACACTTGGCATACGAGGCACGAGTTGGTGGCCCCGTTCAATATCGTTGGATGTACTTATTTGAAAGATACATGAATCGTCTGAAGAAAAAAGTAAAGAACACCGCAGCTGTTGAAGGATCAATATCTGAATCGTATATCATCCAAGAAATTTCAACATTCTGCTCATTTTACTTTGAATCGACAGTACAGACAAGATTTGATCGTCTTCCACGTAACGACGATGGGGGTGTTCGACATTCAGATGGACGTTTAAATATATTTTGTCACTCTGGTCGTGCTTTTGGTTCTCGTCCATCTCGACACTTAAGCGATGAAGAGTATCATTTGGCACACTTGTATGTATTACTCAATTGTCCAGAGATTGAACAATTCATTGAAATATTTGACATTGAGATGGTGCAAAAATACTCTATTCACAACGATCAAGAATTGGAGAGATTACGGAATCGTGATTTCCCTACTTGGATTCAGACTTACAGCAAAGATCACAGAGCTGAAATAGATGAAAAAATATTTGAGTTTGTTAGTGGACCGTCGCGACTTGTGTCGTGCTATAGCGGATATTTTGTTAACGGGTATAAATTTCACACGGTTGAATATTCATTTGCAAAGAAGACGATGAATGCTGGGGTCTGCGTGAAAGGGACAACCTATGTTGAATGTGATATGGATTTTTATGGACTGATTGAAGAAGTGATAGAGTTGCACTACTTCGGCTTGAAATCAGTGATCCTATTTAGATGTCATTGGTTCGATACAACAGAAAGGGGCATGAAAGTTCATCCAAAATACAAACTTGTTGAGGTTAATTATAAATCGAAATTGGCAGCAAATGAGCCTTTTATATTGGCATCACAAGCCGAACAAGTATATTACGCGAAGTATCCGGCTCGAAATAAAGATAGAGCAGATTGGCGTGTAGTCTGTAAGACAAAAGGTAGAGGAAAAATTGATCCGATAGTAGGAGAAAATGATCCTCCTGGTTTCTATCAAGAAGAAGATATTCCTGCTGTGGATCGTATTATTCCAATACTCGAGGATGCAGACACAACGTCAATTCAATTAGAAGTTGAATATGCTGATGATGACGATCATGAAATTGAGGAAGCTGAAGATGAAGAAGATGAAGAAGAGGAAGAAGAGGAAGAAGAGGAAGAAGAAGAAGAATTCGAAGACTATTATTCAGATGATGAAGAATAATTGTAAAGTATATATTTTATTAAATATATCTCTACTATTTATACAATAATCTGATTATATGTCTGTTCGACAGATATGTCTGGTCGTGGTTATCGACGCAGGAGAGTTTCGGAGTCTCCGATCGGTGAGACTCCAGCACTTACTCATGCTGCTGATCCTCCTGTTGCTGATCCTCATTCCGATGATACTGCCGAGGCTAGTACATCCAGACGTAGGCGGCCACGCGGGCCGAACAGGTGGCAGCCTCCACCAGCCACAGAGTCACGTAGATTGATTAGCGTGATTGGGGAGCGGTACGTAATATATCATGAATTATGAATCATTACAAATTCATTATATCATAATATAATATTAAAATTTATTTTTGTTGTGCAGGTTCCAGCAAGAAGAAGTGCCGAGGAGCATTTCTTCTACTATTCGACGATACATGCACGGGGCATGGCCTACGTGGTCTCACGTGCCTAGCGAGCACGTCGACATGTTATGGCGCGAGTTTGAGGCACGTATTATTATTTTTTTTACATGCATGATGATATATTAATATTGGTACTGATATTATTATTTTGCAGGCTCGCTATACATGGGCCGAGGACCAGAGGCCCTTCATTTACGCTGCCTGGGAGGCTATTTCTCGGGCAAGGTACAACGGGCAGCTGGGGCAAGCTCGGTCCCAGGCGATGGCCCGAGCTGGGACCACTAACATCGCGGAGACTCGGGGATACGGCCCCGGTTGGATTACTCCGGATATATGGGACCAGCTCGTGGGGATATGGTCGACGGATCGATGGCAGGAGGTTTCTCGGAATGCGGCTAGAAATCGCATGTCGGGAGGAGCAGCGCGTCACACCGGCGGCTCTGTTGCATTTGCAGTGCACGCAAACCGTATGGTAAGTATATCTTTTAATTATATATTTTATTTGTTATTATGTGTACTAATTAATGTATTTGTTTTGTAAATGTAGACGACGGTGTCGGATGACGGGACTGTCCAGCGACCCTCCCCGATGGCAGTGTTTGAGCGGACTCACCGTCGAGCACATGGGACTGGGGAGTACATCCACAACCGCGCTGCATACATTATGGTAATTATATATTTGTTTAAATTATTCATTATATATTTATAATTTAAGTTTTATGATAAATATTAAACAAAAAATCAAACTCGAGTAGGAGACCTACAGCCAGACGGTGGTGCAGCGCGGGGGTACCCCCGAGGACTTTGACGCAGCATCGTGGGTCGAGGCCGCAGGTGGCTGGGACCATGGCCGCGTATATGGCTTCGCAGATAGTGGTCATGCGCGAGCCGTACTAGGGCCACTTGGGGCACCGACCCCTCCGGTCGCTGGTGAGCGGCCGTCCACCTCTAGATCCAGTTATGATCATAGTAACAGAATAAGGACTCTAGAGGAGACGGTCGCGCGTCAGACTGAGATGATGGAGCACCAGAGTCAGACGATGGCGCGTCAGAGTCAGACGATGGCGAATATAGAAGCTATGCTACGCAACTTGTCGGGTCATCCCGAAGCAGGCATCTCTTCGGCATCATCTAATCCGTCGTCCTCGAGTCAGTCCACGCCGGTGTACACTCAAGCACTCCAGACCCCGCCATATGATCCAGGCCATCCTCCATCGTCATCGTGAGATTTTGTTTATATTGACTTTGTTACTCAGATATTGAACTTGTTTAATTTATATTGACTATGTTACTCAGATGTTGATACTTCAATTTTACATTTGAATTGTGTTTATACTATCGTGGATAATTATGAATATAAATATAATTGTTTTGATGTATATCTTGGTGTGTTTGTGATGTGTGAATGAATGTGTATGAGATGTTTGTGATGTGTGTATGAGGGTATGGGTGTGTGAGTTATGTATCAGATAAATGTATCAATGTATCAACGGAAATTAGAAATTTGAAATATTTCTGTTTGCAGGTATGGGTCATCAGCAACGGCTTTCCCACGGCCGTCCGTGGGAAAGCCGTTGCTAAAAGTGTATCGACAACCGTTGCTGATGACCTACAGCAACGGCTTAGCGACGGGTTTTTACTAACGGCTTTGCTACGGACTCGAGGCCGTTGCTATTAATGTTATCAGCAACGGCTCCGGGTCTGTTGCAAACCCGTTGCTGATAATAGTTTTAGCGACGGCCCGAGCGGCCGTTGCTGATAATGTTTTGAGCGACGGCCCGAGCGGCCGTTGCTGATCCGTTGCGAAGTCATCAGCAACGCGACTTTCTGTCACGGCGCTATTGCAACGGCTCAGCCGTTGCTGATGCTCTTCAGCAACGGCTCAGCAACGGCATCAGCCGTTGCTGATGACCATTTTTCTAGTAGTGTGAGGGAGAAGTTGGCTTGCAGTCTTGCAGACAAATCAAACTCATGAGATGAGAACCTGATCCATTGCTTTTCCTTGGTGGTGATTCATTTGCTGGTCTGAACTCTGAAGACAAGAACCAAGACATGACTATTCATTATTCAGGTTAGGTAAACTCATTATTCAGTTTGCTGAATTGTTGTTGTTGCTGTTCTGGTTTGGTGATTTGCAATACTTAGTTTGTTTAATTATTTCTGCTGCAGTGATGAACTGATGATTGTTCAAGTAGTGATGATTTGAACTACTTCATAAAACCTGATGAACTGCTGCAACCTGCAGTGATGAACTGTAATAATACACATTACATTTAGTTGCCAATGAAGAGCTACTGCATAAAACCTGATGAACTACTGCAGCCTGCAGTGATGAACTGTAAATTACATCTTTAATTTAGACTGTTGATGTTTATTATTTACTTTTAAACTCATTCACTAACACATCTTTAATTTTCTGCTGGTTGCTGCATTGATGAACTGCTTGTTTTGGTTTATGAACTTGTTTTCTGCTACTGATGGACTGAACTCTGAAGGTATTGATACTTGGTTTATGAACTTGTTTTTTACTGCAGTGATGAACTTGCTGTATGATGAACTTATTTTCTGCTGCAGTGATGAATTGCATGAGTAAATTGCTTAATACTTGGTTTGTAAATTGCAAGTCTTGTTGCAACTTGCAAGTACTGCTGTCAAGAGTCTTAAGACTAAAGGTAAACTTAAAACTCTTCTTAACTAGTTTCATATTAGTAATTAGTTAATATAAGTGTTATATTAACTAGTTCCTCTGATGATTTTAGTTATCTAAGTGTTATATAAGTTATCTGCTTCTTAACTAGTTTCATATTAGAATATATGTGTTTTATTTGTTTGTTGTAACTTTGATGTACAGGCAAAACTAAATGCCCAAGTGACCCATCAAAAGAATTGTCTCCCAATGAAATGAAGGTTGAAAATGCTCCATTTGTTGCTGTTGAGAACTTCTTGTCCAAAATAGATAAGCCAAATTTGATTGATCCAACAATAAAGCTGAAGGATGTGCTCATGTGAACAGTGCCAAGTCCAAAGGCAAGCTTGGTCAACTACTGGATACTAGTCCAAGAACTGATGCAGTGGCAGCAAGCTGCTTAATGCTTATAGCAGCATTGATCTGTAGTTTTGGCATAATTTTAGCATTATCAGTGATGTATTTGTATTTTAATATGGTGACAGTGTATTTAGTTCACTTATAGATTTCTAGTTTAGTTAATTATTTTAATATGGTGTTGTGTATCTCAATATCTGAAGTTTAAAGTATTTTACAAGTTATGTTACTTATTGTTTGAATGTTTGTTAATCAATTGATCAGTTTAATATATTTAATATGTTGTAATGTATCTTGGTTTTCTAAGTTCTATTAAGTGTTAATTGCAAGTGTTGATATTAAATTATTGTAATTAAGTTAACTGCAAGTCTGAACTTGATCTTAACACTTGCAGTTGCAGTTCATCAAACAAGATCATTATACTCGAATTCGTACTCGGACTCGTTTCAATCGAACAGTTCGATTGTGAACCGAGTCGAGCAGATTCGAACTCGAGTGCTCGAATATTCGAATCGAGTCGAATATAATCAGCACGTCTAGGTAATACTTCGAATTCGAATCGAATTCGAATCTGCACGATTTAGAACCGAGCCGAATATGAGCAGATCAGTACTCGCATGTGTTCGGCTCGTTTTCAGCCCTAGTGATAATCCACTTACACACCTCCCATAGGTGCGAGTCCAGTGGACTCGCACCATATTATGTGTTTTTCTTTTTCTATTTCTTTATTAAATAAAGAGAAAGAAATTAGAAAGAGAAAGACATATGTGAGGTGCGAGTTCACTGGACTCGCACCTAGCATAGAATAAATTCCTCCTATAGAAACTATTTGAATTATTATTGAATGTATCAAAATTTAATGGTAATATGGATTAGTCATAAAGTATTTGAATCAAACATGAAAATATATTGGCATTGGGAAATTAAAAGTCATGTTTAGATAGATTGATGTATAGCAAACACCTCCGGTTTATTTAACCTTTTCAGGAAAAGTTATTAATTTCAGAGCAAATTTGTTGAATTGTTACTGATGCGTTAAGCTTGATGTAAAGTTTGATATGCGTGCCCGTGTAAAAATGAGTTAAAACATAAGTAAAATAATAGTTAAGTCAAAAGATATTTTCCCACGTGCAGTAACGTAAAAATATTTTTCTAAAATTGAAAATATATTCATTAATTCGATGATAGTTGAAGTCTTAAAGATACATAATTGATTAATTTATTGTTTATTTCTATCGCCAAGTAACCACATTTTATTTTAAAAAAACAAAATAAAAAATGACAATTGCACAAACTTTGAAAAATAGAATAACATTATTTTTTATAAAAGAAATTCTTGTCCACTTCACGGGATAGAATTATTCTCGATTACTCTTGTATTTTATTTTAACTAGAAAAGATTTTGCGCTACACAACGGGATCAAAATATTTTTATAAAATATTTTTAAATTAATAATAATAATGAAATTGATTTTATATTAATACATAAAATGAATAAAATATGATTATACATTAAGATATAAAAATAATATCATTTATCAATAAAGCTAAACATAAAGATCAATTTTATAGTATTAAACTTTAATTCAATCATAATAGTAAAATTTTAATATTTTAGATAAAAAATTAACAAAAATATAATAAAGGTGGATATAATTTTAAAAAATAAAATACAACAGTAAAACAAAATCAAAAGAAAAAATATTAATAAGTGAAATAATTTATTTGCTAATTAAAAAATCATAGCTTACAAATGTATAATTTCAAAAGCGAAAAAAAATTACATTCCAATAAAATAAAAATATTATAAAATAATTTTAATTAAAACATATATCAAATAAATTATATAATAAGAGGTAACGAATAAAATATAATTAAATATTATAATATAAATATATGGTTATGTATTAATAGAAGTAAAAATAAAGATGAATTTTACAATGGTTAAATTTAAAATTATCGAATATTTAATAAAGATGAATATAAATTTTAAATAAAAATACAATAATAAACACATATTTATAAATAAAAAATAACATTAAACATAAACACTCAAAATAATATATTTGATAAATTAAAAAAGAATATAATTTAAGTGAATTACAATTCTGATAAAGATAAAAAAGTGAGTAATTACTTAAATATATTATGAACTATGCAATTTGTCTCATTTGTGGTCAATTTTAAAATATTACCAAATTGTATCTCGAACTTTGATATTTATTTCAATTACATTCTCTCATCAACTCTCCGTCAGCAGCACCATTAAGACGATGACGTGACACTTTGATAAATATAAAAAAATTATTTTAATTTATATTACATAATATAAAATAATATTTTATATTTTATATTAAAGAATGACTCGGAGCCATGTCGTACTTTTTAAAAAAACTAATAAAAAGTAAAAATGAGCAACGCAGAGGGCTGACCTTTTCTTATAAAAAAGGAAAAAAAATAAAAAAAACGCGGAGAGAGTTGGGAGCTCCTCTGTATTGAATCCATTTCTAAACTTGACCACCTCTCCTAGTAATTTTATATGTGGGTCATTCATGGTCCAAGCAGCATCCTCCTAAAATCATTTTTATTATTTAATTTAATAATATAGTTAAGGGACTGTTTCGTTGAAAATACATTTGTTACGGTTAGTGTTGGAGCAAATAGATCGATAAAATTATTTGGTTAGTTGCAAATTTTTTTGCCACATTTAATATTTACAAACAACATTTCTAATAATATTTACATGCTGCAAAATAAATTGCAGTTCAAAAAGTCCGCAATCATAAATTGCAGGTTGCAAATGTAAATAATTTTTTTTTCTTTTTTTTCTTTCTTTTTGTGATCGCCTGACCCGTCAAGCTGCAACTAAAAATTCACAATTGTTATAATTCTTATTTTATAAGTTTCAGTACTGGTGGCAAGTATATTTGCAACTTTATTACTGTCAAATAAACGCTTGTAAATTGAAATTGCAAGTCTACTTATGGGTAACCAAACATTGGGTTGCAACTTTTATTTTAGAGTATTTGCTTTTGTATGCAAATATTTTACTATCATTTATATTTGCGGAAACCAAACGCATACAAGAATCCATGCCAACTATTATTTGATTGTTTTAAACATTAATATTTACGTGCACTCCCTATGTGTGTAGTAGTTACTTCTTACCTCATGGTTGTTTATCTCGATGCCCATTGCCACCATAAACACAATCTATAGCTAGACCGCCACTAGTGTCATATGGTAGCTTGGTTAGAGATAGTTGTGAATATATGTATAAACATCCTTATAACATATTTAAAGAAATATAAATCCCAATTTAACAAATTGGGTGGAGAGGTGAAAGAGACTAACAATTTGAGGACCACATAGGGACAATGGGTTTACCTGACCCATTGCCCTCTGAGCCATGTAGGCATGGCCTGAATTTCCTAAGGGGTGGTCCAACCGACTGCTCCTTCGTGCTCGGTCGAACCATACAAAGTTCATTTAATATTTTTTTTAAGACTTGAGTATGTGACTTAAACTGTAATCCATTATAGTATATGGATTAAAAAAAAATGAGAATAGAATAATATAAAATTGATATTATATTCGGTGTATATCATATTTAAAAAATTTATATCAAATTCTTCCATATTTATTATCCAATCCAATCATATTCTATCCAATGAAGCAAACATACCATAAATACTTTAATGATAGTTTATATATATATATATATATATATATATAATACCATACCATAAATTAGTATAAATGAATTAATGGATTATTCGATAAATTAAACTAAATTAGAGAAGTAATATGTTTAATTTAAAAACTTGGTGTACGAAAATAGAATGAATGCATTTCTATTCATCTGGATGTGTTACATTTATACTGCTTCAATTAGAAGCAGATAAGAATGGGAGGTATGAAGTATCATTTACAGAGAATCAAATAAAAACAACCAAATCAGAATCAAATAAAAACAACCATATAAAGAACATAATGGAGCAGGTTCTGTAGAGGATAGGTGGTGAGCAAGTTCTGTACGGGAGAAGTGGTGCTGATTTCAGAAGCAGAAACCATGTTTCTGTAGTGAGGTGATAAAGCTGTTTTATGAAATAAAAAACCACTGCAGCCGTGGTATTATAAGCCGTTAGCTGATTGAGTTTTGATTTGAAATAATAATCTATTTATTATTCCCCCGCAAGATAGGCAGCGGTTGAACTATGCTTATCTTGAATACGTGGCGAACAAAAGTATCAGTGGAAACAACTTTGGTAAGCGAATCAGCAGTTCGTGTTCCCTAACAAAATGATAGTCAAGTTATATATGTTTCATACGATTGTGAAAGACTGGATTCTGACACAAGTAGATTGCACTTAAATTATCGCAAAACACAACCGGTGGCTGAGGGATGTAAATACACAACTCTTTAAACAAATTGAGATCTCAGCTGCTGTATTTACAACAGCCTTGTATTCAATCTCCGCAGAAGATCTTGCAATAGTACGTTGCTTCTTTGTCGACCAACTGATTGGAGAGGTCGCAAGAAATGAAATATAAGCACGGGTGGAGCACCTATCTTCTGGATCACCACCCCAATCTGAATCTGAAAAAATTTGAAGATTGAATGACGGTTGCGGTGTAATAAGAAGACCAAAGGAGCAAGTTTCCTTTAAGTACCGCAAGACCCTTTTACATGCATGCCAATGTATTTGCTTGGGTTTATGCATGAATTGAGATAAACGATCAGTGATAAATGAAATATCAGGTCGAGTGTATGAAAGATACTGTAAGACACCAACAACTTGACGATATTGTTTCTGATTAGTATCAGCAGAATTAGTACATAAAGTGACTTTTGATTTAGAAGCAACAGGGGTTTTGATTCCCTTAGATTCATGCATGCCGAACCGATACAAGAGATCTTCTGCATATTTCTTTGGGTTAATTACTAAATATATCCTAATTTTTGAGGTGTTTCCCAAATCTATCTCCACTTTCAAAATTTCTCAATTCAATACACCATTTTTCAATTTGTAACAAATCTATCACACCGTTAACGGGACGTCACAACAACCGTTTGGATGTTGACGTGGATCAAGAGCCCAATCAGCATCCAAAAATATTAAATTAAAAAATACACTGTCAGCATCTCACACTCTTTTTTTATGATTAATTACTAAATATATCTCAACTTTTGAGATGTTTCCCAAATTTATCTCCACTTTTAATTTTTTTCAATTCAATACACTACTTTTCGATTTGTAACAAATATATCCCACTGTTAACGGGACGTCACAACAGCCATTTGGATGCTGACGTGAGCATGCTAACGTGGATAAGAGCCCAGTTAGCGTCCAAAAATATTAAATTAAAAAATACACTGTCAGCATCTCCCACTCTTTTTTAAAACTAATTTTTTTGTGGGCCCCACCCAACCCAGTCAGCAAATATTAAATTAAAATATTATAAGTGGGCTTGTTGTGGGTGTTGTCTTTTCTGCAAGATTAGTACCTGAACTGTGGCAAGGCAGAAGATGGCGATTCCGAGGTTCCTGTGTTTGTGGTATATAATTCTGACAGAGTCGTTGCCGAGCTTGAGACCGAGGATCCAACCGGTGAGGCCCAGTACGTAAGCTGAGCACTGGCAGGCGATATGGAGGTAGAACCAGGCAGGATCGGTTGATTCGAAGACCTTCACGTATCTCGCGATGATTATTCCAATAGGCATCAGAATTCCCCAGCTGATGGCATTCAGAACACCATGAATCTGTCGGAGTTCAACTTGGTGGTGTACATGGTGGCCATGCCAGAGTTGTCGTGGAAGGCGAGGAAGGTGTTGGCGCCGTCCATTTTAGTGTCTGTGGGGTTGATGGCCCAGGCGACCCAGTCGGAGGACAACACCGAGGCTTGGTAGGCAATGTCGACCGTGTTATTGGTAGAATGGTAAGTCCACTGATGCTCGGAGCCGAGGTAGGGGAGGCTATTGCAGGTGGTGAAGACCTTGCCGTTGGAGATGATCAAGCCGCCGCAGGCGCCGTTCGCGTCGTTCTGCGCCGCAGAGTGATGCAGCAGAGAGAAGAAGAGGCAGGAAGACGGCGAGGAGATTCATAGCTGAAGCTTCAGAGCAGGACTCCCCACTTTTTTTTAAACTAATTTTTATTTGTGGGCTCCACCCATCCCAATCAGCATCTCCCACTTGTAATATTTTAATTTAATATTTGTTGACTGGGTTGGGTGGGGCCCACAAAAAAATTAGTAAAAAAAAGTGGGAGATGCTGAAAGGGTATTTTTTTAATTTAATATTTTATTGATATTTTTGGATGCAGACTGAGCTCTTGATCCATGTCAGCGTGCCCACGTCAGCATCCAAACGGTTGTTGTGACGTCCCGTTAATGGTGGGATAGATTTGTTACAAATCGAAAAGTGGTGTATTGAATTGGGAAATTTTGAAAGTGGGGATAGATTTGGAAAACACCTCAAAAGTTGAGATATATTTATTAATTAACCTTAAAAAAAAGTGAGAAATGCTGACAGGATATTTTTTAATTTAATATTTTATTAATATTTTTGGATGATGACTGGGCTCTTGATCCACGTCAGCGTGCCCACGTCAACATCCAAACGACTGTTGTGACGTCCTGTTAACGGTGGGATAGATTTGTTACAAATCGAAAAGTGATGTATTGAATTGAAAAAGTTTGAAAGTGAGAATAGATTTGGAAAACACCTCAAAAGTTGGAATATATTTAGTAATTAATCCTATTTCTTTTGAGATAGAAATATACTTGCTGATGTATGATACCTTAATGCCTAAGAAATAATTCAATAGCTGCAAGTCCTCGAGAGAGAATCTGGTTGCCATTACCTTATTGACTTCATGAATTTTTGAGATAGACGATCCTGTCAGGATAATATCATCAACATATAATTATAAAACCAAAGTAAAACCATTGCCGTGTAGGAAGAATAATGAAGTGTCAGATATTGAGTTGACAAATCCAATTGAGCATATAAATCTCCTAAACTCAGTATACCAAGTGCGAGAAGTATGCTTCAGTCCGTAAATGGCCTTGTGAAGTTTACATACATAATTTGGAAGCTTATTGTTAATGAAACCTTGAGGTTGTTCCATAAATATTTCTTCTTCCAAATTCCTTTGAAGAAATACATTATTCATGTCAAGCTGAAATAATGTCCATTTAAACTGCACTGCTAAAGTAATAATCAACCTAATTGTTGTAGGTTTAATAATAGGACTGAAGGTGGATGAAACATCAATACCATGCCTCTGGTGAAAGCCTTTTGCAACTAATCTCCGTTTGTATCGATTAATGCTTCCATCAGGATTTTGTTTAATTCTGAACACCCACGTACATCCAATTACATTTTGATTTGGAGAAAGAGGTAAAAGAGTCCAAGTTTTACTTTTAACGAGGGCATTGATTTCTTCTTCCATGGCAATTCTTTGGTTCTCATATGTAGATTCTTGCTTATAAGTTGTAGGAGTTATCAAGTCATGTGTACTTGATATTAATGCTGAATAATCAGTGGGCCTTCTCGGCTTAAAAATATTATTCTATGAACGTGTGGTCATTCTGGTCAAAGGCTGAATAACCCGTTGTTGTTGCTCTACATGTTCATGTTGTGAAGATGACATTACAAAATAAATGACATCTATTAACAGATAATATTACTAACGGTAAAAAAATTTGTTAGTAAATGTAACTTTTACAAACGAAAATAACAATCGTTACTGAAAGTCATACCCTATACTAACGGAAAAGCTTTATCGTTGGTATAGAGCAAACCAATGTTAACAAATTATGTATCCGTTAGTAAAGTTGTTAATGAATTTTATGGGTCGTTAGTAAATCATCTTCTATACTAATGAATTTTATGGGCCGTTAGTAAAGTTGCTAATGAAGTTGTATCCGTTAGCGAAACATAGCTTTTATACTAATGAATGAATCATTACTAATAGGCCTAACAAATTTCAGCCTAGCCTAATAGCCGAATAGGAGTGAGAAAAATTCATTAAGTAATAAAAAAAATCATTTAACTGACTGAACTGAAATCGAATTAACTAAACTGATTTGTCCAATTGATTTTCGGTTTGGTTAACAATAAAAAATTTAAAGATTTTTCATCCGTTAGGACGTAATTTGTAATATCGGCATTTTTTTTTAAAAAAATTCTTTTTATTTAATTATTCCAACGGGATAATTTGATCGCGCATCGGGATGAGCCAGATGAAACGTCGGAGGGCTTGAATTGAAGATTGGTTTTTGCGCACAAGAAAATTAATTCATCTAGGTTTGATTAGTCCTTAGATGGGTTGTTTGATTCGAGACGAGTCCAGAGGTTCGAGCGTAATTCGAATCGAACTTGTATTAATTGAGTTATAGCTTATTTTAGACTCAACTTAAGTTAAGGGGCATTTTGATCATTTGGCGATTGAGATTTTCATATTTATACCTCATCTCTCAGGGGTGCGCGGTTGATAGCCGTAGCTGCCCACCCCCCTTGGGTGTCCAAAGGAGGAGGCGTGCACATGGAGAGGGAGAAAAGGAATCTCGACAGATTGCTCCTTGGAGCGTTGGACAGCAGCAAACTATGCGATTGGTAGAGAGTCTGTGGTCGGATCGTAATGAAATTTGGACGGTAAGTTAAAGACTTCGTATTTCACATTCTGATCGGTGGTGATTGGTTTTTGACGGCCAGATCTATTGCTATCATGGGATTACCGAAGCTCTATTTTTAGCTTTCTTCTCCAGAATTTTGCTACGCCGAGTTCCGTCGATTCGGCCAATCAGGACCATATCCTGTGGCTGATTGGGCTGAAATTTGGGGAGCATGTTCGATACCCCTTTCTCCTAGATGTGAACGGTGGAGGTTGGAGTTGGACGGCTAAATCTTGGGTTACATGAGAGAAAATGAGAAGGCATGAGAAGGACTCGAATCTGGGCAGCGCACCCGTACTCGTGGAGCGCGGAGGACTGTCTTCCTTTTCAATTTCCTTCTCCGGTGAGTGGTTTTTCCTTCCTCCTCTTTTCCTTCTCATCCTATGAGCCGTCCCTCACCCCCCCTTGAGATTCTTGAAGTTGTATTGCAATTTCGTGTGAACTTGTTGTTTGTTGATCGACTTTGATGCGTTAGCATAGAAGGGGAGGCCTAAAATTTCTCCTTTGTGGTGTGGCAACCCTAAGATTTCACCGAGGGGTGGCCGGCCATGGGGGGGGGGGGGGGGGGTGCTCATAAGGTGTTTGTGAAAATGCTTGAATGAAAATAATGTTTGATTGGTGACTTTCTTGTATCATAAATATGATAGTATGAAATTTTATGAAATTTATGATGTAATTGATGCATGATTAGGATTTTATATCTTGGTTTGATATATGTAAATACCTTAAATTTGATGATGAAATTTAGGTGTGATTTATGTTTCTCAATCTTGATGATGGTAGTACATAGTTTCTTGAAGATTCATGAAAAAATTGATGTGTGATTTATGCTATTCGATATAATCTGATGTTAAATGCTGATTTTGTCATTAGAATTGTATAATGAACGTTGTTGAAATTTCCTATAATAGCATGCTAAAATTTTAATGTATAAGTGCTGGAATTGCATTCTGGAAACTATGTAGTGATGCTGAGATTTGATTTCTCTGTTGTATTACGAGCTGTTGTTAAAACTATTGGGATGGGAAGAAGAAGCACATTGGAAAAAGCGATTTAAAAATTCAAAACATCCCTAAACCAGCGATCAACTTTAGCAATCTTTAAGGAATTCAATCAATGAGTAGAAGGAGAAGATTTACCTTATACTACAAATGGTATGGTTGCTCCTATCTCCGTTTTAAGACGCACACGCGTACGTCCTCCAAGGAAAGTTACACCAAGCGCCTCGCAACCAAGGGGTAGCGAACACCAAGACTCGTTGTGGCTCAACGGAGAGACAATCTCAACCCCGAAATGTACCAAGGTGAAGCCGACCCTTCTACCAAGAATCGAGCATCAAAAGGGAGGAAGAGGGGATGAGAAAACCACAAAACGAGGAGGAAGATGAAGGAATACCTCGCTGTCCTTCTTGGACTCCTCCAAGAAGATGAAGTAGATTACACACCCAAGCGGAAGAGACCTTCAATTGATTTCACAAAATCAGGGAAGGAAGCTTTTGATAGCTGGCACTTGAAGGAGATAAGGAGGAATTCTTGGAGCTTCTATCTTCAAGAAGCTTCTAAAAAACCAATCCCTTGCTCTTCTCCAAGATCATTAACCAATTTGCTTAACCTCATTGAAGGAGGTTAGGCCATCTATTTATAAGGGGCATAGGTTGCCACCAAAATAATAATTTATATTTAATGGATTTATAATTAATTAAATCCAACTAAATATAAACTTTAATTTATCTACATAAATTAAATTCTTATTGATTAGGATTTATCATGTATCAATCCCTACAATTTAGGGATGCCCTACAAATTAGGGTTACCGAGAAACTCCTTCCTCGTGTATTCGTTCCTATAGGAAACATCTTTCTTATCATGTCCGTAAACGAGATCCGTGATCGAGTTGCAGCATGTCCATTATAGTAAACATATAGGGCCGCATTCGGACTTTATCTTATAAGGTTCGTTACGAGGTTAGTCTGTTGTGTGTGACCCATTGGGCCCCACACTAAGCCAGCAGTGAGTCGTGCATAACGGAGAGTCAGATCCGATAGAACGACTTCTATTTGAATCTTACGAGCCACCACTAAGACCCTTTAGTGTGGTCGTGAGAGACTCCACTCACAAGTCAAGATTGACGTCTAGCAATGTGTCATGACTATCCCGGATAGTGTGAGGTTCAATCTACAGGGATCGAATGTCCTTCGTTGATTAGTTATCATGCAACTGAGTCCCTCGGTTACAATGTCCCGAAGTCGACTAGGGTACGGAAGAAGTGTCAAACCCTAATACCGATTCATATGTATTCCACCCGCCAAGATGTCGTCTTAATAATGAAATGTCAGAAACATCTTCCTGACTTTCATGTCTACTCTGGCCAGATATTCCCGAGTCGACACTTGCAGGGACACATAGGACATTATCTTCTCTCACTAGGAGTAACCGATTCCATGTTGGTTGCTCATCTACCTTCATGAATGCTTCCTTATGTCCAGTAATACTCGGCACATGACGTTGAGGGTCATGTAGGGATAAAACCAAAGCAATGGGTTGTCACTCACAAGGTAACCATGACAACCTCAGGTCCAAGGACTGCTTGCACCTACTATCACCCGAGGAACATCCTATTGACACTCATGTTAGGATTCCATTCCGTGTTCCTCGTGTAGGTTCGTTCAGTGAAGTCATTCCCTAATGAGCACATGCACTTGTACATTAATGATGACTCATAGGTAACTGTGAGATTAGCTATCCCTTATCGTATAAGGGATGTACCAAGTGCACCAGTCTATCTGAAATTATCAATCCCCTGATTGGTGATCCTACGACTAGGAATATTTAGAACATGGGTTGTCTCATATTATTCATTAACCAAAAAATAATTTCTTACACATCAACATGTGATTGGCTCTAGGGCACTATTTCTTTCAAAAACATAGCGATGTTACCTACCGATTTGATTGGAAACTATAGTTTGAAATCATATGACACATTATGAGAATTAGATTTGGGGTGTACGGGCTAGAAACAGACATGTACAGTAGGCTGGAAATCCTAATTTCGGAATTAAGATTTTAAATGCATAAATTAATTCCTAATTGCAGAATTAAATTTCTAAGTGCAGAAATAAAATGGTTAAATGTTGTAAATTAATGGTTTCATGCTAAAACACATTAGTAGGATTGCTCTGAGTCTAGAACGTTGGGAATGGAAATATGCATGTTGAGATTATTCTCAAAAACAACGTTCTCAGGACATTGCCTCTACACTTTTGACATTTAATAAACCAAGCGGTTTATAGAAATATTTTGACAGGTAGGACTTGTCATGGTGCCATATCTCCTCCTGAATGACGGGAAGGCTCGGAAAGGAGCCGATTGCGGGCATATGCCCGGAAGGTCGGATGGGTGAATCCCAACCTTAGAATAATTAAATAGGTCGGATGGGCGAATCCCGACCCGGTTGGATGGGCGAATCCCAACCTTAGAATAATTGAATAGGTCGGATGGGCGAATCCCGACCCGGTTGGATATGCAAATCCTAACCGATATATTTATGTCTATGTGATGGAATGCCTACGGGCAAGTGGTGGCCGAACGACCTGATATAATGTCAAACCACTGATTTTATTTTCTTGCATAAGGATGCCATCCTAGTTGAAGGTCCCGAGGTTTTGCTTATGCAGGTCGAGTTGATATGTGCACATTGTGGAAATAAAATTTCATGCTTGTATGGCCAATTGTGCCCGAGTATTATTCATGTCTGTGAGGCTGGTTGTGGCCAAGTATTATTTACACATGTGGGCCAGAGATATGGTCGAATATTCCTTCTGTGTTATGGGGCTAGATATGGCCGAATACTCTTGTTTATGCAGGTTGGCCAATCGGCTAGATATTGTATTAAATTTCGGAGTTTATTTGAGAATGTATTTCCTATTATATACTTACGATTTGGGATTTAGGTGGAGGTTCGGTGGAATCACTCACTGAGTTCCTCATGGACTCATGTTTGTTTAATTTTTGTTTTGCAGAGCCTGACCATTGAGGTAATTGCTAGAGTATATGTCTCAGCTGGAGGGGCAAACGACACCGTTGATCTCGTAGCAGACTGAGTTTAGGGAGTCGTAGTCGAGTCTTGGTTTTCTTTCATGTATAGTGATGTATTTTGAGATGGAGTCTGTAACTTCCTTTGAACATATATTTATTTCACATCAGAACTCTTACTTCACTTCATTATTAGCTTCCATTTTGTCTTTATATCTGCGTGGTTGTATGCATGAGTTAGGCTTCGGGGTATTGACATATATACCCTGGCCGGTCACGTGACTCTGAGTTGGGTCGTGACATAATTAACCCATAAATATCATTGTCACTGTACTATAATATCTCCCTTAGAAGACGTTTGGTGCATTACTTTGCAGGAGTACCATATAATCTAGATTATCTTTTAGATAAATGGTCACTTTTTAAATTACTAGTAATGTAGAATATAGTGTTTGGTATGCACAAGTAATGTTGGAATTCACATAGACATATTTGATATAACAAATAGATTACAAAGTAATGAGATATACTTTACGAAAATACCCTTTAAACAAATTGACTAAAATTGAGATGTACTCCTTGTAATTGCCAAGAAGTCTTGTATGATCGACTTCACCTTCGCCGCCGCCTCTCTTCTCCCCTGTGAGCGCCATGTCAGTGGCGTTCCCATACCCAATGATCATTGGTAGGAGTTGTAGAGAGTCCAGGTCGACGGCCAAGGCTAGATCCACCTCCTTGACCACGAAGATGGCTCCTTCGTCGCATCACCACATGTTGTAAGCGGCAACCAAGTCCACCCCGTCGCCAATGTAGGCGTCGTGGATTGCCTCAACAACTAGCTTTCGACACTGCTCAACGACAGAGACCACGACTTGAAGGGCGAGGGTCCGGTGCCGGAGAAGCTCGCCGGCGGCAGCGCGATCAACGGAGGATGAGGCAGTGATGGAATAGAGGGAGGAGAGGTCGATGCCGACACATAAGTGGGGTCCGCAAGCCGCGAGGATGATTGCACAAGCAGATGGGAGGCGATCGAGGAGAGCGAGGGCGCGAGGGAGGTCGACGAAGGAGGTGAGCGTGAGGGAATTGTGGTGGGCTAGGCGGTTCAGGTAGATGTAGTGGACTGGGATATAGGATAATTTTGCCCATAAAAAATAATTCAAGATTACTACTTTATAGACAATCAACATAGACACCCTCCTGAATAATTTAGATCACCACTTTAGAGACAATCTGAAATACTAAGGCAATTCACATTAGCTACAAGTGAGTCACCAAACAAGACAATGTGTGGGTCTGAATAGTTTAAACGTAAGATTGTCAATAATTTGGATGAATAGCCCCGCACCGAACGCCTTACACCTCTATCATAATTAATGAAAACATGAATAAAAATCAACAATAAAAATTCCTTCTACTTCGATTTCCGATACAATTAACACATTTTGATGTCGTGAAACATAATTGGACATCATAGAACACGTGCCAACTGTGAGTAGCACAATTGATAGCAACATTTTATATGTTTTCTAAAAATTTGGGATTCAAACTTCGGTATAATCTATATTTGCTATAAAAGGGCCCTGACTCGAATTTATAGTTTGGGTCAGGTTTGAGTTCAATCGAACTTTTGAGTCCGCGAATGCGAGTTAATTAGCAGTCCAAATTGCACGACTCGAGAAGACCGCGGAAGCTTCGCGAACCGTCCCGAGTCAGCCCGTGTGGAGAAGAAGACCCTTTTCCATATTTAGGCAATGGAAGCCTAAGACGACAGACTCTTCTCCACATCTCTCCTCCCCAAGCTCGTCGGAGACGCGTTTTCTCTTTTCGGTTCTTCAATCCACCTCAACCTCTTTCATCCAGTTGTTCCATTTATTCCTCGCGTCGATCGGGTCTTCCCGTCTCCTCTGGCCTTCGATTCCACGAATCCGGGAAGGGCAGCGGCGATCTCGACATGGAGGGCGGCGGGGTGGCCGAGAAGCAGGCGTCCTATACCTATTGGGTGAGGGATATGCGGGAGGATGCCGCACCTCTCCCGGTGCCCCGCAAGCTCTCTGCCGACGACATCTCCAAGCAGGAGCAGCCCAACACTCTCGGATCCGTCTGGAATAAGGTCTCTTGCTTGCTTGATTTGTTCTCCATTTCCTTCTTGCTCAACTTTTGTTCTTGTAATATGATTCGATGGGACATTGATTTAACTGGAAAGGAAAGATAGGATGAATTTTCTTCTACTTAGACGGTCTTTGTTGAAAAAACATATTTTTCACATGACGTTAGGTGTGCTGGGTTGGCTGAAATAAAATCATAAGGAATAAGTGTAAGGAATGGATAAACAAGAAATCACATTGTCTTGTTTGGTTGACATTATCTTGTTGGGTTAGCATAAGACAAGGAATAGAAAGTAAAAGATCAAAATATTCTTCTTAACAATATTGAATATACTTACTCAATATATATACTTGCTCAAAATAATTTTTTGTATTATAATTTATTCTAATTAATAAAAATATAATAAAAAAATATGAATTAATGTAAACTAATTTTTAAAAACAAAATATTATTTTGAAAATATGACCAAATATAAATTATAAAGTACTATAAAATATGTGTTGGATTATGTAAAATATTATAAATATTATGTAAAATAATTTTATTATAAAATATAAATTAATATCGAATTAATTAAATATAACATTGACTTAATTATTAATAATTTGTTGGATTATTAATAATTTTAAAATAATAATTGCTGTAATTATTGTGAACCTTGATGGGCAGCATGGTAAAAATTTATCCGGAATAGATCATGTTGAGGTAGGGTCGGGAATAGTATTCCTCATTCATTCATCTATTCCATATGGCCCACCTATTACTTGTCCATATTTTGCAACCAATTAAGGGAATCAATGGGCATCAGGGATATTATTCCATTCCCCATCTGTTTCCTCCAACCAAACAGGTCATTAAAGTTTTTTCCTTTGATAGAAAACACACAAATAAGAACATGGGAAACAGTAACATATAAGATTCTTGAGTAAAACTTTGGCGTAGTTTATTTATCATGAGCAAATTACTAATATAGGATTTTTGCTACTGTGTTTTGACCAAAACAGGAATAGCTTTTTAAAATATTCAAAACAGGAATCTAATATCCAATAACCACAAAGTACTCTAAGATATGATGTTTTTTACAGAGTTTTGGTAAAACATCATAAATTTTTTTGTAGTATTATAAATAATGTAATGCGAAATATTAGGGTTCTTGCAATATTTCTGCATTCTATTCATCTTTCCATTTTAAAAATAAAAAATATGTTGAAGAACACAAGTGTGCATCACTGATAACAGTTCAACATAGGGTTTTGGCGAAGCTCCACAATAAACTGTGTAGTATTGTAAAAAATAGTTGATTGAACATTTGGAGTTATTACAATATTTCTAGTTTCTATTTCTCAACTTTTCAATTTGAAAATAAAATTTAAATTGAAAGGTAAAGCTTCATAATGAATTGCATAATAATATGCGAATTTATTTTAGGTTAGTAGATTTTGGATTCCTAATTTGGACATCTTCAAAAGCTATTAATGTTTTGATCAAAACATAATAGCTAATTCCATTAAAAAATTCCCGTTTCAGTAATTTGT
The DNA here is from genome assembly GCA_034359265.1 of Canna indica. Taxonomy (NCBI): domain Eukaryota; kingdom Viridiplantae; phylum Streptophyta; class Magnoliopsida; order Zingiberales; family Cannaceae; genus Canna; species Canna indica. The sequence goes on from CP136898.1 coordinate 15,320,053, forward strand.
TCATTTATCATCTCTCTCCAGTCACCAGTACTGAATTCGTGGTAGTATGAGGACAAGTAGCATATGTTGTTTACATAGTGGTCTGATTAATTTAGCTTTCTCTTTGTCTGTAATACATGGGAAGTTTCTTTTTTATTAATCTGGTTACTTATGTGATATTCTTTTGATAGTTGTTTAAGAGAGAGAATAAAAAAAGATCAAAAATGAGAAGAGGAAAGGAGGAGAAGAAGACAAAATAAGAAGTTACAGAAATAATATAAAAGTAAAATAAAATACTGAAGATAATGACCTTTAAGAATAGTTAATCATATACCTCTCAGTGTGCAGCTATTTTAAAAAGAATATGAAATTATTTTGTAAATAAAAATATCTGAAGTAATTATTTTTATTTAGAATCATACCCCTATATCATACATTAATCGAACCCTTTAAGCTATTGTCGTGCAGTATGTTTGAATTTTGAGCAACAAGCATACAAGGCATCCAATCCATGTCATTCCTAATTCGCCATTCTCAAATCCAAGCAGCAGTTGTCAGATATCATAGCTAATATATACTATAAGAATGTGCAACATACTGTTTGAGTCCTGCATATTACACTCTGTAAGATATGATTATAAATTTATAATGGCCAAGAAAGGAGTGATTATGTCAAATGAATCATTCTGTCTTTTTGCTTAATGTTGTTTTAGATGCTTAGTATCCAATCTAGAGCTTTCACGAGAACACTATCAAATGGGAAAATTTGGAAGCTATACTTCTTTATTGCTCTTCCATTCATTTATGCCTTTTGAATTGACAACTTGAAGAAATTTGTAGGCTGGAACTTGGGAGGAGAAAAACCTCAATGCATGGGCAAGTAACAGAATAAAGGTACGTCAGTTCATAGAGAATGGTATATGCACTGGTGTGATAGCACTGTTTTATCGGATCATTTCAAGTCATCTAATTGTTTCATGAAAATGAAAATGGATATTTTGTGCTTCAGGAGTTACTTAAGTCTTTGGGCTCGTTGGAGTTCTCTAGTGGCAAAGCATGCATTGATGAGGTGTCCAAATGTTCAGGCGATGTAAGTAGATTTTCAGACCGTATGTTCTATGACATTAGCTTTCATGAAAACTTCAATGATTAAAATTAATTTTTTTGTTTGTTCTGTTTTGTCACCGTTTCTGTTTCTGTTTTCTTTTCATGAGGCTTCATGTCTGTTGGTACCATCTAAGAGATTCTCTTGCAAGAATTATTTAGGAAGTTATGGACATTGAACCCCAGGCAAAGGGCCTCCTTATGGAACATGTGTCCAGACCTAGTTTTAGGCTTCAATTCTCTAGTGTTATAATTTATATTATCTCTTTTAAGTCTTCATGGAAAGAATTTATACCGTTGCAAATTTATGATTATTTGATCAGTATAGTAGACAGCAAACGGATAAATCACACTAGCACTGGGGATCACTTCCATCATAGTTAGGCACTTAGGTATGAAGTTATTAGGCTCATCATTTGGTGGTGTCGTGATTGTTTGTTATTGAGAAGCATATTTGTTTCAGCATTTTTAATCTCTTGGAAAGAAAAAGAACTTAGTCTTCGCTCCACTTTTCAGTCATTTCCCTATTTAATCATTTTTACTGGTGTAACACATCATTTGTCTAACCAACCTCTTGTCAGTTCTTCAACTCAGGATTGATTATGACAATTGACTGATGTATAGTAATAGTATTGTTCCACTTTTTCCTTTACATCTGGATGATTAACATAATATGTGAAGTTAAAGTAATTTTGGATTATAGCATAAAGTCCCTAATGAGAATTATCAGGAAGTTACTATTCATATAAATGGCTAATTAAGAAATGCACAAACTGACTTATTAGGATATCATCCAGACACTCATATTCTCCCATGTGGATATGCATGTGCTTATGAGATAGTCTTTATTGTTCTTGCTGCATTAGTGAGTTCCACGTTTACATGGTTATGCATATCTTGGCAAACTTGAAATGAACAATTGACATCGCGAAATGCCTTTTGGTTGGTCTGTTTTGTACATTTGAGTATGATCTCCAGGATTTCAGATTTACTGCTGAATGTTTTTTTCTTGGACTCTATAGACTGACATTTTTCATGTATGTTGAAGTTTGCTTCTTTTCTATGATGGGGCAAAGATAATGTCTTCATAGATGGAGAATGTCATGTCTGGTCTTTGGGGAGTAGTGGAAAAATGATTGTAGTTATTCATCTATTCTTGCTGTCTTCTCTTTGCCTAGCATGTTGCCAACCTGAGTGGACTTATTAGTTGATTTGGTTGCCCAGTAGAGTGAACTTGAATTGTAGTTCTATGGTCTTAATTCATCATCTAGCATTTTGATTACCTAATGTTGTTAAAGCAATTGAGATAGCATGGTGGTGTTCTCTCTGTATTGAGCAGGCATTCCTTGTTACAGTGCGGAATAAGAAGAGAGTTGGCTATACGTATGAATTAACTCTGAAATTCAATGGTAGGTCATGGTCATACTATACAGTATCTTTAAGTTCGATGAGCAGATATTTGTTTCTTTCTCCAACATGGTATGACCTCATGAGTTTATGGAACAGGTGAATGGCTCATTCAAAATGAGAAAAAGAAAATCAAAGGTCACTTGGATATTCCTGAGTTCTCATTTGGCGAACTTGAGGATTTGCAGGTACATGCCTTGTCAACTCAATTATGTTTGTCTTTCAATTCGTAAGTTGGCTATATGTACAGAAATGATAGTTTCTCTACTCTTACAGATAGAAGTAAGGCTTGGCGAGGAGAAGGATTTGGCAGGAGAAGATAAGAAGCAGATATGCAAGGATCTGGGGTTGTTTTTGACACCTATCCGTCAAAAATTATCGGACTTTGAACAAGAGTTAAAAGATAGGTAGATGGTGGAGAGCACTTATTTTGGTACTATTTAATTGTTGTTGGAACTGATACGGCTCAAGCCTGCTTGTTGTGTTGTAAGATTATGTTCACAATTGAATCTAATTGCAAATGACTTTATAACAATTGAAGCTTTATGAGGGTGTTATCAGTGTTACATGCTCTTGGAATAGTTTCGCCCTGCAAGATTTCAATCTGTAATCTTAAATCTATTTGGTGGAATCTGTAAATGAATCATGCGTCATACAAAAATAATTTGCCTTCAGGTATGCTGGATCTAAAATATTGGCTTTCAATTCTTTCAAAGAAAATTGTGAATGAAAAAGTCAACAAGAAGTTTAAGCAAACAAGTGATGATTCTTTTCCCAGTTCACTTGTTCTTGATTTTGTGCAACTTGTAATCTTCTCAGGTATTCACACTGAAATCTCTCGAGTATAAATTTCAAATCCATGCATGAACATATTTCTCCAGCACGTTCGGTTAAAATTTAGCTGTTGTTTATTTGGCTCAACCTTTTTCTAGAGAGTGCAATACTTTTATATTAGTAATATATTGCAATTTTATTTTCTTAGACATTGCAATAACTTCAAGTTTGTTAAGGTTTTTGTCAATATCTACGAGAACAGCTATTTCAAGGGTTAGACAAAAGTACGTTGAACTGGCTACAAATCGGCTGGAGGAGAATATTTTAGCATCCATCAACAAGATTTACTTCCCTTTTTTCTCACTGTTGTGTGCATACATATGCACAGATCGGACTTGAGTAAAGATTCCCTTCTCTGTACTAAAGAACTGATCACAAATTCATAAGATCCAGTTGATGACCTGCAGAGCTTCAAAACGACTTGCGACTCTCCCGGTGTTAATCTCCTGCAGCAAAACGAATTTTATCACATAAAGGTAAATGGTCCTTGATGATGTCAGGGGATTAGCAGTACGAGTGACTCACCAACATAAGAAGGATCAATGTGTACAAAAAAGCTGGCTGCTACTATTAGATAGCAGAGGATTAGCATTAAACCTTTGAAGTAGTTAGCAGTGCCCTCCTGAAGAAGCATTGCAGCAAAAAGAAAAAAAAACAGAAGAAGAATCAGATGACTCTATTGGTTTAGAGATTGCAGTCAAATGTTCTATTCTTAAACAAAATTAAAGAGAAACATACCTGCAGCATGAAGGCAACGACTATTACTGTTATCAAGAGTGACGCTGTTTCAAAAAGATGAAAATTTAAGTCCATTGGTTGCCCCATGATCCACCCTACTACCACACAGAAAGGGATCTGCATGATGAGAGAAATGAATTTAAGGTGAGATGTGCAGTAGTCCAGATAGACCAAAGTTTATTTTGTGTTTCTAGGAGCTCAATAAATTATGTTACCACTAGCACTAGTTTCTGACTTTCTGCTGAAAGCATTAAAATATGGATTTAATTTGAGTGGAAAGTTCTAATTTCTGCCTTCACTATGAGTACAGATAGCTAGTAGATCAACTGATGTATCTACTTGCACTCCAATTCTCAATTATATAGACAGCATTCTTGAAGAACCATTCAAGAAAAGGAGATGAAAGATAAAAACTCAAATGATAATTAGCAAAGAACTACCCCAAACATGGCTATCTGTGTTGATGATCCAATAGCAACTCCAAGAGAAAGGTCCTAATCAAGATAAATCAGAACAAAAAAACTCATTCAGTAAAAAGAAGAAATTAATTTGCTAAAGAAGATAAAAATACTTTACAGATTCAAGAGATATGAAGTCATACAAGCTTGTCTTTCATGGCAAACATGATTGCACTAGCATGCTCTGCTGCATTCCCCACAATTGGGAGCAAAATTACACTTATGAAGGAAACTGGAATGTGCCATGAAACTGAAGCACCCTGTCAAACCCAACATACTGAAGAAATCATGGATACAGTAACAAGACATAAAACTATGGCAAAAAGGGGGGAAAATATAACAATTATAGTAAAAGAAGTGTCCAATATTAGAAACTTCTTTGGAATTTTATCAAATACTCAAGTCGCAATATTTGTGAATACAAAAGCTCATGGCATTTTAAACAACTACATCACACATATAAGTACTTAAATGGTTATCCACTTGACAATCTATATGTAATAGATGACTAGGAATTGAGCCTTCGGTATAACTAGAGGTTTGACACTAGAGAGATCTTGATGGCAATAAAAGATGCATGTAGCTGACTCCACTAGTTGGGACTTTAAGGTTTCTGATTGTCGTCATCGTTGTAATTACACTAGGTATTGCAGTAATTCACACATCAACACTCTAAAGTCAAATTAGAGCAAAAGACAGGGCAAAAAGAAAGAAAATACAATACCTGAATGGCATCAACCAAGTAGTCTGATAGCACTGAAATCCCAGTAGTCAAAATTGCAAGCCAGATAAGAGCTTCCCATTTGGATATCTCAGGAGCTTCCTCGTTGTAGTCATTTTTACTCCCTTCATTTTGGCCTCTTTCCTTCAGTAAAACTTAATTTAAGAACAAAAGTTGCCATTGTAAATTCACATGTTGGTATAAGAATGCACAACTAAGGAATAGTCAACCAAAAAATAAAAAACTTGAACAAATTACTGAATGAAAATTGCAGAGGTAAATAATAATCTGATGTAGGAATTTGCATGATTCCCTTTGTTAAAATTGAGTGTAGGGATATTCCACTATGAAAAGAAACAAGTTAAGGAGTCAAAGACCCATAGCATGATGCAAGCACGGATGTTCAAGAGTCATATTAAAGTGCCTTTTGGAGCAAACTAAGGAAATTGTAGGCTCAGAGAATATAAGCAGATAAAAAAATCTACATGTAGAACTAACCTCATTCACTCGAACGTAGGAATCATTTTGTTTTTGTAACTGGAAAACAAGGTAAGAAGCATATGCCAGAAGCATTATGCAGCTGCTAAACCTTGAGAGGGCCAACTCTGACTTGCCATAATGTAGTTCAGAATGTGTGTAATGGAGAACAGCAGGGAAAAGTAAGCCCATTACTGCCATTAAAAGCAACCCAGAGTTCACCATAGCTGCTGCCTGTTGGCAATTAACAGTAGCTAAAACTTTCGCAAAACATTAAACAGCACAAAATTCACTAACCAAATATTTCAATACCTTATCAAAAACTTTGTCCTCCTTCATAAAAACAATCCCTCCACAAAAGAATGCACACCCAAGAACCAGCAGCATATTCGACAGAATGGATCCTAAAAGTGTCTGTTGAACAACCCTTGTCATTCCACCTTTTAGTGCATGGATGGATATTATCAACTCTGTTGCATTTCCAAAAGTAGCATTCAAAAGACCCCCCACTGCATGTATAATTGCAAATGTTAGAAATACCTTTTTATCCTAAGGGTATAAACATGCAACCTCTAGTATCCCCATGCATGTTTAAGAGAATTATATTATCTACTAGATGAAAATTATAATAGCCAGCAAAAAAATGGATCTATAACCAAGTATCTTGGTTAAGCTTTTGCTTATCCATCCTTGCCATTACAATCGATCTTTTAAATATTTTTTCAATTCAGTCAAATAACATACTTTCAGTAGAGTAACCAAAAAAGTTAAAGAATATGGATGGATCCATGTAATTGGGATATTCAAAGGTAAGTGATGCATCAAAAAGACAATATTGATCATCTATATGTCATTTATCTCAATTATACAAAGACTATTAAATATGCTTCAGTTTGAAAGAATACAAGTGGTTCAAAGATTAATTTCCTAAACTACCGAAACAATCTGAATTTAGCAAGAAGTACTCACCTGTTGGTCCTGTGAACAACGATAATTGCCTGCATCATGGGAGTGCAAATTAGTACTCTATCAGATTTCTAATTTACAATATTGCATGAATGGACTAAGGAAAGAGTAATATGAAATATGAGCATTCTTACTCAGTGGAAAAACCTAAACGCTCTGCCAATGGAATAATACCAAGCAAGCTCAGAAAGAATGCCCATCCCTAAATGTGAAGTGAATTAACAAAAAGAGAAATCATAATTTGAACCTTGGTTAGATGACACAAAAGAAAACGACTGGCAAATACATTTAAATCAATCAACTAACTTGATTATGAGTCAAATAATTGATCAAGACTGCTAGAGGTCCGCAAGGCATCAATATATTTATCTTTGATGTAAACAATACTACTTTTATGCTTCTGCAAAAGCTTATTTTAAGACTTCTGGTATTGCTTTGTTGTTCAGGATCAGAAAAGGTATAATGCTGAGATCCATTAAGATCACTACACAACTCTGGAAGTTCGACAGGGCTAACAAGCCTTTCATCCACAAATTCGTGCTCGGGTCTACCATTCATATGATCCATCTGGAGGATAAAAAATTAAAATGAAAACATAATTAACAAAAGAGTATATAAGGGGAGGAAGTTAAACTAATAACTCATAAGATGACATATGCAGAAACAATTTCCTTTCAACACTATATTCAAGCCTATACCAATTTGATAAAAAAGGAACTTAATTGGCCAATTGTGAGTAGCACAATTAGTGACAACATCTTGTGTGTTGTCTAGAGATCTAGGGTTCGAACCCTAGTATGGTCACCTATTGTGACTTTCTATCTTTGTTAAAAAAAAAGAACTTAATTGAACCATTTATAAATATTATTATGTACATTGGCTTATACATGGAGAAAAAACACTAGATGAGAAGTTTAAGGTGTCAAGAATAGTAAAACTCACTTCCAAGTGGAACTGAACCGTGGCCAGCTGAGGTTTTTCATCAATTTTGTCCATCTGCAAATAAAGACTACATTGTAATAGCATTTCAAAAATAATGAACTAAGACTTCTAGAGTCTACATGCATTGGGCTAAAGGCACTTTATGTCATGATAGACAAATTGCCATAACGTTCTTGTACATTAGCAGTTTCCTTATTGATGGATTCCGTAAACAAAAGTTTCCTCATCGGTGGAATTTAGGTTTGTGTCACCTAACCAGTTACATTAACATAAGAAATTAAGAACATTGTACAACACTAACGTTCAAGCATAATTACTCTCGTACACGAAACATTCTTATCAGAATTATTTCCTTGTGTCCTCGACAAAAAAGGATAATTTGCTTGTTCCCTTAATTTTCAAGTTTTCGCACCTGTCCTGTTAATTTTAGTTTCACTCTTCCCCTCTGCCCAAAACTTGCTGTGCAATGAACCTACTTAATTTATTTTTTAGTGCTTTATTGAGTGTTTTAGGAATTCTCATATGGAAGCAATCTTTTCAATTTCAAATTCATCTTCGTAAGCATCTTTACTACATACCTTTCTCCTTTTGACTGACTCTGGAAGTTAATATTCATCTTAGATTAGTTCAGTTCGCATAAATGCCTGGAATATGTTGGTAACACCTTTAATTTGCATAAGTGTTTGAAGAACTGCTCCCAGTGGCAATCTGAATAATAAAATCCTTCCTTTGTAGTGTTCTTCAAGTCATCTGATTAATCATCATACATATTCCTATTTCTCTTCCCCTGATTAGTACCGATAAATTTTGATTTAACCGGCTCTAAACGTTATATCATCCAGTCTGTAGAAATGTAGAATCAGATACTGCAACTTCGCATGAAGTAACAATGTTGTCATTTAATAATTTGACTTGTGCTGGAGTGCAGAACACGCATGTGGACAGAAATTTTAATTAATTTGGTGCTTTTTGTTGACACATTCAATCCAATGTATTAAATAAGTACCAAAAACAATAACAAAAGTATGGAAACAAAAGCATTTTGTCCAATGCAACATACTAAAACTAACACGCAATAACCAATGCAACATTCTACTCAAATGTTTTGAATTGGCAGCTGGGCTGAAGGTAAACTTGGCTAAATCTAGTATCTTGTGCTTGAAAGCTAATCCTTCTCTTACTAGCAGACTAGCCTTAGAGATTGGTTGCAAAGAAGCTTCTTTTCCTTTAAAGTACTTGGGTCTTCCCCTTAGAGACGGGCGTTTACACAAAGCTGATTGGCTCAACTTGATATCCTCCTTGGACTCTCGGTTGAGCTCGTGGAGTGGCAGACTTCTTTCAAGGGCGGGCCGCCTGACCCTAATCAACAGTGTCATCACCGCTTCTACTGGTTATCTTCTTTCCTTATTTAAGGCGCTGAAGTGGGTCATCACCAACATCGACCGCCGGAGGCGTAAGTTCTTTTGGATAGGGCTGGAAAATATCTCTCTGGGAGGGAAGTGCCTTATTCGATGGGATGCGCTTACCTGTTTGAAGAGAGATGGTGGACTAGGTATTCTTGATGTTGGGGCGCACAATATTGCGAGGCTTGGCTCTTGGCTATGGAAGCTTTATGGTGGACGAAACCTGTTATGGGTGGATATTCTTCTTGGCTTCTATGGAGATTTCAGGCAATGGTCTATTGATAATTCTTTCTGCAGAAATGCCTCGCCAATCTGGAGAGATCTGTGTGGACTCTTTGATCTTATTACTTCAGGCCTACGGTTTCAAGTAGGACATGGACAAAGGATTAAGCTATGGACTGATCGTTGGCCTTTGAGTGGCTGCTTGGCTAAAAAGTATCCTTCTCTCTTCATTCGTGCAACAAGCCCGGGATATTACATCGCAAATGCTAGAATCCTTAATAGCTCCAATGTTTGAGTGGGTTGGGATGTCTCCTTCTCGGAGTTGATGGATGGATCTCTTTTACTTTCCTTGGCTCGGGATTTGGATATTATTCAAAATTCCTATGGAGAGGACCTGATTACATGGAAATGGACTAAGGATGGAAACTTCTCAATTGGTAGCCTTTATCATCTGCTTACTTATCGAGGGGTTTCCGATCACTTTCATTGCTTCCTTTAGAATGCCAAATTACCACCAAAGATTTCAATCTTCGGATGGATTAGATTGAGAAGAAGGCTGCTAACAAGGGATCGACTTGCGCATTGGGGTGTCACTACAGATCTCTCTTGCTTGCTTTGCGATGATGGTTCAGAAACGCACGAACACATTTTCACCTCTTGCCCTTAGAGCTCTGCTAGATGGAGAGTGTTCCTATCTCTGGAAAGCTTTCCTTTCTTCTCTTTGGCTGATGCTCCTTGGACTTCTCGGTCGGGGTGCTCTTCTACCGCTGCTACTGTTCGATCGCGTCTAATCTTGATTTGGAACGGGTTCATTTGGTTTGAACGGAACTCACGGATGTTCAGGAATGAGGCGTCAACTTCTCAAATGCTGACCATCAACAAATTTTTATGAGCTTTGCTCCTTCTAATGTATTTTCTTAGTTTAAAAATAAATTTTTAACTCTCCCTCCCACCTATACCTGTACCCTTTCATACCTCTTGAATGGAATGCAGGTTTCTTTCTTAAAAAAAAACACGCAATAAAAATCTGATACAAATAACACCTATATAAAGTCAAGGGAAAATGTTGGTAATGCTTAATTAGTCCAGATTGAAGAAAAAAAGCCCAATTCTGTGTGAAGTCAACACAAGATTTTCCTTTAATCACTGGGAATAATTAACATATGCATTTCTTAAACTCAAACCTCATTCTCAACAGTCCACACAAGATCGGCTTGCAAGAGTTTCCTCACAAATCAGTGAACATGAAAAAGCAAGGTGAAAACTGAAAACAAGAAATGTCACATGGCCAAAAATATTGAATCACCATTCTTCTCTACAATTGGAAATCCTACAGGATCAAACTTATCATAAAACAAATTATTATCTGTAATATGGACTATGGAGGCCTGAAAAGGATCATAAAAAACTCAGTGCAATAAAGACACACAGAAGATAAAGAAGATGGATCATTACCTGCGGAGAGAACGATGCCCTCCCCCTCGTTTCTTCTTGTAGCGACAATAGACTCCACAGAGAGAGCAAGAAACGATCAACCTTCAAACATGGACACGAGAACAAGTTTCATGCCCTAGGCAAATATGTGAGAAGGAGGCGGCACACAACACAAGGGCTGAGTGAAGGCTATGGAATAACCCGAACTATTTGCCAAAGCATGCATGAAATAACACCATCTGCCGTAAATGAGGGACACAAGGAAGCAACAACGTACTGTCAATCAATTCTGCTTGTATAAAAGACCATTGAGGCATTAACGCGGGCACCTTTCATGCAGTGAGCAATAAAGTTTAGAAAGGAAGGAAATAGAGAGCAAGTGGTTGGTGGAGAGAAGGGTGGAAAAGAGGGGAGGGGAAATAATTTCTTTGGCTTTGGGTGGGGATGTTGACAATTGGCATCAAGGCCTCGTGTAGTGTATGTACGCAGCGCTGCAACTTTTCGTTCTTTGAAGAAGACGAGCAAGTACGACGACGACGGATGGGCAACGGTCTCGCACAACCAGCGCATTTGTCGTACGTAACAGCTACTTCGCGTGCAATTTTCACTCATGGAAAGCAACTTCGCGTGCATTTCGCGTGCTTCTCTCTCTCTCTATCGCATTACTTGCGATCTAATTAATTCCGACAGGGTGACAAAAGAAACCGCCGACAAGGAGTGGGGCGGTTTATAAACTTGGATCCGGCTTCAAACCGGTTCGGCCGTTAGCTTTGAATCTTACCGGTCCGACCAATTCAATCAACTAGATTTGGCAAGCATTTTTCTTCCGGTTCGGTCGAAATCAATTGATATTAAACTGATCCGAATTCTGAGCAAAGGCCGGCCAAATTGAATTCGAAGCTGAGGACCTGTTTAGACTATGTCTCGTTCAATTTTGGATCAAATAAAATTCATATAAAATAGATAATTAAAAGCTCCCTGAGTTGAGAGTTTCAGGCTTCAATTATGATTAGAAATGACATCAAGTTGAACTGTTCTGCCTTGGACTGTTCTAGCCTTGGACTATTCTTTAGTTAATAAAGATTAATTCCACTAAGACCAAGGTCTTGCACATAATGGGTGATGAGAACCGATGCACTCAGGCGGCTTCTGCCTTGGACTGTTCTTTTAGTGTTTTTCCTATTAACTATCCCGGGCTGTCACTCCATTGATCGTCTCCATAAGGACGACTAGAATAAGGTCATTTTTAAATTCGACAAAACTCTGGCTCTACGATAGGAATCTCTTCTCTCACGGGCCGGGGGCTTAGCACTTATTAATAGTACTTTCATTTCTCGAGCCGCATACGTCCTCTCCATCTTTGAAGCCCTTGTTTGGGTTATCAAAAAAATTTACAAGCGAAGATGAAATTTCTTCTAGGTTGGTAGCGACTTAGGAGCTGCAGGTAGATGCCACATCAACTGGGATACTAGTACAACAAATACTTCCACTACTAGAAAAATGGTCATCAGCAACGGCTGATGCCGTTGCTGAAGAGAATCAGCAACGGCCGAGCCGTTGCAATAGAGCCGTGACAGAAAGTCGCGTTGCTGATGACTTAGCAACGGATCAGCAACGGCCGCTCGGGCCGTCGCTCAAAACATTATCAGCAACGGCCGCTCGGGCCGTCGCTAAAACTATTATCGGCAACGGTTTTGCCACAGACCCGAAGCCGTTGCTGATAACATTAATAGCAACGGCCGCTGAGTCCGTAGCAACGCCGTTAGTAAAACTCCGTCGCTAAGCCGTTGCTGTAGGTCATCAGCAACGGCTTTCGATACACTTTTAGCAACGGTTTTCCCACGGACGCCCGTGGGAAAGCCGTTGCTGATGACGTATACCTGCAACCAGAAAATTTGAAAATTTCAAATTTCCATTGATACATTGATACATTTATCATACATAACTCACACACCCATACCCTCATACACACATTCATTCACACATCACAAACACCTCATACACATTCATTCACACATCACAAACACACCAACATATATACATCAAAACAATTATATTTATATTGATAATTATCCACGATAGTATAAAAATAATTCAAATGCAAAATTGAAGTATCAATATCCAAACAAAATAAGTTAAACAAGTTCAATATCCAAACAAAAAATCTCACGATCACGATGGAGGATGGTCTGGATTATATGGCGGGGTCTGGAGCGCTTGAGTGTACACCGGCGTGGACTGACTCGAGGACGATGGATTAGATGATGCCGAAGAGATGACTGCTTCGGGATGACCTGACAAGTTGCGTAGCATAGCTTCTATATTCGCCATCGTCTGACTCTGACGCTCCATCATCTCAGTCTGACGCGCGACCGTCTCCTCTAGTGTCCTTATCCTATTACTATGATCATAACTGGATCTAGAGGTGGACGGCCGCTCACCAGCGACCGGAGGGGTCGGTGCCCCAAGTGGCCCTAGTACGGCTCGCGCATGACCACTATCTGCGAAGCCATATACGCGGCCATGGTCCCAGCCACCTGCGGCCTCGACCCACGATGTTGCGTCAAAGTCCTCGGGGGTACCCCCGCGCTGCACCACCGTCTGGCTGTAGGTCTCCTACTCGAGTTTGATTTTTTGTTTAATATTTATCATAAAACTTAAATTATAAATATATAATGAATAATTTAAACAAATATATAATTACCATAATGTATGCAGCGCGGTTGTCGATGTACTCCCCCGTCCCATGTGCTCGACGGTGAGTCCGCTCAAACACCGCCATCGGGGAGGGTCGCTGGACAGTCCCGTCATCTGACACCGTCGTCTACATTTACAAAACAAATACATTAATTAGTACACATAATAACAAATAAAATATATAATTAAAAGATATACTTACCATACGGTTTGCGTGCACTGCAAATGCAACAGAGCCGTCGGTGTGACGCGCTGCTCCTCCCGACATGCGATTTCTAGCCGCATTCCGAGAAACCTCCTGCCATCGATCCGTCGACCATATCCCCACGAGCTGGTCCCATATATCCGGAGTAATCCAACCGGGGCCGTATCCCCGAGTCTCCACGATGTTAGTGGTCCCAGCTCGGGCCATCGCTTGGGACCGAGCCTGCCCCAGCTGCCCGTTGTACCTTGCCCGGGAAATAGCCTCCCAGGCAGCGTAAATGAAGGGCCTCTGGTCCTCGGCCCATGTATAGCGAGCCTGCAAAATAATAATATCAGTACCAATATTAATATATCATTATGCATGTAAAAAATAATAATAATACGTGCCTCAAACTCGCGCCATAACATGTCGACGTGCTCGCTAGGCACGTGAGACCACGTAGGCCATGCCCCGTGCATGTATCGTCGAATAGTAGAAGAAATGCTCCTCGACACTTCTTCTTGCTCGAACCTGCACAACAAAAATAAATTTTAATATTATATTATGATATAATGAATTTGTAATGATTCATAATTCATGATATATTACCGCTCCCCAATCACGCTAATCAATCTACGTGACTCTGTGGCTGGTGGAGGCTGCCACCTGTTCGGCCCGCGTGGCCGCCTACGTCTGGATGTACTAGCCTCAGCAGTATCATCGGAATGAGGATCAGCAACAGGAGGATCAGCAGCATGAGTAAGTGCTGGAGTCTCACCGATCGGAGACTCCGAAACTCTCCTGCGTCGATAACCACGACCAGACATATCTGTCGAACAGACATATAATCAGATTATTGTATAAATAGTAGAGATATATTTAATAAAATATATACTTTACAATTATTCTTCATCATCTGAATAATAGTCTTCGAATTCTTCTTCTTCTTCCTCTTCTTCCTCTTCTTCATCTTCTTCATCTCCAGCTTCCTCAATTTCATGATCGTCATCATCAGCATATTCAACTTCTAATTGAATTGACGTTGTGTCTGCATCCTCGAGTATTGGAATAATACGATCCACAGCAGGAAGATCATCTTCTTGATAGAAACCAGGAGGATCATTTTCTCCTACTATCGGATCAATTTTTCCTCTACCTTTTGTCTTACAGACTACACGCCAATCTGCTCTATCTTTATTTCGAGTCGGATACTTCGCGTAATATACTTGTTCGGCTTGTGATGCCAATATAAAAGGCTCATTTGCTGCCAATTTCGATTTGTAATTAACCTCAACAAGTTTGTATTTTGGATGAACTTTCATGCCCCTTTCTGTTGTATCGAACCAATGACATCTAAATAGGATCACTGATTTCAAGCCGAAGTAGTGCAACTCTATCACTTCTTCCACCAGTCCATAAAAATCCATATCACATTCAACATAGGTTGTCCCTTTCAGCTCTATTTTTTCATCTATTTTAGCTCTGTGATCTTTGCTGTAAGTCTGAATCCAAGTAGGAAAATCACGATTCCGTAATCTCTCCAATTCTTGATCGTTGTGAATAGAGTATTTTTGCACCATCTCAATGTCAAATATTTCAATGAATTGTTCAATCTCTGGACAATTGAGTAATACATACAAGTGTGTCAAATGATACTCTTCATCGCTTAAGTGTCGAGATGGACGAGAACCAAAAGCACGACCAGAGTGACAAAATATATTTAAACGTCCATCTGAATGTCGAACACCCCCGTCGTCGTTACGTGGAAGACGATCAAATCTTGTCTGTACTGTCGATTCAAAGTAAAATGAGCAGAATGTTGAAATTTCTTGTATGATATACGATTCAGATATTGATCCTTCAACAGCTGCGGTGTTCTTTACTTTTTTCTTCAGACGATTCATGTATCTTTCAAATAAGTACATCCAACGATATTGAACGGGGCCACCAACTCGTGCCTCGTATGCCAAGTGTATCGGTAGATGCTCCATCGAGTCAAAAAATGCAGGAGGGAAAAACTGCTCCAGCTTGTATACGATTTCAACAATATTATTTTCAAGTGTTGACATATCTTCGACTCGAAGGACAATTGCACAGATGCTTCTAAAAAGCATACTTAATTCAGTCAACGGACCCCAAATATTATCAGGTAGAAGATCTCGAAATGCGATCGGAAGTAATCTCTGCATGAATACATGACAATCATGGCTCTTCATCCCTGATATTTTGCAATCATCGACGTTCACACATCGAGATAAGTTTGAAGCATATCCATCGGGTAATCTGAGTTCTTTTACCCATTGACAAACATCTTTGATCTGTTGTTTATTTAACACATATAGGGCCTTCGGTTTCAGATATCGTCCGTTGACCTCTTGTAACTCCAACTCTGGTCTTTTACAAAGTATTTTCAGATCATGTCGGGCTTTGACATTATCTTTAGTTTTTCCAGAAATATCCATCACAGTGTTGAAAATATTATCAAACACATTTTTTTCAATGTGCATGACATCTAAATTATGTCGAATCAATAATGAACTCCAATAGGGAAATTCCCAAAAGATACTTTTTTTCACCCAGTTGTGTGTTTGGCCAAAACCTGACACTCTTTCATTGCGACCAAATACTATATCTGGAAGTGCTGAAACACGTGCTAACATTTGTTCACCAGATAACATCGGTGGTGGCCCATCTCTTTCGACTCTGCCCTTAGTAAATTTATTACGATTCCTTCGATACTGGTGATTAACCGGTAGGAATTGACGATGACAATCAAAGAATGAGATTTTTCGTCCGTTCTGAAGACTGATTGATTTAGAGTGTTCCATACAATACGGGCAAGAGAGTCGGCCGTGAGTGCTCCAACCCGACAACATGCCGTACGCGGGGAAATCATTGATTGTCCACAAGACCGCGGCCTTTAAATTGAAGTTTTGCTTCCGATGACAATCATAAGTGACAGCTCCCTCAGTCCACAATGTTTTCAATTCATCTATCAAGGGTCTGAGAAATATGTTAATTTCTTTTCGCGGACCCTTAGGATCCGGAATAATCATCGAAAGATAAATAAATTCATCTTTCATGCACATTGACGGTGGCAAATTATAAACTGTCAGCAGCACTGGCCAAACTGAATAAGGAGTTGCAGAATGTCCAAACGGATTAAAACCATCTGTGCACAATCCCAATCTGATATTTCTAGTATCCATAGCAAATGAAGGATAACATGTATCCAAATGTTTCCATGCTTCACTGTCAGATGGATGAGTCATTACTGTATCATCACGACTTCTTGCATGCCAACTCATGTAGGGGGCTGTCTTTTCCGACATGAATAATCTTTGAAGCCTCGGTGTTAGTGGAAAATACCGAAGCACCTTAAACGGGATATTTTTCTGTCGGACCGATTTCTTCTCCTTGTAACGAGGGTGTTGACATACAGGGCATTTATCCAACTGCACATTTTCTTTATAATATAAAATGCAGTTATTTTGGCACGCGTGTATTTTTTCGTACCCAAGCCCCAATTTTCTCATTAGCTTTTTAGTCTTATAAAAAGTAGGCTCAAACTTGTTATCAGTAGGCAGCATTCCATTAATCAATCCAGCAATCCGATCATACGCAACTCCGCTGATATTACAATCGGCCTTGATGTTTAAGAGCTGTGTCATTGCTGAAAACCTAGTGTATTTAGGACAATTCTCATACAAAGGTTCATCGGCAGCTTTCAACATCTCGTAAAATTCTGCAGCTTCTTTATTCGGTAATTCAGTCTCTACCGCAGCCCCTACTTCTGTGATATCAACCGCTGTAGTATCTGGTGGGACTGATGTCTGAAGATCTGGCCGATCAACATTATCATTCAGGCGGAATTGACCCCCAAGACTATCAAGTATCATAGTTCTATAGGGATTACATTGACCGGATGAAGAAGCACCAGCAGAGGAAGATTCACCATATGTCTGAACGACAGGATTGCTCGTCGTCCCGACTTCGCGTGACTCCCCGTGACAAGTCCATAGAAAATATCTTGGTGCAAATCCTTTGCTATATAGATGCAGAGTGACAGTCTCCCGATCCAAAAATCGTCCATTTGAACAAATGCGGCACGGACATCGGATTTGATCACCCATGCTAATGAAATTCCGATTCGAATAGGCGAAATTTAGGAAGTACGTTACGCCTAATCGAAACTCATTCGTTAAAGCTCCACGATCAAGACGTCGGTACATCCAACTTCGATCAGCCGACATGATTCTGTCAATCAATGACAATTTCTTTGGTTAATGTCTTTAGGTGAGATTGTCCTATTCCATTCGGGATTTATGTTATTCGTACTGCACTTACGTTTTTATTTTAACTGTTAACTAATTATTCTAAATTTCGACAGCATCTCCCTACAGTTCTCCGAATACGCATATCATCTGGGCACGTATCGGAGAACAAAAGAGATGTTGCCGAATTTTAGAATAATTAGTTAACAGTTAAAATAAAAACGTAAGTGCAGTACAAATAACTATATTCCCAAATTGTCCAATCAGGGACAATTCAAGAATTGTACGTCGTATAAAAGATCATCTACTTCTTTTACACGAACATACAATTCCCTAACGGATCTAAGGTTTTGCTAAATCATATCCGATTCATCGATGCGTACGTGAAACATATCAACTCATCGGATGGATGATTATTTTCTAAATGTTTCGAGACAGTTCGAGTCCATATTGGACGATTTCAGCGCGCGTCCGAAGTGGACGATTCCGGCGCGAGTCCGAAGTGGACGATTCCGGCGCGAGTTCGAAGTGGACGATTCCGGCGCGAGTCCGAATTGGACGATTCCGGCGCGCGTCCGAAGTGGACGATTTCGGCGCGCGTTCGAAATTAATCTAAACACTAATAATTAATCTAACAAATTAAACAATTAATCTAAACAATTAATTAACAATTATAAAATAATTAATTAACAATTTCAAAACAATAATATATATATATATATATATATATATATAAATTCCGGCGCCGGAGTCCACCCTCCGGCGCCGGCGTACAGTGGCCGGACACACTGTCCGGCCACTGTAGAAGGTCCGACGGCGGCCATAGGCCGACCATCGCCGGCCGAAACCCTAGAAATAGGGTTTCGGTCGGATTTTAACCAATACTCCGGCCGATCAACATACCGACAGCAGCGGCAGCGGCGGCGAGAGGCGTCGGCAGCAGCGGCAGCAGCGACGAGAAGCGTCGGCAGGAGCGGTGGCGGCAGCAGCGGGAGGAAGAAGGGTCGGGCGCGAGAGCGTGCCCTATATAAACTTATCAGCAACGGCTAACTCGCCCGTTAGAAAGCCGTTGCTGATAAGTTATCATCAGCAATGGCTCACTTATCCGTTAGCAAGCCGTTGCTGAAGATTAAAAAATCAACAACGGCTCGCCTTTCCGTCAGAAAGCCGTTGCTGATAATTAAAATAATCCGCAACGGCTCGGTTTTCCATTAGAACGCCGTTGCAGATACAGATATCTGCAACGGCTCGGGCGGCCGTAAGAATGCCGTTGCAAATAGCAACGGCTTGAGCGGCCGTTGCTGATAGCCGTTGCTGAAGATCATGTTTCTAGTAGTGTTCGAATGGCGGCTTAGGAATTCTGAACCTCCATTGCCACAATTTGGCAAGACTGGGTATTTGGCTATGGAAGTTTCTACAAAACCATGATCTACTATGGGTAATTCTAATTGTGACACTTTACCCTGATATCACTACTTGGTCCGAGTCTCCCAAATTCAAGATGTCGAGGATTTGGTCTGGGATTATCTGTTGTTTTAGATTTTCAACCTAAGTCTTAATCTCGGTTTTGATGGTTTTGATGATAACAAACATGAGACTAATGATTTCATTGAGAATATATTTCAGGTTCCATATCAATTAGCGTTCGATGTCCTCGATCGAAAAAATTGAAGAAATCGGAAATCGAAAGGACATTGATCGTCGTGCTTGGGTTCGTCGCGGAAGTTTATCGAAGATCGACGAGTGCACCAAAGTCGCTTGGATGAGCCCAAAGATCATGTCAAAAGCTCTCCAAGATGATGCTCGTTGAAAGCCAGAACCCAGAAATCAAGCGCGGAAGAAATAGGCTGAAAATGCAATTTCAGCCTATGTTCGGTCGACCGAATAGGGTAAGAAAGAAAGGCCCAGCCATTTCGATCGACCGGTCAGTCAACCGAACACTGCCAAAAAACGGCAGTGGGCACTTCGGTCGATCAGTTGGTCGACCGACAGTGGCTAGTTTTGGGCAGTAGGCTTGGCGGTCGACCGACCTGCTGAAAGCTGAAGACGCGAGATCCCATCGGTCGATCGACGGGTTGACCGAAGGTCGGAGATGAACAGTCGCGTCTGGGCGGTCGACCGACCAGAGAGTAAAAGGAGCGATTGATGCTGGCAGTCGAACAGTCGGTCGATCGACCATTCGACCGGCGGCTTGTAACAGATAGTTTTCTATCCGTTGAACAACTATTTCTTCAGCAGGGTATAAATATACCCTAATATGATTCTTTTTAACTTCTTCCTTGACTTCTATAGCATTCATTGAGTATTCTAAGAGGAAGATTTGAAGCCTTCCAAAAAGCTTGCGCTACTTCTCTGTCCGCGATATTTTCTTCAAGCGTACAAGCTCTGCTGCTCAACTCGGGTGTTGATTCAAGCTCCACTACTTGACGAGTTGAAGGCTTGAAAGATTGCAAAGGAGCACGAAATCTTGGTTTCATTTTAAGCTCTTTTCAATTATAAATTTTATCTGTTATTTAAACTATTTTTGGATTTGTGTTTGTGTAAAGACCTAGGGCTGTTAGGTCTTGTTTTGTGAAGTGGTATCCTTGGTGTAGAAGGAGTAAAGTCACTTGTGTATACTTAGTAATTACTAGGATTAGTTCTAGTTGTCCCTTAGATTGAGGTGGGAAAGTGCTCTCGGTAGGAAGGTGGGATACATCCGGGTGTGGAAGTGCCTTCGGTTGGAGAGCGGAGACTTTCCGGTGTAAAGTCCTCGCTGTAAGGGAAACTCTAATTAATTTAGTAAAACCTAGTTTGAAAATTTTAAGCGGGGTGCTTAGGTAGAGGAGTAGACATTGGGGCCGAACCACTATAAATTGCGTGTTTACATTGATTTCATTTTGTTGTGTTTAAATTGCTTAATCATTTATAAGCTTCCACATTTAATCACATTGAATTGCAAATCACCTAATTGATCTAAGTAATCGTTTAAAATTGGATTTAGGCTAATCGAATTAGTAACCATACTATTCACCCCCCTAGTGTCGTCATTCCGCCAACAATTGGTATCAGAGCGGATTCGTAGCTTGAGATTTCACCATCTCGTCTACACCTAGTCTCGATCTAGAAATGGCTCTAAAGAGTGTAGCGTCTTCACCTCCTAGGTTCAATGAGTCAAACTTTGGTCTTTGATATATGGGCCCAAGAACAAATTAGCATGTTTGAGTTAAATGCTAAAGCTACAAATTGCTTATTTTGTTCTTTGGAAAACAATATGTTTGAGAAAATCATGCATTGCACTTCGGCTTTTGATATATGGGCAACATTGAATATGTTATATGATTATGCTAAAATCGAAGAGCTTACCACTTTTGTTGAGGGTGGTGATGACAATGGTCATCCCCCTAGTACTAACCTCGGTTTTGATGATTTTAATGCTTTTAGTCAAAGAAGCAAATCAAAAAGTCGAAAAAGAAAAGTGATATGCTACTTGTGCAAGGAAAAAGGGCACATCAAGAGGAATTGTCCTTTATCAAAGAAGAATATATGCCAAAAGGAGGACAAGTGCTTCAACATCCACCTCCAAATCTCAAGAAGCATTCTCTTGTCATGACTATGAATTAAGGCACATCCAAGGTTTGCCTCATGGGTATCCATGATGAGGTACAACATTCCACTTTTAGTCATGATAAAGATATATCATATGATAGTGATGCTAGTTCTTCACATTCAATCAAAATGTCATATGAAGAATTAGTACAAGAATGTCAAAGTATGTGTGTCATTCTTTTGAAAACGAGTAAAGAAATGAAAAAAATTAAAAAGGATAACTCTAGGCTCACTAAGAATTTGCAAGCTCTAGAATTAGAAAATAAAAATTTAAAGGCAAATCTAAGTTCCTCAAATGTTGATTGCCATGATAGCATTGATGTTTTAAGATTGAAATTGAAGACATAAAAAGTGAGAATATTGACTTGAAAAATGAAAATGATGATTTGAAAATTGAATTGAAAAATATCTCAAAAGTTGAGATTGAGAATTTGAAAGTAGAATATATGAAAATCAAAAATAAAAATTGCTTGTTGAAATCTCAAATACAAGTTTTACACAAATCCATAAATGACTTAAAAAATGAGGTTGTTTCTTGAGTAAGAAAACTAGTAACTTATCACATGCTTCATTTTTTAGAAATCCTAGGAATAAGAATGGTTATGTAAATAATGCTAAGGTTCCTCATACCTCTTATATCAAGCATTCCAACATCAAACCTCCTGCTCTAAAGATGAATAATAAATATCATGTCCATGTTAAAAATGAAAAGAAAAAGTTTCATGGACATTGTTTTTGTTGTGGTGTGTATGGGCATGCTATTTATGATTGCGTTTTAAAGAGAAATTCAAGTGTTGTTAGGACACTTTGGATTCCTAAGCCCTCTAACCCCCAAAGACCCAAAGCTATTTGGGTACCAAAGGTATCATGTTCTTTTGTAGGGGGAGCTACCACACAAGGATGAATGAGAAGTGGTGTATTGGAGTTGACCATGGACTTGAATGATGAATCCCTCCTTGGTTGCAACTTCAAGCTACCTTGATGCCTTAAGTAAAGTTGGCATCAAAACTATTCCGGTATCATCTCCTATATCCATTTGCTTTATCTAAGTTGGAGTTTTGATACATGCTTAAAATTGATTGATTTTTCCCGCTCTTAATATATTTCAAAAACATTTTTGATTTTTGATTTTTCGGTCTCCTCGGAGACCTAGGTGGCCTGTAATGGGCCTAAGCGACCTTGCAGTTCTAAATCGTAGGCTTTTTGTGGCTTTCGGTTTTCAGTTTTCAACCAATAGGAATGGTTGGAGATTTTATGTTTCAAAATTTTATATTTTGAGATCTCTTGATTCATTTTGTTATCATGAATAATTTCTTTGAAAATGAATCCATGCTATTTAGTGAAGTTGAAGTTGATAAATGATACTTGGTTTTTCTCTTCACTATTTAGTTTGATAGCCTGCATGTAGATTTGATTTCATTTTTTATTTATAAAGTATACTTGCAAGTTATGATAAAATGGAAAGCTAATTAGAATGAAAACATTAGTTTGGCTAAATTATCATGAATATGGTATAACTTTGATAAATTCAAAATCTTAGTGTTATACCTCAATGTTTAAGCTTAAACGATGTCTTTATACTCATAATTAGATTTGCATGTTAACACACTTGAATTCTCATGAGTAGGTAGAATATTAGCACTCAGACAAATTTCATCAAATGAAACTTGCTCTAGGTTGATACTTGCTACTAGAGACATTTCTTTAAGACCAAACTAGTTAAACTTGTCTAGGGACCTTATGCCTCAAATGGTTCACATCTTGATCCATTAGATTCATTATGATATCATGTAAATTTTTCTTTAAATGAATCTTTACTATCTAACATAGGTTAAGGCGTTTAATGAAACTTTGCATTAAACCTTGCTATTTAGTTTGTTAGCTTGCTAGTAATCATAATTATTTCATTATGATACTAATGATGTCTACTTGCAAGTTGTGAATGTAAATGAAGGATATACTATCCAAAAAAAATGAAAAATGAAATGAAAAGTTGGGCAAATTTTTAAGAAAAATGTATGAATTTAATTTTGCAAAAACCATAGTATAGTAATTGAATATTCATACTTAAATGATTTTTCTATGCTCATGATTGATTATACATGATAGATATATGAAATTTCATGAGTAGGAAAATATTTTGATAACTTAGACAATTTCATAATATCTTGATTGAATGAAACTTGCTCTAGGTTAAAATTCATTTTAGAGATTTCATTTTAAGATAAAAATTTGATGAACATGTTTAGATACACATATCACATGAGTCTAGATATTTAAAATTAAAAATTCATGTCTAGATAAATAATGTGATAACTATATCAATTTAGAGGACTTAAGCTTGAGAAGTTTTGACCCAAGTCAACAAAATTGACTTGGTCATTTCATTTTAAGTCCAAAGCTTCATAAACATATTTAGGAATAGGTATGACATGTTTCCATGCACTTAGAGTGAAAAAAATCCATATGGATATGGATAAAATGACATAGAGGTGGTTTCATGAGAACCTCTTTTGAACCATATTGACTTAAAGATCTCATTTTCAATTCATATTTGTGGAACATATTTAGATTTACTCATGTTAGGTATCCATAGGTTTAAATTTGAAAAATCATGAGTAAATGTTAAGATTGAAACTTAGCAAGTTTCATAAAAACTAGTTTAATTTTGAATGAAACTATGTTAGGTTGATATCTTGACTTAAGGACATAATTTTCATTCCAAACTTAATTTATACTCTTTACATGACCATTACGTGGTGTCATGAAAGTTTGAATGAAAATTGAACAAGTTTTAAGAATAACTAAAAATTACAAAAATTGTTATTTGTTTAACAATTGGTACCACCAATTTCAGTTATTTCTAGAGAAATATAGAAAAAAATATTTTCAGATGATTCTTAAAACTACACATTCATTGCTTATGTGTAGAAATTTCAATAAATTTCATCAAGAATATAATTTATAATGGAATTTTGAAGTTGGATTTCGAAAACACAAAGTATCCTTATATGAAATATCAATCTTTCCGATACTTTGAATTTTCTTCAAAAACTTCAAATGAAAGTGTGTGTATACCGCTTTGATTATGTTTCTAATATCATTCACATCATTGATTGAGTAAAATTATTTTTAGGAATGATTTTGAATTCTTGAATGATAGTTAAAAATATCTAGTGTTTTCAATAAAAATAATGTAGGATGAAAAATGAACTTAGAAAATTCATTTTGAATTCAAACTTGATACATGCATTTCAAATGACCATTCAATATTTGGTATCAAAATTTTCATCCAAAAATTGGTTTCAAAAATATTTGTCAAAAACATGATTTTGTGTAAACTTAAAAGATTGATTTTTGAAATCTTGAAGATAGGTTGACCTAAGTCAACAAAATAACTTAAAAGTCTCATCTTAAGCCCAAACTAAATTCATAGACTTATGTTATCTCATGTTTGATGTCTAGATGCCTAAATATAAGAAAACATGAGTAGATAGCAAAACTTGAGACTTAGCACCTTCATGTTTTCATGCTTATTTCAAATGAAAATGTGCTAAGTTCATATTTAGATCAAATGACATTAGTTTCACTTCAAACTCAATACATGAGTTAAATGACTATATCTTGATAGTTTGAAAGTTTTAATGAAATTTAAAAATGTCAAGAAAAAAAAAACAATATTCATTTTGAGAACATACATGACTTATCTTGAATTCAAAAGTTTAGCTTTAAACATATCATGTATGATTTTGTTTCATATTAATCATTTGTTTTCCATCTCTTGGTTGAAATTTTCTTGTTTCATGAAAAATCTTTGGAGTCTCAACTTCATGAAAAAATCCCTTTGAATAGATAGACCCTTATTGCCCTTTTTCATTGATGTCAAAAGGGAGAGGAAGAGTTTAGGTATAAAGGGGAGAAATGTATAGTTAAAATGAGGAGATAAGTATAAGTAAAGGGGAGAAAAATATAGAAAATCCATGCATATAGATAGGGGGAGTTTAATTATATAAATATGCATGTTGATAGAGGGGAAATTCCTTAATTGATATCCTCTATGCTTTAATGATTATATTTTCTTAAGGATGTTTGTCATCATCAAAAAGGGGGAGATTGTTAGCTTTAGGTTTTCAACCTTAGCCTTAATCTCAGTTTTGATGGTTTTGATGATAACAAACATGAGACTAATAATTTCATTGAGAATATATTACATGTTCTATATTAATTAGCGTTCGATGTCCTCGATCAAAAAAATCAAAGAAATCAGAAGGACATTGATCGTCGCGCTCGGGTTCGTCGCGGAAGTTTATCGAAGATCGACGAGTGCACTAAAGTCGCTTGGATGAGTCCAAAGATCAAGTCAAAAGCTCTCCAAGATGATGCTCGTTGAAAGCCGAAATCCGAAAACTAAGCGCGGAAGAAATAGGCTAAAAATGCAATTTCAGCCTATGTTCGGTCGACCAAGCGGTCGACCGAATAGGGTAAGAAAAAAGGCCCAGCCATTTCAGTCGATCGGTCGGTCGATCGAACACTGTCGAAAAATAGCAGTGGGCACTTCGGTCGATCAGTCGGTCGACCGACAGTGGCTGATTTTGGGCAGTAGGCTTGGCGGTCGACCGACTTGCTGAAAGTTGAAGACGCGAGATCTCGTCGATCGACCGACGGGTCGATCGAGGGTCGGGGATGAATAGTTGCATCTGGGAGGTCGCCCCGTCGGTCGACTGACCAGAGAGTAAAAGGAGCGGCCGATGTTGGCGATCGAACAGTCGGTCGACCGACCATTCGACCGGTGGCCTGTAACGGATAGTTTTCTATCCGTTGAACAACCATTTCTTCAGCAGGGTATAAATATACCCTCATATGATTCTTTTTAACTTCTTCCTTGACTTCTACAGCATTCATTGAGCATTCTAAGAGGAAGATTTGAAGCCTTCCAAAAATCTTGCGCTGCTTCTCTGTCCACGATATTTTCTTCAAGCGTACAAGCTCTGCTGCTCAACTCGGGTGTTGATTCAAGCTCCACTACTTGACGAGTTGAAGGCTTGAAAGATTGCAAAGGAGCACGAAATCTTGGTTTCATTTTAAGCTCTTTTCAATTATAAATTTTATCTGTTATTTAAACTATTTTTGGATTTGTGTCTGTGTAAAGACCTAGGGCTGTTAGGTCTTATTTTGTGAAGTGGTATCCTTGGTGTAGAAGGAGTAAAGCCACTTGTGTATACTTAGTGATTACTAGGATTAGTTCTAGTTGTCCCTTAGATTGAGGTGGGAAAGTGATCTCGGTAGGAAGACGGGATACATCCGGGTGTGGAAGTGCCTTCGGTTGGAGAGCGGAGACTTTCCGGTGTAAAGTCCTCGCTGTAAGGGAAACTCTAATTAATTTAGTAAAACCTAGTTTGGAAATTTTAAGCGGGGTGCTTAGGTAGAGGAGTAGACATTGGGGCCGAACCACTATAAATTGCGTGTTTGCATTGCTTTCATTTTGTTGTGCTTAAATTGTTTAATCATTTATAAGCTTCCGCATTTAATCGCATCAAATTGCAAATCGCCTAATCGATCTAAGTAATCGTTTAAAATTAGATTTAGACTAATCGAATTAGTAACCACACTATTCACCCCCCTCTAGTGTCGACATTCCGCCAACATTGTCAAGCTCAGATATGTGTTCTAAAGATCCCTCAGCTTCCACGTAGGGGACAGTACTCAGACCTAAGTATGGTTTGATCCCTAGCTCGAAGGTACTTCCCTACAAACTAAATATGAGGATCTATTCTCCTTGGCAACATCTCCCAACGCCCTCATAAGTGACTCTAAGGAAGTTGATACACATGGTAATGTCAGAGAATGGAATATTGTGTTCTCTAATTTTGTCTTCGTGGTCTGCCTCGCGGCTTTAGCAACCAATCTCGTAGCAATCCTGCTTCCTTCGAATATAGACCAAATTAGTTGGAAATGGATTCAAAGTGGCCTCTTCTCAATAGGATCTCTCTATAATCTCCTCACTCATACTTGACCCTTTCGATGCCAAATATATTTGGAATTGCAACTGCCATATCTCAGTATCTATCATAAATTGTCTCTTAAATAGGAAAATATTACCAATCAGGGATCGCCTTTTGGCCTGAAACATGGTGGTGGACCCTATTTGTTTGCTATGCACTGAGGTAGACGAATTACATGGTCATTTCTTCATCGACTGCACATTCACGAGGGAGAGCTGGTAACTCATGCTGGATCTTTGCCATATGCATTTTGTCCCACTTCACTACCGCCCTTGGTATCAGGTGGGACAAGAATCTAGCTCTGAATGTCACTCGAAATTTAGAGCTATCATGATTTGGTGTTCATGCATTTGGCGGGAGCGTAACAATGGGTATTTCAACAATAACTCAAGATCACCCCTAGATAATTAGCCATTGAAGGGGTGATTCTTAATTTTTACGTCCTATAACTCAATCTGAGGTTTATTTGAAGGTTTTGGCTCTATATCTCTTGTACATTCTTATCATTTTTCTTCCCCCTATGATTTGTATTTCTCATTTTTTTTGATAAATATAAGTATTCTTTATTAAAAAAAAGTTAGGTTGATATTAAAATATAAAATGTATTTTGGTTCATGCTAGAAATCAAGGTTAATTGCATAAGACAATAGCATGTGTCTTATGGAAATGTGTAATTTTAATTCAAATTTTAAAACTTAATTATCTATAATGTTAAGTAATAATTTTAACTAATTTTTTTAATTTTTCTATTTTCATATATTGAATCGAAATAAATGTTTTTATTATATTAAAATTTGTGGCATTCTATTAAACTAGTCGAAAATCCGTGCATGTGCGCAAATATATATAAATATATATAAGTTTTCTTAAATAATAATAAATAGTTAAATAAATTTAATATAACATTGAAAAAAGTTATTTGTAAATTGTAAATAATATTTTATTCAAATATATAATATTATCGTACGTTTATTATTAAAAGGTTAAGCATAAAAATAAATATTTATGAAAAATAGAGTAAAATATATACTCATCAAAAGAATAAAGTGTTACATTAATATTTTTAAGGAAAAAAATTAAACCATTGAGAGGCTAAATAAAAAAATGACAGCCTGAAAGTATTGATTTACTAAGATGGCCTGTGCAAATCTTGGCAAACAATTACATGCAGAATGATATGATGGCAATATAAATCACAAAGAACTAATTTAGTAAATTAAGGAGAAACTATAATTAAATTTAAACTCTACTAAGATTTGGGTGCCGTGTGTGATCACAGGCCAACGCAAGCATCAAGCATGATGTGCAATTATTACATTGTCATGCCAAGGTGAAGCTGATGCCCTAGATATGTCAGGTAAGCCCATTAGTTAATGGAAATCAGCATGCAAACAGCAGTTTAATCCATAGTTTAAAGCATTTTTTATGTGTAACACAATATTAAACATCAAATACAACTATATGGCTTGAGTTTTCCTCTTGAAACAATTTTACAACAAAGATAACTGGTTCAGCTCATATTCTTAGTTTTTTTTACCAGTTTTGGTGATTCAGTACAACAG
This sequence comes from Canna indica, assembly GCA_034359265.1. NCBI lineage: Eukaryota > Viridiplantae > Streptophyta > Magnoliopsida > Zingiberales > Cannaceae > Canna > Canna indica. The sequence goes on from CP136898.1 coordinate 15,349,045, forward strand.
GGTAAATAGACAGTAAACCTTACTTTCTGTGTAAAATAATGTTAAACATAAAATATAACATTGCAATGTAAGCATTGGTTCCAATTTTATACAGTTTTAAATAATTTAACATCAAGGACAACTCTCTCGGTATGTATTCCTTTTCCTCTTTTCTTTTTTACTTTTTTTTTTCTTCCTACCCTACCCAAGTGTATCTCTCCAATACTCTTGAAATGAATACAAATTTTCTTTCTTAAAAAAAAGGACAACAAATTTTCTATTTCTTAACGGATATGATCAGTTGGGTATGGTACTCGTACATCCACCCGAGGTCGGAGACCAATCCCAATACCAATTCGAACAGACTTAGTTTAGTCCATTACCATGCCTTGTTATAAAAAAACATGTCTTGACATATGCCATTCGGTCCCCTTTACATCGTTCAATAACTTCAGGAGTGCAATACTTTTTAAATGTTTCCACATCACACTGCATATAGAAACAAATTAAAGATGTAGTTTTCATTTGAGAAGATAAAGATGACATGAAGTAAATGAATATAAAAAAGTGTATGTAAGATCAAGTAAACCTTCAAATATGCAATCAGAACAGGCGTGATTATTTCCTGAACTTCAGCAACTAAATCTGGTGGAGAAAATGATCTTTGCCAGCAGGGCGGTCCATCAGCAGGAACAACTGCCATTGGCGCCAAGGAATCCCCTGCCTTCGAGATTGTCACCACCACCTCCTTATCTTCTATTGTGGGAGTTACCCCGCTTTATCGTTTGCATCCCCCATCGGCCGTCTCCTTAACATCATCTTGAACAAAAGAAGCGTTGGTCTTTTGGTGGCGCAACTATACTCGTAAATGTATGCTCATGAAGCCTCATGTATGCAACTTGACACAAAAATCAAATTGAAACTGAATCCTACCCGTATACTCTAATTGGGATGGCCATCCTATTGGAGTACTTTATGTTCAATTCCATGAAATCTTTACATTTTACAACAATAAAAAACTAATTAATGGATAAGATTTGATGTTGCTATAATTGCTTTTGCTTTTGTTTGACATTATTTCTAACACATAGATCAAGCAACGAAAATAACATACGAAGATATTTGATTATTTTGTGAAATAAGAGATAATGTAGTAGATACTACATACATGGAGGCATCCAAGCAGTGATAGTATAACCCGTTAGAATACTAAAAATGAGATATTCTTCCACTGTACTCCCTCACTTTTACTTATATAGAATAGATAATTGCATGAAAGAATTCGTATATATTTGGAAGCTTCAACTTGTTATGTCTTTAAGGTATGTTAAGCCTGGATAACACAAACACTCAGTGCATGTAAAACTTTTACCTACAAAAGACCGAGAAACAACTGCAAGAAATTCCAAGTGGTCATACTACAAATTACAAAAGCAATAAACATAAGTTGGAGGGGTAGTATAAAAGCTCATATGTACCTTGAAAGCAAATACACAATGAGAATGATGAAATCGGATAGGAAATGGATAAGCTTGCCTTCTCAATATGCTAACGGTGATAAAGTAAATCGTGCATTGCCTAAGTATAGAAAAGGAAAAAGACCATAAGTCATATTTTAATTTAGAAAATAGAACATCTGATGGAGTAGCTGCGAAATAGCTATGAACAAAGATTTCATTATGGCAGGAGGAAGGAATGAAGTAAACTCTGGTAGTTAATTAACTACCAGAGGCCTGATAAAAGACTCATATAATCTTGTAATGTCCTAAGTGAATAAGGGCTTTTTTGTACTTTCAGTAGGTTCAAGTTTGAAGCCAATATAAAGCTTATGTAAATTTCGCATTCAAAAACCCAAGCTTTAGAGTTCTTCTTCTTTGTCCCAAAAACTTTAGAGCTATGTTGATTCTTGATTCCCGTATCCAAATTTTTGAATGAAACTTTGATTTCAGTTTGGATTATAAGCTTTCATGGTCTCGAATCATATCATGGTATTAGAGCAGGATTGATAGAGGAGGACGATCCATCGAGCGCTTTCAAATTTTGCCCCTTTCCAAATGGCAAGAAATCGGCGATCGCATTCTCTAAGATCCGCAGCCGCTAAGTCTGCAAACAGTCAAGAAATCCAATCAGCTCCAGTAGAAATAGAGTATGAAGACAACCATTTCTTAATTCAAGGAAGTGATGTACCAAGTATGCTACTTGTTACCACAAAATTAGTAGGGCATGAAAATTATCTTACCTGACGAGAATCTATGTTGATTTCTTTGTCTTCAAGAAATAAATTGGGTTTTGTTGATGGATCTATATGTGTACCTGAGGAAAATTTATCCAAGTTTAATATTTGGAGTCGCTGCAATGATATGGTGCGATCTTGGATAATCCAGTCCATCGCACCAGAGTTCACTTCTAGCATAATATATGCTAAGATAGTTGTCGAAATGTGGAAGGATTTGGAAGGCAAGTTCGGTAAGAGCAATGAGTCTAGGATTTTTGAATTGCAGGCTTAAATTAGTAGTGCTCGACAGTCCAACCAAACCATAGTTGTATATAACACAAAACTTAAATCCATTTGGGATGAATTAGATGCAGTTGATATCGAATGGAAATGTCAATGTGAGAAGTCTAAGAAGGATTTATCTAGAATCAGAATGAGACAATTCTTGATGGATCAAATGAAACTTACATAGACATTAGGGGACAGATACTTCTCATGAAGCCACTGCCTGACCTTAGTCAAGTGTATTCACTCTTAGAGCAAGAGGAATCTCATAGAAAGGTTGGTGCACAAGAGCTTCCAAGTGTCGACAGTGTTGCCCTTAACAGAATGAGACAACAATCTGAACCTCATTTCAGAAATGACATGCAATTCAGAAACCCTAAAAGTGGTGAATAAAATCAGCAATACTTTAGAAAGTTTTGTGACTATTGTAAGAAATTTGGTCACACAAAAGAAAATTGTTATAAACTGCATGGTTATCCATCTGAAAACAAGCAAAATAAAGGAAAGCAAAAGGCCACAAATCAGTCATATAATGAAAGATCAGTGAACAATGCAATGTCATAAACTAATGAGACTAACGATGAGAAAAGTTCAAGCAAAGATGATGAATGTGATCATGGTTTCACAAAGAAGCAATACAACACTCTACTAAATCTGCTTGGAAGCAAGAACAACTCAAATGCAAGAGTAAATATGGCGGGTAAGCATACTTATTCATTAAAATCTCATGAACAAAGAAAGTGGATAGTGGACAATGGAGCAACCGATCACATTGCTTCAAAAGATGTGATTTTAGAAGATACTGTCAAGCCAAATTGTAAGATAGGGTTTCATTACAAAATGACTCATCAATACCAGTGACTAGAATTGGCACTGCTAGTATAAACAGTAGCATGAAGTTGAGAAACACTCAATCAGTATCAGCTTTTCATTTTAATTTACTGTCAGTTAATCGATTGACTAAGGAATTAAATTGTTCCATAACATTTAATTCATCAAGTTTCATGATTCAGGACCAAGTTTCGAATGAGATCTTGGGGAGTGGTGATGAAGAAAATGGATTGTACATGCTAAAGGAGTCGAAAGTTCAAAGGGATTGGAGTTCAGCTTCAAAGAATATGACTTCAAAAGCATTGACAGTCACATTAGATACTCATTCACTATGACATCTCAGATTAGGACATATGTCCTTAGCTAGAATGAAACTTTTAACTGATACAATACCTGATTTGAAATGTTCTTCAAGTTTGTTTTGTAATGTGTGCCTCATGGCAAAATTGTGTAGACTTCCATTTCATTTGAGAATGAATAAAGCCTCAAAAAATTTTGAATTGGTTCATTGTGATGTACCAATCAGCTTCATTAAGATGGTTAGAAATCAGTTTGAATGCAACATTAAAATTATCAGAAGTGATAATCGGTCAGAGTTTTTTAATTCCACTGTGAACAATTACCTATTTGAACATGGCATAATGCGTCATAGCTTCTGTGTTGAAACACCACAGCAAAATGTTGTTGTTGAGAAGAAACACAAACACCTTTTAGAGTTGGCCAGGGGTTTAAAGTTTCAAGCCAGTTTACCAAGTGACTTCTGGGGAGAGTGTATACAAACAACAACCTATTTAATAAATAAGTTACCAAGCGCTCTACTATCCAACCAGAGTCCTTATGAAGTGCTCTACAATCAACAACCAAGCCTAAGTCATTTAAAGGTCTTTGGTTGCTTATGTTATGTCAGTTCATTGCAACAAGGCAGGTCTAAATTCGACTCTAGGGCCAAAGAAACAGTCTTCATAGGTTACCCTCATGGAAAGAAGGGCTAAAAGTTTGACTTGCATACAAGAGATATTTCTATATCCAGGGATGTCAAATTTTTTGAACATATATTCCCTTTCAATAACAAAGACACTCACAAAACCATATTTTTATTGCCAACTGAATATTATGAAGATGTCAATAAGGAGAGTCTTAGAAAGAACAAAAGAGGTGAATCAGTATCAACAACTTTTGAGTCTTCAAAGGTAGTGGAAGAAAATATAACAAATGTTGAGTTGCCAAGTGAAGGAAATCAGAATAGCATTCAATTTTAGAATGTAATTGCAAACAGTGAAGGAAATGAAGTCAACAATACTATTCCTGAAAAAAACAACCAAATTGTTAATGTTAGGAAAGGGAAAAGAGAAGTTAGAAGACCAAAAAGGCTAGATGATTATGTGTGTAACACTTTGACTTCACCTCATCCAATTAGAAATACATGGACATGTCTAAGATGACTGATGAACATAAAAGATTCTTAGCCTCTATTGATGTTCATCGTGAGCCTAAAACTTATGAGGCTATTACCAGCCCTGTTTGGAGGAAGTTAATGGAAGAAGAATTGAAGGCCTTAGAAAGAAATCATACATAGGATATTGTACCTTACCTAAGGGAAAGAAGCCCATAGATTGTAAATGGGTCTTTAGGACCAAATTCAAACAAGATGGAAGCATTGACAGATACAAATCTAGGTTAGTTGCGGAAGGATATACCCAAGTAGAGGGTATAGATTATCAGGAGACTTTTGCTCCTATATCAAAACTAGCTACAGTGAGAATTACATTAGCAGTGGCTACATCACTAAAGTGGAATTTAATGCTATTTAATATTATATTTTGATATAATGAATTTGTAATGATTCATAATTCATGATATATGTATTACCGCTCCCCAATGACGCTAATGAATCTACGTGACTCTGTGGCTGGTGGAGGCTGCCACCTGTTCGGCCCGCGTGGCCGCCTGCGTCTAGATGTACTAACCTCAGCAGTATCATCGGTAGGAGGATCAGTAGCATGAGTAAGTGTTGGAGTCTCACCGATTGGAGACTCCGAAGCTCTCCTACGACGATAACCACGACCAGACATCTGTCGAATAAGCATATAATTAGATTATTATATATATAGTAAAGATATATTTAGTATAAGATATACTTTACAATTATTCCTCATCGTCTGAGTAATAGTCTTCGAATTCTTCCTCTTCTTCATCTTCTTCATCTCTGGCTTCCTCAATTTCATGATCGTCATCATCAGCATATTCAACTTCTAATTGAATTGACGTTGTGTCTGCATCCTCGAGTATTGGAATAATACGATCTACAACAGGAGGATCATCTTCTTGATAGAAACCATATATCACATCAGGTATCAGCTCATTTTCTTTTGCTATCAGATCAATTCTTTCTCTACCTTTAGTCTTACAGACTACACGCCAATCTGCTCTATCTTTATTTCGAGTCGGATACTTCGCGTAATATACTTGTTCGACTTGTGATGCCAATATAAAATGCTCATTTGCTGCCAATTTGTATTTGTAATTAACCTCAACAAGTTTATATTTTGGATGAACTTTTATGCCCCTTTCTGTTGTATCGAACCAATGACATCTAAATAGGATAACTGATTTCAAGCCGAAGTAGTGCAACTCTATCACTTCTTCCACCAGTTCATAAAAATCTATATCACATTCAGCATAGGTTGTCCCTTTCACGCAGACCCCGGCATTCATCGTCTTCTTTGTAAATGTATATTCAACTGTGTGAAATTTATACCTATTAACAAAATATCCGCTATAACACGACACTAGTCGCGGTGGTCCACTAATAAACTTAAATATTCTTTCATCTATTTCAGCTCTGTGATATTTGCTGTAAGTCTGAATCCAAGTAGGGAAAAAACTAAGTGCAATACAAATAACTATATTCCCAAATTATTCAATTAGGGACAATTCAATGGTTGTACATCGTATAAAAGATCATCAACTTCTTTTACACAAACATACAACCCCCGAACGAATCTAAGGTTTTGCTAAATCATATCCAATTCGTCGATGCGTACGTGAAACGTATCAACTCGCCGGATGGATGATTATTTTTTAAATATTTCGAGTCAGTTCGAGTCCATAGTAGACAATTTCGACACGAGTCCAAAGTGGACAATTCTGGCGGGAATCCGAAATGGACGATTTCGGCGCGAGTTCGAAGTGGACGATTCCGGCGCGAGTCCACCGAGGACGACTCCAGACTAATTAATATTTTAACTAATTAATTAATATTAATCTAAAATATTTTAACTAATTTAAATAATTAACATACCATTATTAATCTAAAACATAATATTAATCTAAATAGATTAATCTAAAATTAATCTAGGATATCAGCAAAGTCCATATGATCCATGCTTGTTCATCAATAAAAGAATGAGAAAATAGTGATTGCATTGATCTATGTAGATGACATTATTCTTGTAGGATCAGACCAAAAGGAAATTAATGATTTCAAAAGTTTTTTGAATGATGAATTCAAAATTAAAGACCTAGGAAACTTAACATATTTCCTAGGCCTAGAGATACAAAGAACTGTTAATGGTATTCACATCAATCAACGCAAGTACATAATTGACTTGCTAACTGAGTTAAATTCGATTGATTGTAAACCAAAAAAATACTCCTATGGTTGTGCAAACTAAACACCATGAGGAAACAACTGAGGAAGATCAGTTATTGGTGGACATTGCAGCTTATAGGACCTTAATTAGGAAGCTCATATACATTACAATAACAAGACCAGATATAATGTATAGTGTTCACCAACTGAGCCAATTTGTTCAGAGTCCTAAGATGTTGCATTACCAAGCAGCTTTAAGAATTGTGAAGTATCTGAAAGGAACTCCTGATTGGGCCTTTACTACTCAGCAAGTTCTGATACTTCTTTAATAGGGTATTCATATGCAAATTGGGGGAGCTGCCCCTTCACTTGAAGATCTGTCACTAGTTACTGCATGAAGATTGGTTCATCCATTGTAAATTGGAAGTGTAAGAAGCAGGCCACCGTGAGCAAATCATGTGAAGAGAGTGAATTAAGAGCCTTATCTAGCGCAGCAGCTGAAATCATTTGGATACTGAACAGATTATCTGAAATTGGACTCAAAAGTAAAAAAGCCTATTCTTCTCTACTATGATTCCCAAAACACCATTCACAACACCTTGAAGTAGATTGCTACTTCGTTCGAGAAAAATATCAAGCAAAATTGATAAAATCTACCTATATTCCAAGGAGCAGCTAGCTGACATCCTAACCAAAGCACTGTCGGCACCGCAGCACCAAAAGCTAGTCTCCAAGTTGGGAATGGAGAACCCATTCTCCACTTCACCAACTGGGGGGCGAGGGGGGATGGACGAAATAGCTATGAACAGATATTTCATTATATCAGGAGGAAGGAATGGGGTAAACTCTGGTAGTTAATTAACTACTAGAGGCCTGATAAAAGACTCATATAACCTTGTAATGTTATAAGTGAATAAGGGCTTTTTTGTACTTTCAATAGGTTTAAATTTGAAGCCAATATAAAACTTCTGTAACGATTCGCATTCAAAAATCCAAGCTTTAGAGTTCTTCTTCTTTGTCCCAGAAACTTTAGAGCTATGTTGATTCTTGATTCTTGTATCCAGATTCTTGAATGAAACTTTGATTTCGGTTTGAATTATAAGCTTTCATGGTCTGGAATCACATCAACATCTGATAAATCATAAACAAATTATACTTTGCAATAAATTTTTCCCTAAGTCTAGCCTAAGTTAGGATGGGTAACCTGGACATTGAAGCTCTCTTCAACCTTGGTGTAGGGAACCATGATTGCATAGAAGGCAGCGACCAATCCCAGAAGCAGATCCCAACCTACAAATTCCATGTTGTCGTCAACGGCGTATTATTAAATCCTAGATTAGATAATCGAAGAATTTGGAAAGAAGACTCACCGAAGTCTTCAAAGAATCTGGAAAGGGTAAGTTGCCGTCGCCGAAGATGTGAAGATGATGGATGTCATGTTGAAGTTGCTTATGAAGTCTCTAATGTATGCAACCTGACACAAAAATCAAATTGAAATTGGACCAAAAACCAATTTGAAATTGGATCCGACCAAGAAGAAGAAAAAGAGACGTGAGAGAGAGGGGAAGAAATATGTGACATGTGAGAGAGGTGGGAGAGAGATGAGACATGAGAGAGAGGACGAGAGAGATGGGAAACGGGAAGAGTGAAAAATTAGGAAAATTTTAAATAAATTATAAAAAAACTTAAATTTGTCAAGTCAGCAAACATAGTTTGTAAAAAGTGCCACATGGCAAATTTGCATTTTGCTTTTAATATATATATATATATATTATTTTAATAATTTAACATTGAATCCAACAACCTAAATCATTGAGTAAATGAAGTTTTCAAGATAACATTAATTTCTAATCTAAAAATAAAATAGTTTTTGAATTATTTTGAAGGTTAGGATTAATTTTCTAAAAAATATTTATATAAGCTATAAATATGATATTAAAGAGTTTTTAAAATCTATAATTCTAATTTGAGAGGTCGCTACTCGCTTTTTAAAATCTATAATTCTAATTTGAGAGGTCGCTACTCGCTCTCTCTCTCCATAATCTTCGCATCTCTACCCTCTTATAGTTATAGTTGTCACTCTTCTTTTCGATTTTGGGAGCAAGTTTTTTCTTATTATACCCTCTTGCTGAGTGAATATACATTTTTTACGATAAATGACTAAAAATACGTGTCTATAACCCAAAGGAAGAGTAAAATTAATAGGAAATCAAGCACTCCCTCTCTCCTTTGATGTTATTGCTACCCACCTTTTATGGCGTGGCCGAACCCTATACAAAGAAGGGAGACATTCTCATTCGATTCTACTCTCCCATTTGGTGCTATTGATTATGCCAAATCGGGTCCGATAATTTGATATTTTTGATAATTAATAAATTCCTTATCGAGTTGTCGGGCTGACTTTATGGCGTGGCCGAACCCTACACAAAAGAAGGGAGACATCCTCATCCGATTCTACTCTCCCCTTTGGTGCTATTGATTATGTCGAATCAGGTCTGATAGTCTGATATTTTCGATAATTAATAAAAAATTTATCGAGTTGTCGGGCTGGGTTGGACTACACCATCTAGCCCGACCCGACCCGACCCAATATTTTTTCGGGCCTTATTGAGCTAGCTCAATAATGGCTTGGGCACGGTAAGGATCAGCCCGAGCTCGATTTTAGCGTGTCGGACCAGTTCGAGCCAAATATTGTCAAGTCTATCCCATCTATTTCTAATGGATGAGAAATAACTATATATTTCTTGTCTCAAGACAAGGGATAGTTATTTGTTGACCATTTTCTATAATATTTTCTAATTTTGCTCATTATAATTAGACTATATTAATACTTTGGATCGGATCGAATTAGGCCAAGTCAAGCTAGACACCACAAGGATACATACGTCCTCATTAATTATAAAAGATTCGTCAATTATGAACCTGACATCTTTGAAATCAACTTCGACATATTCTGAGCACATCTCCGCGAGAACCAAAGTTATTCTTCCAACTGAAATAATTTAAAAATAATTATTATTTTTACTTGTGTAACAAAAGTTAACATTTTAGCGACAAAAATTCTGATTTTTTTCTAGCACATATATAATAAATAAAAATGGAACAAATTAAATCAACATATATTATATATAAGAAAAAAAAATGGCGGAGGATATTGATTGGACTAATCAGGCCATGACTTGGTGTGTCTTATGACGTAGTTATGGATCGGGCTAATGGATTTGTTGGATCCACATTATGCAGCTGACCAAAGTCTTGATGACTAGAAATGCATGGTAGGATGGATCGGGTCGTGAGTATGTAAATGGATTATGAACCAAGAATCCGCTACGCTATAAATGGTTAACATTGCACCTGCGCTGCCCAAATTATCTATATATATTTATTTATCAATTTGGTTATATTTTATCTATAATTAATTTTCAATTTGGTTACTTTGAACTTTGAAGCTTGACAGTCGAGTGTAGACCATGAAAATGCCGGGCTTTTTGCCAAGTCTGTTAACCTATTGTTTCAATATTTAAATATTTAACCTTGTACCATAAAGCTCAGGTGATTTGATTTGAAGACTTTTATCAAGTTAGGTTGGGATTCGGGAACGTGCATGTGCACAACTTTTTGCATGTCATCACCATCTTAACATGGAGTTGTATAATTACTAATTAGAACAAATCATAACATTGGACTCCTGTCACCGCCCCCATGTGATGCGATGATCAAACCCCTTCGTTATAATATCTTTGTTTCTTGTTTCCTCCATCTTTTTTTTTTCATGTGTCCCAACTTCAAATGATGCTCTCCACTGAATGCTTCGTTAATTCAAAATTGGATACCTGCCTCAAATTTAATTTAAAAATCAACCTTATTTTTTTAGACCCTCGTCTTATTCGCTTCTTCTCCCGAAAGAATCATTTTTCGCTGTCCCATACACGGTGAAGTAAGAAAGAACAAGGGAAAAAAAAGCCCAACTCATCTCTCGTTCCGATCACCTCCTCCTCCCTTCCTCTTCGTCGCTTTGCAGCTCTGCATTAGAAGAGTACAAGACGACGACCCCACTCTCTCTGCTCTCTTCCCTTCACTTTATTGCTCACCCACAGAGACACCCCAGCTCCATGGAAAACAAGCTTGAGGCGGCGATTATAGGGGGATTAAAATCCATCAAAAGACGCTGCGAACAGCTGGTGTCAGGCACCGACTCGATAAAAAGAAAAGAAGAGGGAGGAGGAAGAGACAGGGAAGGTGGCGTGGGCCAGCATTAGCTGGAAGACTCATGCATCAGCAGCTCCTGTGCAGCTACGGGTTACTGCTTTATGCTGCTCAACTACAAGACATGTAGCTGTCCGTGACAGCCACATATCTAACATATATGGATGTCAATCTCGAATCCAAATCTCATTGACTTATTTGTGGGGCAATTTGCTCAGGCAAAAGTTCCTTTTATTTTCACCGCAGAGATCTTTTATTTGCTCAGGAAAATTCAATAAGGTGAAATTTTGAAGTAAGAATCAAACAAGCTCATTTAGAAGCTAATTAATTATTGTTTTGTGTGCAGGATGCATGTTTTAATATACGCGCTCGATATAAGAGGAGGTGTCAGGTTTGCAGGTGGAGTGAGAAGCTAAAGCAGACAACTCCATCTCTCTCTCCTCCATTCATGGTGGTCATGTGATTTCAATTCAAAGTTCAAACTCGGTTCTTCTTCCTCTTCTCTCTTTCTCCGAGTCATTTGTGATCTGGTTTCGGTCGATCTCTACGGGGGACGCGATGGCCCCTCGCAAGCTCTTCCTCTTCTTGTTGTTGTTGTTCGTGGTCTGCGTCTCGGCTGTGATGGGAATGGAGGAGGACGTAGTGGCCATGGAGGGGAGCAGCGTGAGCTTGGCGGTGGATCCCGGTTTCCAGTTTCCCAACTCGAAGCTGAGAGACGCCTACATTGCGCTGCAGACGTGGAAGCGCACCGCCATCTTCTCCGACCCCCAGAACTTTACCGGCAACTGGGTCGGCCCCGACGTGTGCTCCTACTTCGGCATCTTCTGCGCTGCCTCCCCCGACGACCCCTACCTCACCATCGTCGCCGGCCTCGACCTCAACCACGGTGACATTGCTGGGTACCTCCCTGACGAGCTCGGCCTCCTCGTCGACCTCGCCCTCTTCCATCTTAACTCGAACCGCTTCTGCGGCACCGTGCCGCCCTCCTTCCGCCGCCTCCGCCGCCTCCACGAGCTCGACCTCAGCAATAACCGCTTCGTCGGTGCCTTCCCCGAGGTGGTGCTTGACCTGCCGGAGCTCCGCTTCCTCGACCTCCGCTTCAACGACTTCGAGGGCCATATCCCGCCGGCGCTCTTCGAGCGGCCCCTCGACGCCATCTTCCTCAACTCCAATCGTCTCCGCGCGGGCATCCCCGCCACCCTCGGCTCGTCCCCGGTGTCCGTCCTCGTCCTGGCCAACAATGACCTCGGCGGCTGCATCCCCTCTTCTATCGGTGGTATGGCCAACACGCTGAACGAGATCATCCTCCTCAACGACAACCTCACCGGCTGCCTCCCGCCGCAGATCGGGCTGCTTCGCTACGTCACCGTGTTCGACGTGAGCTTCAACCGCCTCCTGGGTCCGCTGCCGGAGTCCGTCGCGGGCATGAAGAGCGTCGAGCAGCTCGATGTCGCGCACAATCGTCTCACCGGCCGGATCCCGCCGGGCGTCTGCGACCTCCCCAGGCTGCAGAACTTCAGCTACTCTTACAACTTCTTCACCGGCCAGCCGCCGTCCTGCGGCCGCGGCGGGAGGGAAGCGGTGTTCGACAGCAAGGTAAACTGCATTCCCGACCTGCCCGATCAGCGGCCGCCTAACCAGTGCTCCTTCATGGCGGCCCATCCCTTCGATTGCCGCAAGTCCAAGTGCTGGAGCGGCGCCGCGCCGTCGCCCTACCACAAGCCTCCTTTTACGACGCCGTCGCCTTACCACAAGCCTCCAAGTAGTCGGCCGTTACCGCCGCCGCCGACTCCGCTTAGGGGAAAGGGTAAAGGCTACAAGAAGGCACCTCACTCGCCGCCGCCGCCACAATACGAATCATCTCCGTCCACGAGATCTCACCCGCCGCCACCGTCGTACTCATCGAGCCAATCGCCACCGCCATCTCCGTCAGGCTACCAGGCGCCTCCTTCGCACGGCTACGAACCAACAAAACCTCCGCACACATCATCGCCGCCTACATTTGTCTCACCTCCATCACATTATAACCCAAACCCTTCTCCTCTCCCAGTTCTGCCTCCGGCCAACACCCCTCCACTCCCCTATCACACTTCACCACCATCACATTCATCACCTTCCACGTCGCCGCCACCGTCACAAAAGCCATGGCAAGCTCCGCCGCCCTCAGTGCACTCATCACCGCCGGTAGTGCCTGTGGCGAAGCAAACTCCTCCACCGCCCCCGATATTACCGCCGGTCATAGGCGTGTCATACGCTTCGCCACCGCCGCCGGTGATACCTTACTACTGAGCCATCCATGGCGGAGACCCCTCTATTGTCTCTACTACTATATCTTCCTTCTTTTTTCGTCTTTCTTTCTTGTTAATTGATCATTACAACTAAATATTCTTTTGTTTTCTTGTACTTGTTCATCGTCTACTTTGCTTATGCAATGCATCAAGGCAAGTATTATTGCTCGGATATTAGCCTCTTTAATTTCTCTGTTCATGGAGTGATCTTGTAATGCCACAAACTATGAATTTACTTGATTAAAAAAATGGATAGCAAACAATGGAATTAGGTGAAATCTGAATATATTTTTTTCTTTAATTCAAACTTATATATAAAAATTCAATAAATATTGGCAATTGTCTCCCATGTGACGCCCCCTACTGGTTGATTGATTGGTGCCAGAGTGTTTGAACACGGAAAGCGATGTCAATCTCACCCGAAACCCCTCACTGTTCTTATAGCAATGAGTAAGATTAATGTGGAGAAGATGCAAAGTGAAGAAGTAGATGAGATGGCGAAGCGTCGACACAGGTAGAAAGTGGGTAAGTAACAACGGGGTTAAAGTGGAATGCTTGTGTCGTGGCTCGAGGACAAGGGCACTGCTGCTGCGTGCACGACGCGGGAGACGCGCCGCGCTGCTCTCCATGCTATCATTATTGCTGCCAGATCTAGTTGAGCTGCCACCGACGCGCACTGTGTCGTGTCGCTGCCCAGACCCAATTCATGTTCGTTGGGGCCTTTCGTCGAACACCATTGAAGCAAACAGCATTAACTGTTCATCTGATTGATAGATATGATTGCTATAGAAGGCATTAGAGATTTAAGTGAGGAAGATCACATCAATGACATGCACTGTGACTTTGGCATCTTATGAGGTGTAATGGAGGAATAGAGAGATTTGCACTGTGATCCAGCAAAGCCATTTATTTGGATCATTTATTTGAATCATGGCAGCCAGCTTGTACCAGCTTTGGTACAATAATTTGTGGCTTATCCCCAGCAAGTGCAAGCGTTTCAGATGGACTGTGGTGGGGCGAGAACATAATTACTCTGGATCACGAGACTGGTTGCTGAGAGTTACAGGAAGAACCTGATACAATTTTCTCCATGTTCTCTAAGAAATCAGAATCAAAATATAACCAATGGTAAGCCAAACATAATACTTGGACCAAAAGCCAACCAATGATGGATTTCTTCCATCTGCAAGATTTACGAAGCCTTGCTATGGATCTAATATCTTGGACATGCTCTTTGAAGTAGAGTTGAACAACCTAAGTCAAATGGTAAAGAGTAATTTGTGCTTATGGGAACTGAGAGTTTACGAATCAAATTAGAGGAATATAAGCAATTAAAAACTATGACTAAAATTCCAGTATTTTTGAACTAAGACTATATCTTTCACAACTCAAGGATCAACAATTACAACGTTAATTTGCAGACTCACACTGATTTGCCATAGCACAGCTATTAACAAGAATGGTACGTTGAAAAATAAGACCAAGCAAAAGTTCGCATTAAGAGCACAGAATATCTATGGAATAGCATCTTTGTCATTCCAATATAGTTTCCTTGTTAGCAATAAATTTATGTGCATGAACACGTGAACAAACAAGAAAACAAAGATTTCAACCTTGCATCTTCTTTGGATCCTGCTCTTGGCTGGAAAAATTGAGCTAACAACAACACCAACCAATGACAACTCTCAAGAAAACCATTTACTGATGATAATTTCTGTATCTTGTCAACCTCATTAATTGATCGGCAATGTGGCAGCAAAATTAGGATACATCAGAAGCACCTTTGTGCATCCACCATTTGCGACTGTGAGAGCTACGGACACGTTGAAACCATCGGTGCCAGGCAGTATTCTCAGGGCCTGGTGTACTGACAAATTAATGAGCAATAAGACCAATCATTCATCTAAAGGATTCTAAAGCAAGAAGGCAGAAAATTGAGCATGGTGCAATCAGCATCACATTGCTTAGAACACTCACATAGGAAGGAAGGCATCAGGTTTGCCTTCTGTGCTCAAGAAAATTCTGCAAATTGATCAATGGAATAGGAGTTTCAGTAAACATCAAAGTAAGAGAATTAATAATTCAGGACTTGAAACCATGATGATCACTTACTCCTTGCATGCTGAAGAGGAAGGCTCCATTGCTTCAAGTTCATTTAGCTCCTCCTGCATGCAAACAGGGACAAAACAACAATGTAATGACTCCTTGATACTTTTATGGAGTATAATCAATTTAAGAAATCTAATAGAATGATAATGCATGCACTTCCACAAACTCAAAATATGGACAAGTTTAATAACATGCAGTCAGGGTTCGCATTCAGTTTTCTTTGCACTGTAGATTTCTTCACAGTTGGATTTGCAGACATGACTAATGATGTTGAAGAAACGCATAAAATCAACAAAAAAGGCATTTGCCTCTCCTGATATTATTTTCTATAAAGATCCAATCTTGCCTTCTTTGCACTTTATCACTAATGATATTTTTGGATACAGACATACATTAAAAAATACCTATAGAAAGAATCCTGTTTAAGGTGGTGAAACAAGTAGAGTAAAATTGAACTGAAGAGGGGAAGTGATTACAAAGAAGTCTACCAAGTCATTAAGACTCAGCTTTCAAAGAAACTTACGGAACCATTTTAAGCACATTCTTCTTGTTACCGTGTGTTTACGAATTGGTAGAATATATCAAAATTCTTCTTTAGGCATCACATATAATTCCTGTTTAAGCAAAATTCTGGCATGTGCATAGTGGCTACAGTGTTGACTAGGTGAGCATAATAACCATGTTTGAGATTTATCATTCTTATTGATACAGATCATTTTAGAGCAATCAGTTCATACTAAATATATTACTCAGAACCAGTTAGGGAAGCTCCAATAGTATCATCACCATTGGAAATCAGTTATTCAGTATTTTGACCATTAAACTTTCTCAACCTAACATATGCATTAATCACATGAGGTTCACTGCGTACAGAAGTGCAGAACGAGAAACATGATCATTATGTATTTAGTAAGCATTAGAAATCAAAGATCAGCAGTTTTTCCAATAGAACCAGAACATGGGAGATTGTATTTCATTCTAGTTTTTTGGGACTGTGTAGGGTCTACTAGTGAAGCCACATTTACGTCTACTTACATAGATGACTATCTGATAACATTTCCATCTTCCAAAATAAAATTAGGAGATTTATGAAATAGCAACTGTTGCAGCCTCTTGATGACCATTTTGATGATTCGTACAATGCTGAAACTTTTCCGAATGGAAAATAATCAGCATTTTCTACCAGACGAGAACTTAATATTGCTATGGGTCTATGGGATCATGAACAGAACACTCATTAAGAACCCACTACATCCAACTAACGCCAGGATCTCAAAGCTACCAAATTAAAAACTCCACCCGTAGTTACAAATGGCCCACTGACATTAGTTATTTGCTCTAAATCACACAAATCCTATGTGTTCTTCTAATCACTCTTTTTGTCCCACTGACAATCTTGTTACTTTCAGCTACAATGTATCAGAAATTCAACTTTATTTCTTATTCATAACAATCTAGCAATTATCTCATTTGCAGATCTGATGAGCCTAGTGGGGGGGCATTGTATGATTATATGGGCCAAAAATTAATGAAGTCTAGTAAAAAAGACCCGAAACGATGGGGGGAAAATAAGGTAGAAATGAAGGAAGAAGAAGAAGACGACCTCGAGGAACTGGATCTCTTGATTCAGCCGGGAAATGGCAGCCGACAAGCGGTGCTTCCCCAAGAAATCCCCCGTCCGCGGCGGCGCAGGCAGAGACGAGGGCGGCCGCCCCTCCTCCGCTCTCTCTCCGTTCGTCGTCATCCTCTCTCTCTCTCTCTCTCTCTCTCACACACACACACACAACTTAGTAGGAGCAGGAATTGTAATTTACATTTACAACCCTAGAAATACTGATATTTGCATACTGTGTTTTCACCCATTAAACAAGCAATATTGTTTTTTTTTATTTTCATTATCTTTTATAAGACGATGAAAGATGAAATTACATGAACTGCCCTTCTGTGATATACGTTTTAAAAAGTGATTATTCAAATTTTATATGAATGAATAAAAATATCTTTCATCTTTATTTTTTCTTCCTCTTTCGTCCCCTGCTTATTTGTCTCCCTCCTCTTTTCTACCTCTATTTGCTGGATTCATCATCGGTGGTCGCCCCTTACCACTCCCCCATCCCCTCCTCTCATTGATCAATGTACAATCAGTGTCGCGATTTCGTCGATCGATTTTTGGCATGAATCATATTTTTCTCTTTCTTATAAATGATCTGTAGTACAAACAGAAATCACGCAAGCAACATAGACATGTGTGCGCGTGTTTTGTCTTTATCCCGAGTTGTTGACTCCATCGACGGGTTGTCCAGAGTTGTCGACACGTACCTTGGACGGGTTGTCCTGGGTTGTCGACATTCAAAGTAAGATGTGTTATCTTTGTCCCTTGTTATTTGCATATGGACGATGTGTTCCCGAATTGTCCTAAGTTGTCTCTTGTTATTTGTCCATTATTTGTTGGCATATGAACGAGTTGTCCTAAATTATCGACACTTGGACGGGTTGTTGAAACAAACACATTTTTTCATTGTACGAGTCAGGTATTAATGATTTAATGAGGATAATTCTTGTTCAAAAATTTTTTTCCTTAGCTATTTTTTGTTAAATTTATAAAGAGAGTCATTTTTTAAAACGCTTATTCCAAAAAAATCATATAAAAAGTACCCTTTTTATATAAATTATTTTTCATATAATATATCATTATATAAGATGTTTTTTATTATTTTGTGCTTTTTTATATAATTTTTTTTGAAATAAGCGTTTTAAAATGTGATTTTTTTAATAAGTTTAATAAAATATCTTTCTATCACTTTTGATCGAATTTTATACAAATTATTTAATCATTTACGAAAAGAAAATCAATTGTAACAAAAATATTCACTAGTTGGAGGGTTTTTATGCAAATGTATGAAATGCAATATATTATTATTTATGAGAGGGAATTTTATATTGTGGTCAAACCGAGCGGAGGGAGCCAATAAAAAGATGCTGAGTCTGAGCAGAAGTGCAGTGAATGAATCAGAAGTTTCCTGGTCTGCAGGAGATGGGGGAGAACTGGAGATTGGAGAAGGAATTAATGGACGGAAGAAGAATCCTCCATTTATAATTTCTTATTATAATTCAGTCACGCGAGTCCATGAATTGAAAAGACAGACGCGTGCAGGAAGAACAAGGCATGCGATGGGGGAATCTCTCAATGGATTCACTCGCCCATAGGGTTTTTTTTGGCCAATGACAAAGCTAAGGCTACTGTATCAGCTCCCCCAGTGTCAGGTTGAATGCAACTATTACAAGAGAAGGAGCACAAAATTCAATTCAATCTAACATGTAGTCTTGGCTTAAGAAGAGGAGCACAAAATACCGAGATCAATGATAAATTAACAAAGATAACAATTGTTTTTAAAAAAAAAAAAATGAAAAGTCGAATCAAATTGGTCGAATTGAAATGTGTTGTAAATCGATCGAGAAGGCAAACAACGAATCACAAGAAAACAAAAAAAAATACAAAAACACAATTTACATGATTGAGATAGTAATGTGTCGTTCTTACGTTCACAGGCAAAAAAAAGTAGATCTTTACTATTTGCAATTCATAATTACAGAGGAAAAACCCTAGCTGCCAATACAGAATGTCTCCCCTCATCTCAAATTTTCTTTTCAATCCTAAAAATATAATATAATCCTAAACGGATCAATTTACACATATAAGAGCATGTTGGATAGTTCAAATCGCAAGGAAAATTGAAATTGCCCCCTGCACCGCCTATAAGATAGGGTGGACCGGCCGAGCTTTGGGCCCGACCCATATATAAAATTCAAGATATATTTAACAAAATGTTATATTCATATTTTGAGAATCAAAAGAAATATGATTATATTTGCGTAAAAATCCAAGTCACAGTGTGTTTGAGAAATGATTAAGGTCTACATTACAGTAAACATTGAAAGTACAATATAAATCCATTAATCCATTTTTAAAATAAGCTAGGGAAAGTATAAGCTAAGACGGAAATATTTGCTTTTTTTTTCTCCAAAAACCTCAGTAAAAAAACTACCTTTTACTCAAACTAGGAGAGTTGGCATTAGAATCAGAGTTCAAAATTATGAAATATTTTGATGTAAATTACGAAATATTTAAAGTTTTTAAAATTATTTTTAAAATTTTTAATTTAAATTTTTGTTTATAGATTTTGTGCAAATTTTTTTAATGTATTAGAGAGTTTGAAAATGTATTTTATATACTCTAACATCTCATTTTTATCATAAAAAAATATTTCATAAATTAAAATTATTATATATATATATATTTATTTATTTATTTATTTATTTTTGGCCAAAATCTCTAAACGGTTAGAGACTTTGGCCAATAGTAAAATGGGAATTCGGAATTTTAGATTTCGAATTTGAGAATTTTGAATCCTAAAATACGAATTTGGGAATTTCCCCCTCCCAAAATTCGGATTTGGGATATCACTGTTATTTTATTGGGTATAAAATAAGTATTTTATGTGTTTTCTAAATCTAATATTTATTTTAAAAAATAGAGTAAATACCAAAAATATTACGAACTTTGGATATTTCCTCATTTTTAACATAAACTTTTTTCGTTAATAAAGAAATACACAAACCACTACAAGAAAATTTAGATTTATCGACCACAACTTCCGACGAGAAGGTGTGGTCGAAAATTTTCGTTATATTTCCGACGACCCATAGCGTCGGAAAGAGTTACCGACAAAACTTTTCGACCAAAATGTGTCGAAAAATTATCATATTATTATCGATGAATTTTCGTCGAAAATTTGGTCGAAAATAATTTTCGACAAACTTTGTACTCGCAAGTTCGTCGGAAATATTAATTATATATTTTTATACTGAACTTATCGACCACAATTTCCGACGAAAATCCATCATCGAAAATTTTTGTTAAAGTTCTGGATTTATCGACCACAACTTTCGACGAGAAGATGTCGTCGAAAATTTTCGTTAGATTTCCGACGACTATTTGCGTCGAAAAGAGTTACCGACAAAAATTTCCGACCAAAATGAGTCGGAAAATTATAAATTATTTTTCAAAAAAAAATAAAATCCGCATGGGTAAAGGGCGAGCGCACGTGCCACGCGCGCTCGCCCAGGTAGGAGGCGGGAGATTTCCCGCCTCCTGCTCTTTTTTTTTAGAAGTCAACATGACTTCGATCTCTGCACCGTCCTCCTCCACCAATTCCTCATGAACGTCGCAAGAAACGACCTCCAGTTCATCGCCTCCGATCCCTCTGCCGCCAGTTCCTAGGTCCAGAACAATGTCGCCGCCTTCTGGCCCGACGACTCCTTTCTCCTACATCGTCGTCGGCAATGAGGTCATCCCCGAGAGCCTCGCGCAGTTCATCCTCCCCGCCATGCGCAACGTCGCGACCGCCCTCGCCGCGGCCGGCCTGCAGGGCCAGATCAAAGTCTCCACCTCCGTCGACACTTGCGTCCTCGGCGAGTCCTTCCCACCCTCCAAAGGCGCCTTCTCCTCCGCCGCGTAGCCTTCCCACCCTCGGCGTCGCCGTGCAAGATGCATGGCCAGTTCGGCTACCAGAACCTGTTCGACGCCATCACCAACGAGGTGTACGCGGCGCTGGAGAAGGCCGGAGGCATGAACGTGGCCATTGTGGTGTCCGAGAGCGGGTGGCCATCGCCGGGAGGAACGGCGGCGAGCACCAAGAACGCACAGAGGGACGGAGGGAGGAACGCCGAGAAGGAACGGAAAAAAAATTGGAATCAAGAACGCACAGAGGGACGGAAGGAGGAACACCGAGAAGGAACGGAAAAAAATTGGTCGAAAATTACCGACCACTTTCTGAGTAATTATCGACCACATTTTCGATAATATTTATAGTCGATATTTACCGAGGAGTTACCGACAAAACTTTGGTCGATATTTACCGAGGAATTACCGACAGCTTTTCGATTAAAATCTTGGTCGATAATTATCGACAATATATTTCGTCGATAGTTTGTCGGTACCCGTTTCGACCAAGGTTTTACCGACGCAAATACTAGCGTCGGTAACCAGTCGAAATTTGGTCGATAAATCAATGTTTTCGACCAACTTTCGACAACTTTTCGACTATATTAGCTGTCGGAAATCACCATATTTCTAGTAGTGAACTTTCATTCCGTTATCTCGTTTAGCACGCACCGTTATTTTTGACAAATTTGGCTGACCTAACACGTTAACGACGAAGATATGACAAATTTTGTTACATGTGAATTATTATTTTATTATTTTAATCAATTTTATTATTAAAAAATATTATTATTTTTCTTCCTCGTGGACCCGGAGTTCTCCTCCGCCGAAGTTGAGCCGGCGGGGTCCTCCTCCGTCGTCGTGGGTTGCAATTGCTGCTTCCCATCGCCGCCGAACCAAGCGGCCCGTGATCAGGAGTCGGCAAGCTCCCCACGAGACGACATCGTGCTCTGGCATCGATGCAAAGCATCTTAGGGTGGCTTCCAGGTCACCGCACTTCGCGTACATATCGACTAGAGATCTGTTGAGGGAGATGGTTGAGTCAAAAAAAAAAAAAATCATCTTCAGCATATTTCCAGATGATGACTACTCGATCTGATGGAGCGATTCCTACGGCGGCTGCGGCAAGCCATTTCTATCAGCGGAGAAGACGATCTCTAATTGACTGAGAGAAGGGCCCCTGCGGCTGAATTGAATGGTGTCCCAAATTTTCCGCCTCATCATTCGTGCCTATCTCAAGGCAAATTTGATAAGGCATGCATGTTTACTTTTGATCAAGCCAAAAGTAATATATTGCAAGATGTAACTCATTGGTTGATGAGAAATGGGCCCACGCAAAAAATGTTGCTTTTGATTGAGTTGTAGACTTTGACCAAGTCAAGCAAAAAAATTTCATCAAAGCTTGCGTCATTGCGTGCTGGTGCAGCTTCAAGCCATCTGTCAATTTGACAATTTGAATTTTGACTCAGATAAAATGAAAGCTCCATCGCGTCGAACAAGTGCAGGTTCTGCTTCATGCCACCGCACTTTGCATAGGAGGATTCTAGAATTTGTCTACAACAGCAAACAATTCCAGACCCAGGGCGGGCTGACAGTCGGAACGACGACCATTCACCAGGCATCTCTCCCTCCCATTTGGGGAGGTTGGAAGAGGGAGAAATCGGCGATCTCACTATCTCCTACGACGTGATCTAGGCATATCAGACGAACTACCTGGCACATGTGACCATCGACATCCACCACCCTCTCGGGCAGCTCGACAACTGGAATCTCACTCGGCAGTGGAAGCGCGGCGAGTTCATCTACAACATGAAGGGCGCGTATATGCTAAAGCCATCGGGAGCATCGCACAGGCCCCGTCAGGCTCCAGCATCTGGTCCGCCATAAGCGGCAGGACGACCTTTCTGCTGCCGACGGACACCGCGCGGACGTCCACCATGAACTGGTGTGGGTGCTCGAGCATGAGCTCCGCCACCGACGTCGGGCCGTCGAGCTCGTGGATGGTGCCGTAGTAGCACGACCTTGCCGCCACAGTCATTTCTAGGGACGGCAACGGTTCGATTAATATTTTTGAGGGTTAACCGAAACTGAAATCGGCTCGATTTCGGTTATCCGTGAATAATCGAAATCGATTTTTTTGGTTAGGATAGAATCGGTTATTCGTTTACTAACCGGTTAACCGATTCAAAGATTAATAACAAAACCGATTTTGGATGCCGGTTAACCGCAAAAAATTGATAGTAAACGGATAACCAATTTAAATATTAATAACAAAACCGATTTCGGATACCAGTTAACCGCAAAAAACCGATAACCGAAATTAAATATATAACCGATTTCGGTTACCGGTTAACCACAGCCCGATAACCGGAAAACGAACCGGTTTTAAACGGTTTTCAATTTTTACTATCCGAAACCGAAACCGAACCGCAAATCCACTATCTAAAACCGAATTTTACGGTTCGATTAACCGGTTTGAATTGTCATCCCTAGCCAACTCCGCTAGAGAGCAAGTTTCCAATAATATAATAATAATAATAAAACTTTTTTAATAATACAATTATAATTCACATAGAATAAAATTTGTCACATCGACGTTGTTAACGTGCCAACTCAACAAAATTCGTCAAAAATAACGGTGCTTGCTAAACGAGATAACGGTATGAAAGTTGGTATATTTCCTTACAAACGGAAAAAAATTATATTAAAAATGAGAAAATGTTCGAAGTTCATATTTTTTTTAGGTATTTACTCAAAAAATATTTTATACAATTTTTAATTAAATATTTTTATCTAAGTAATAAATATGATTTTTTTCTCTTGAAGAAGCTTACGACATTTTCAGATTATTTATATGCTCTAATATTTAGCATATTGCCTATTTCTTTAATGTGCATATGTTTATTAATTATTCTCTTAAAAAAAATTATTCTTTTTGGGCGAAGTATATTAAAAAACTATATATATTTACATTTAAAAATTTATGTTAGTTACTATATGTGAATTTGATCATTTTCTAATTATGTTTTTTTTTTATTTAAGTTTTATAAATTTATTATTTCACTAATTTGATTGATATTTTGATTATTTGTTAACATGAAAAATCTTATGATATATATTATATCATTATAAGATATGACAAATATACGTGACTAAGTTTTAATTCACATTATATATGCATAAAACAAACATCATTTTGATGTAAATATGTAATTGGATAATAGTGATTGACAATATACATAAATTCAAATGGCTTATATGTTATCAAAAACTTGAAATTATAGTTAATTTCTTATTTCATACTGCAGATAATTAATAATTGACATGAATTTAACATTTTCAAAATTTATATATATATTGTTTGAAGTTTTTTTTTTACCAATATTATGTGTGAAGTGAAACATATTAATTAAAGCCAATTTATCCATACATTAATATATATGTGCTTGCACATATAAATATAAATATAATGATAATATATTTTTGTAGAATCATATTTATAACCATATGAATTTCATCTATTTATTTTTATTATCTATGTATTTTATTAATATTTTAAATTATATATAATTCTTTTTACAAATGCATGTCATACAATGTGTGGAATTTGTCTTTACTTTATTTAATTCATTAAATAGAAATACCATCTTTGCTATTTATTTATTCTTAAATGCCAATAAATTTGAATTGTGTATTTTTGGAGAAAAAAATTGTGGTAATATGTTTTGCTTTTTGTAACCTTTTAGTTTAATTTATTGAATATATGTAATTTAATATTGTTTTCAAATTTTAGAAATAAAATAAATTGTAGTATCTAACAATAAATATATGTTAGAATAGAAAAATTAATTAAAGATCGATATTATGATAAATAATTATTTTCTAAAAAAATGATTCATTTAAAAAAAAAAGAAATATATAAATGTGAATATGTTAACTATCCAATTGAAAGTAAGAAACAATAGAAATATTTTACTAACAACTTCCCCTTAGGGAGGCATTTGGTATGAGATAATTTAAGAGCATGTTTGGTACCTTTTATAAATCTTATGTATAATATTATGATAATACTATACAGTATTTAGGAAATGTATTAACAAATACATATACTATACAGTATTTAGGAAATGTATTAACAAATACATGCACTAAAAATAGTACCACATAAGCTATCATAAATTATATTAGTAATACACTCACAAAGCTCTTCATTAACCTATACTAGAACCTTCAATATTTTGGATACTCATTTTATCTTCGACCAAAAATTAAAAAATAATATAAAATATAAAAAAATAATTTTAATTTATGAAATTGTTTTAATGATAAAATATAGTATATAATTTTAATATTATATATTATATTTGTATTATATTATATTATTGTAACATTATAATATTATGTTATATTGTATATTATTATATTATTGTAACATTATAATATTATGTTATATTGTATATTATTATATTATATTATATTATGTTACATTATATAATATATAATATATAATATAATATAACATTATATATACTAGGACTATATAGGCTAGTACTATACAATGTACAAAACGGGCCCTAAATGGATTACCTTTAATCCTAATTAAAACTACTTGGGCCTAGGGGCGGCTCAAGAGATATTGTAGCCTAAGGGGAAATCTTAAGATAAGACCTTTGGGCCTAATGGACGGATCACTCCTGAACCGTTGGTCTTAATTGAAGTTGGCATGAGCGTTGTCACTTAATTAAAGATTTGTATATATTAGGGATGTGCATGGGTATCGAATTGACCCGGGAATCGATTGGAACCTACCCGATCGATTAGGTTGCAGGTAGACCCGAATTAAATTCGGATAGGATCCATGATAAAACTTAAGGTACATGTTAAAATCGATTTTGGTTCTAGGTCCAACATATCAAGTATCCGGAATCAGAACGAAAATGAATTAAGTAATGAGGTATTACGAAAAAATGAGTAAAAAATTAGATTGATCAAGAGAAAATATAGAAAAGTGAGAAATTGATAAAATAATAATGAACTAATTAATGAAAATGAGATAAAGATGATTATAAAAGATTAAATAATTTATTTGAGATCTTAATTTATAATAAAATAAATATAATATTCAATCATCGATCTAAGTACTTGGAGGCCTAAGATAATTGTCTTTTTGGCCAAAGGGTAGAGCCGGCCCTGCTTGGCCCCACCAAATTAACGTATTTGGTTGAAACAGATAATCTGGATGCTCATGGTAATCTACATTACCATTTAATTGATAGTCCACATTATCAAGAGAGGGTGGTTATGTGGATTATCAGTAAAATGGTAATATTATTTTTTTTGCTTTTGACAAAAATACTCCCTACTAAAATACTCTCTATTAACATATAAAAAAATCTCTGCCTCATCTCAGTGTAAAGTGATAATCTCTATTTTTTTTAAGGGTATTTTAGTTAAAGATATAAATTTCTCGATAATCTTTTTTTATATCAAATAAGGTAATGTGGATTACTGATGTGATTACCACTACATGCTAAACGTGGTAATATATGTAACATTATCGATAATTTTAAAAGTGATAATATATCTAGGTGGTAATCTAGATCCTCGATAATCTTAAGTGGTAATGTACCAAACGTCCCCTAAGTATTTTAATTAGCATACTAATCCAGATCTATGAAGTTGATGCATCAATTATTTCATTGAGTGAGTCGTAACAAGTTGTATGAGAGCATAACCTAGTTTTAATCATTGTGAGAGAGTGTGAAAAATGAATGTTTGGGGATGGAATGGAGCCGCTACTAGGCTAGACCTTACATGTTGTCGAGTTGATTATGATTCTAGACTATTCGTTAGACTTCTTGAGATGAGTTTTGACAAAGACGTTAAGACATAAGTGGAAAAGATTATAATTTATAATTTTGCCTTGTAACTCTCCTGACTTTTGTAAAAAATTACACAAACCTTCCCTCTATTTGTAATTTTGTTTTGTAACCCCCTTGATTTTTGTTAAAGATTACACAGACCTACCCTACTAACGAAAATTATTAGTGGAGTATCTGTCATGTGTACTACACATGCTTACTAATGGAATTTTTGAAATATTTATAATTTTTTCTTATTTAAATGACAAAAATACTCTTATGTCATTTTTATTTTAAAAATATTTTTAAAATGAAATAATTCATTTAAAAATTTTATTTTTAAAATATTTATTCAATTATTTTGTGCATGTATTTTAATAATTTTTCAGCAATGGGCATAAAAAAGAAATTACATTACTAATTAATTTCATTTAACACCGTTAGCTACAGGAGAGGTGAGTGTCACCTAGACAAATAAATGAAAGATCAGTATAATTTTACTAAACCTCAGTGGAGGTCAGTGTAATTTATCCTACTTTATTTTAGTCTCGCAATGGGAAGCATATGTATTAGATATTGTGTTGGTTAATAAGACTAGATAGTTGTGTTACTATCAACATATATCAACTTAATTATTTTAATTAGGCCAGTAATTGAGCCAATTATCCCATTGAGTAGATCCTAACGTAATATATCATTTATATTTATTTGTATTATAACACTAAACTATTTATTTTCTACATGACATATTTAATACATATGTTTTTTATAAAAATATGAGTATAATTTCTTGCCTTGAAAGTTCTGCTTTTTAATATAAAAATGATATTTTCTCAAAATCAAAATAACTTCAAGAAAATTTTTCAACATCTAAGGATTCGTTAATTCTCAAGATAGGAACCAAAAAAAAATTAGAATTTTGATTTTACCCTTCTATATTTTTGGAAAAAGTTTTAAACTCTTTAACACTAACAATTTTCTATTAAAATTTTTATAATTAAAAAAAATAAACTAATTTTTATCTATTAGAAATTATTTTAATGAATTTTTAAGGCTTTTAATGATGTTCGACATAAGCCTTTAAGAAGACTAACAACTTTTGCCTAGAGTCTTTAGTACTACTTTTTTCTTAAAAAAATAAATTTTCATTATAAATTTTATATAATATAAAACTTTTATTTATTGCAAATTATCTCTTTTTTTTCAATTTTTGAGGCTCTTAAATACTTTTTTGACAAAAGTATTTAAGTCTTTAAGCACCTCATATTCTTAACTCATCAAAAACATATTTTTTATTCACTAAATTTATTTTATATGTTGTAAAATTTATTGGCATTAAAAAATATAAATAACTTGGAGTGGCATGTAGAAAATCAAATACTTTAGTGCTCAATAGTTTAGACAAAAGTTTTTAATAACTTTAAAACTTATCAAAAATATTTTTTTAATTCACAAAATCTATTTTATAACTCATATAAATATTCCTAAGTACCAAAAAAATATAAACGACCTATAGTGGCCTTTTCAAACAATCAATCTTTCAATATTCAAAAGTTTCCACAAAAATCTTTAACATGCTTAGTTAAAGATTTTTTGGCTGAAACTCTTGAAAACAGTTTCTAAAGTAGAAATAAAAAGTTAGAATTCTACTGTTATCCTCTCATATTTTTTGTCACTCTTAAATATTCCATAAAAAAATTCTTAAATATCAAACAAAAATATTAATTAAGAATTACACTCAATGAAAGGAAAAAGTACAGATTTGATCCTATAAATTTTTAATTTTTTAGACTTTGGTCCTATAAATTTTATTTTGATATTTTCGGTTCTATAAGTTTGCTCTGTAGTACAGATTTGATCATATCTATGACGGTTCATTAACTCTCCGTCAATGTGGACTAACGCCGTTCATACACGTTGACATATTTGGTCTTATAAGTTTCATTTTAAAATTTTCAGTCTTATATGTTTACCCCGTAGAACAGATTTAATCCTATATATTTGTCCTGTAGCACAGATTTAGTCTTATCCGCGATGGTCCATTAACTCTCTGTTCACGAAAAAATAAATAACATTATGTCCATATTGACGAAGTTAATAGACCATCGTGGATATGACCAAATCTATATGACGGACCGGATAGACAAGTTGGTATTTTAACTCCGTAACATATATAAATTTGATTTGTAACATAGATTTGGTCCTATTCATGACGGTCCATTAACTCTGTCAATATGGACATAACGTTGTTTATTTTTTTATGGACGAAGAGTTAACTGACCATCACGGATATAATTAAATTTGTGCTATGAGGCAAATATATTGGACCAAATTTGTGCTACGAGGCAAATATATAGGACCAAATCTGTGCTACGAGGCAAATATATAAGACTGAAAATTTTGAAATAAAACTTATAAGACCAAATATGTTAACGTGTATGAACGGCGTTAGTCCACATTGACGAAGAGTTAACAGACTGTCACGGATAGAACCAAATTTGTACTACAGAGCAAACTTACATGATCGAAAATACCAAAATGAAACTTATAGGATCAAAGTCCAAAAAATTAAAAACTTATAGGATCAAATCTGCACTTCTCCCATTAATGAAATTTCACGCTCTAAATATTTTTAGGCAATGTTCCAAACTTTTTTATGTTGATGATCAATATTTATATTAGAAATCAAAATAGATTTTGTGAATTAAAAAACAAACTTTTAAGAGCTTCAAATTTGTTTAAAATTTTTGTTGGAATTCTTAAACATTAGACTATTTATATTTTTTCATTATCGAGGAATATTTTTATGACATATAAAATAAATTTAGAACTAAAAATGTATTTTTGATGGGTTGCACGTATTCTTATTTCGATTTTAGAATTTTAAGTAAAATTACTAAAGAAGTGTAGATTTGGTCCTACAAATTTTTAATTTTTTGGACTTTAGTTCTATAAAATTTATTTTGGTATTTTCGGTCATATAAGTTTGCTCCGTAGTACATATTTGGTCCTATTCGTGACAGTCCATTAACTCTTCGTCAATGTGGACTACGCCGTTCATACACGTTGACAGATTTGGTCCTATATATTTCATTTCAAAGTTTTCAGTCCTATATATTTGTCCTATAACACACATTTGGTCTTATGTATTTGTTCTGTGGCACAAATTTGATCCAATATATTTGCCGCATAACACAAATTTGATCATATATCTGGGATGGTTCGTTAACTCTCCGTCCATGAAATAATAAACGTCATTATGTCTATGTTGACGGAGTTAACAGACCGTCATGAATAGGACCAAATTTATGTTACGAAGTTAATATGCCAACTTGTTCATATGCCGGTCCGTCATATAGATTTGATCCTATGCACGACGGTCTATTAACCTCTTCAACATGAACATAACGTCATTTATTTTTTCATGGATGAAGAATTAACGAACCGTTGTGGATAAGACCAAATATGTGATACGGGACAAACATATAAAACCAAATCTGTGATATGCGGCAAATATATATGGGTGAAAATTTTGAAATGAAACTTATATGATCAAAGTTGTCAACGTGTATGAACGGCGTTAGTTCACATTGACGGAGAGTTAACGAATCATCGTAGATAGGATCTAATTTGTGCTACGAAGCAAATTTATATAATTAAAAATAGCAAAATAAAATTTGTAGGATCAAAATCTAAAAAATTAAAAATTTACATGAACAAATATGCACTTCTCCCGTTAATTTCCATTTGAATAAGGTTATCAGCCTAGAAAGCACGTGGCTGAAATCTGAAGTCTTCTCCCAATTCATTCAATATTTTAATCCCTCCCTTATTTCTATCACCGTCTTCCATTTTAATTATTTTAATGAATAATGAATAATGAATAATTTAGAGCACATGTGAAGCAAAGCGCCCGTATTATATTTATATACGAAAGGAAAGCCGGCCGATTACTTTCCCTCTTTTATAAAAAGAGAGTAGTTTGTCCCACTCCAATCCGTTCAAAATTACCTTCCGATCTTATCACCCAAGCTAGCTGTTTTAGCCCTCTTACCTTACCTATATGGTGATTGGATTGCCCTTGGTCCCCACGTGGGACCTTTCTATACCAGCAATAATTATACTGGTAGGCCAAAGGATGTTAAGACGGTGACAATCACCCCCCCCCCCCCACCCCCCCCCCCCCCCCACCCCCCCACCACAAAGTCGTAGCCTACAATTCGACTCTAATTTAATCGAATTTTCGTATGAAACAGTTCGTTTATTTAATCCGCTTCCTCTCGTCGCTTTCCTCCTCTCTTCTGCTACAACCTCAGCGGCGAAGTAAGAGAGCAGGAACATGGAGAACCCATCGGAGGCACAGATCACGGCGGAGAGCGGCGGAGATGACGAAGACGAGGCGGAGATCGCGGAAGACGAATCTGAGAACAGGAAGAACTCTAGGTAGTAGCGCCTCCTTGTTCTTTTGTTCCCTCTCTTAATTTTCAGCTATTGTGAAAGCGAAAAAACGAGATATAAATTGCTCGGGTCACATACGGAAAAAGAACGAGCTGTTTAGAAGTTTTCGCTGGGGTTCTTGTTTACCCTCGCAGATTTCAGTGAGTATTTCGCCTTTATTCACTTGCTTGGTCTTTTTTCCCTTTGGAGGAACTCGCCTGCGCGGATGCCGGCAATGCTGAACCCCCACGCCCTCGCTCAGCTCACCATCTTCTACAACGGATCCGTCCATGTATACGATGGAGTTCCCCCTGTAAAGGTCTCTGTTTGATCCCGTATTCCTCTTCTTTGGTCTTTTTATGTGAGCTCGCCACTAACGGATTGAGGCGCTCCTTTGGATGCTGAGACAGGCGCAAGCAATAAAGCTGATTGCCGCGGCCGCGGCCGTCGCATCCGCAGCAGCAAAGGCTCCGAGTAAGGTCGGCCCGACCGCCGCTGCAGCT
Source organism: Canna indica (assembly GCA_034359265.1). Taxonomy (NCBI): domain Eukaryota; kingdom Viridiplantae; phylum Streptophyta; class Magnoliopsida; order Zingiberales; family Cannaceae; genus Canna; species Canna indica. Next base: position 15,380,854 of record CP136898.1, read on the forward strand.
GCATCTGCGGCGGTGGGTGCGCCGGTGCTCACGAGATCTCTGTCAGTGCAGAATCCCATCTGCAAATTGCAAGCTGGTTGGTTTTCTTTCTTTCCTTGGCTTGCTTATGATCGATCAAAAGTTATTGCCTTTCCCACTTTGGAATTGCCCACCATGTGTTTAATTGTGCATCTATGGCAGAGCTCCCCATGGCAAGGAGGCATTCGCTTCAGTATTTCATGGAGAAGCGCCGCAACAGGTAATCTCTCCTACCATTCATTATATTCAAGTTCTGATGTTTGAGTTGGAAACTGGAAGGGTAGGTGAAATCAGACAATTTAGGGGAAAGACAAAAAAGAAGAATCGTTTGATCTGATGCATGATGTCTTGCAGATAGGTTTAAGTCGAACAATGCAGATAGAATATGATCAGTAAAGTTGTTGATACTTGCAAATCCAAATAATACTAAAAAAAGTCATATTGTCTCAACATTGCTAAGGTGCATGGAAATCCAGATTCACATTCTATAGTAAATCCAACAAAAATAAAAGTACAGACTGAAGAACAATCTTTACCATGCTTAAATATCATAATATGCCTAAAATTAAATATCCTTTTAGAGTATCATGTTTAAGAATTTTAGTTTTATAGAATTCCGTGGGTTATTTTGGAGCATGTGTGTCCTTGTTGGGTGTGTGCTTTGTAGTGTGTACATTTCTTAAGAGGTCAGTACAAGCATAAAAAGATAATTCCTCAGTGATAAAATTGTCCGACTTCAACTACAAAACAAAACCCACTCTGATACTTGTGTGTTGCAAATAGTTATTTTTGTCCAGATATCTTTACATTATGTTAACTTTGTCTCCATCTTAAGTTTGTGCTGATCTTGGTACCACTTTGCTCAAATTTCCTTGTACCATTTCTGCACTGCTGCATTGGAGAATGCAAGATCATAGTGCATGTACAAATTCTCGTCTTTTGCTTCCATACGAAACTGGTGCTGTGAATAAAATTGCTTTAGCACTTTAGCTTCTAAATCCAAGTTATCCATATGAATTCACTACCAATTCATTAAGAAGATCTCTTGAAGTTGAACTGTATGTGAACTATTTATATTACCTTGTGCCAGTTTGTTTTTTTCTCGTGAAAATGTTCTGAAGTTAGCTTAGCTTATGCAATAAATGGTTCGGATTACTAGTACTACAGTATTCCACTTCCTTGAATGTCATTTTCTTCAATTTTGATTAATTTTGATATGAATGTTTTGAAATACTCTTATTGCATTGATATAGTATGATCATTTTCAGGAAGTTTTTTTTAAAAAAAATAATTTGGGAAGCTGAATTAGATGTTATAAACTCAATGAAGGTTTTTTGGTCGGGTCAGACAAAAAGATTACATATGTTTCTGCGGCTAGTCCAATTAGTGGTCCCATGCCAGGCCAACAAGAATGAAATTGAATTTTCTGACCTAAACAATAATGTGGAGCACTTGACCACATGGGGTTGGTGAGGTTGGGCGGCTACATTATGGTTGTCAGCTCTGCAAGATCAACCAACTGTTGTGTGTGCTTTTATCTAATGTTCCTTGTTTACCTTTGAAACAGTCAGATATGTTTATTTCTGCAATATTTCTTTTTCCTTTTTAACGGAGGGTTTTGAACAAGTAGAGCCACCATTTTTCTGGTCCAACCAGAAAAAGAAGTCTATATCAAAAAAAAAAAAATTAACTGACTTAACTCATCCAGGTCTAATATATTTTGACCATGATTGATTTCTAGACTAAATGGATTCAAACTTATTTTCAAAACACAGGCCGTGTCGTTCACTTTGAAAAGTGGTGGTTGTGGATTACATTTTTGCTTTCCAAACACTTTTCCAGTTTCCTCTTTGTATATACTAATCATTTCAACTGAATGCCTGCCAAAATGACTCATGCTGCACTGTAATTATTTTATTGATCAGGTTGGCGAGCAAGGCACCATATACTTCAGCAAAACCATCATCAGTCAGCATGGAAACAGCCTCCATGGAAGAAAGGCTTGTTTAAATGGTCCAGTGGCCACTGACAATGTACTTGCTCAAGCAATTATCGATAATAACTATGTTCCACCTTTTTATAAGAACAAATACTCCCATGAATATTCCGCCACATTATTATCATGTTGCTATACTCATCTTTAAGTAATGTAATGACATTCTCTTATATCTTAGAAGTAATGTAATGACATTCTCTTATATCTTAGAAAGTCCATTCAGCTTGTGCGCATTCTTCATGCTTGATCTTAACAAAACAACTTAAGATGCTTAGTTTAGTCCATGACCTTATCACAGTAGAAACATTGTACTGGGCTAACTCAGGATCATTTCCTGTAAGAACAGTCTTCAGGATGGCCTGAACTTAAGAAGATTACAATCAAGCTACCAAGTAGAACAAAGATAAAAGAGATCTCCTTAAGAGCATGAAGAAGTTTATTCGTATAAAATATTGTTTTGAGTCCATCACACACATTATGCTTGTGTGTTTCGAAGAATTCCATGAAGATAGCCACCGGCCATGATTAATGACGCAATAGATACAACGCCAGCTGGAAACATCTTACCGGACTTTCGGAACCGAGAGCCCATCACTGCTAGAAGGGTCATGGACGTACCTGACCAAATTGTTACATCCATCAATGAGTGAAAAAGAGTTCTTTATAAAAACTTATAGGCCTTCAACTGAATGGCCCTCCAGTTGTTACAGGCAGGATTTAGTATCTTACCTAAACCAACTGATGATGCATAAAAAGGTTTCTCTGGGAGCTGGGTGTATACATGATACAACACCAATGCTGATGCCCCTCCAGCAGCTAATGACTTCTGGCTGCCACCTTTCAAATACCCCATTACCCCACCAGCTGCCAGAAAGTTAATGGAAACAAAGTGTTTAACCCTCCATGTTATGCTGTGTGAATCTATACCCTCCATGTAATGCAACTATGCGAAAAAGCCAATTGAGATTGACCCACCATTTCTTATATGCATTCTTATTTTGATATCATTATATTATCAGAGTTAGAAAGTAAAATATATAGCAAAAAACATATATACAAATCTGATACCTAACTGGAAATGATGGCTATGGATCCTCATTTTGGAACATCAAGATTACTGGATTCATGTGGATCCAATCTGAATTTGACTATATTGCAGCTTCATGTAATAAATTCATACAAACATGGCATGATCCAATACATGACATAAAGAAATTTTGTACAGAGCATGTATCATTCTAAATATGATAAATTGCGAAGGTGTAAGATTTGCCTCATGCCATTGAAACTAAATTCCTTTCTTGCTGCGGTATAGAGTTGCGTTCCTTCCTCAAAAGATCTCCAAAAACTCCCTTCTCTAACCCTCTTTAGATGGTGTGAAAAAGTATGAATAAGTATGGGGACCTATGAGTATCCCGGCCAATTTATATACACACTTTGCCATCAAAGGCGGTAAGATAGGCTTGAACCGAGTTGGATATGGGTAGAACGGGTAAAAAACTCAAATAAATATGTGAACCATATCAGGATAATGACGTGGACACCTAGTTCGCATCATATAATGACGTAGACCATGTCTACATATGTGGCCACATCTAACATTCTCCCACTTGGTTCATATATTTAAACACATTGATGTTCAAAATCTCATATCTGCCTTAGATGGAACAAAACATACAAATCATAGCGGCAAGTCCTCTTAGAACGAGTATTGTCTTCTATGTATCACGATATATTTCAATCCAAAATAACTTTATGAATAAACTCTATGTTTATTCTGGATCCAATAGAAATTATTATCCTCGAACTATGTGTACACCAAAAATGAGAAATAACAAACTGAATAGGAGTTATATTAAAAACATAAAATGTCTTTACAATAATTACATGATGAAACAAAATCTTATTCGGTCTACATGATCCTTGAAACCCTTTAGCGGTATGCCCTTTGTCAAAGGATTGATGATTATTAGTTCAGTGTTGATGTGCTCAATGACTACTTTATTGTCTTTAATATGTTCACTTATGACTAAATACTTATGTTGATGTGTTTGTTTCGACTTTCATTCTTATTATTTTTAGCCAAATAAACAAGAGCTGAATTGTCATAGTAAATCTTTATAGATCTGACAATAGAACCACGATTCTGAGACCGGAAATAAAACTTCTTAACTACACACCATGTGAGGTAGCCTCAAAACAAAATACGAACTTGGCCCCAGTGGTAGATATAGAGGTCAAAGTTTATTTGGCACTCTTCTATGAAACAGTTCCACTAGCAAACATAAATATGTATCCTGATGTCAATTTTCGTGAGTCGATACATCCAACAAAGTCTAAGTTTGAGTAGCTGATAACCTCCATGTTTGCAGTTCGTTTATACATGAACATAAAATCCTTGGTACTCTTAAGTTACCTCATCACCTTTCGTCCTTCGCAACTTTCAATGGTCCATCCCTGGATTACTCTAAAATCCGCCTAGCATTCCAACAGTCCAATGCTATTTCGGGCCTTGTACAAACTAGAGCGTACATAAGGCTACTAACAACCGAAGCATATGGAATGTTCAGCATTTGTTCCCTTTCGAAATCATTTTTGGGACACTGGCTTTGTTACCTTTTACAATGGATGTTATACTTAGTGAGCAATCTTTCATCTGAAATCTCCCTAAGACTTTATTGATATAGGTTTTCTAAGATAGACATAAAATACCTCGAGGTCTGTCCCTATGGATCTTAATGTCTATGACATAAGACACTTCACACATATCCTTTCATGTCAAAATTCTTAGAGAGTAATTGCTTCACCTCATAAAATGCATTGATCCATGATGTTCTCTACGAAACCAAACGAAGATATTAAATCATGAAACTTTAAGTACCACACAAGAGGCTTGTTTCAATCTCTATATGGATTTCTCGAGCTTGCAAACAAAATGCTCACCTTTATTAGAGGAGAATCCTCTAGCTGGCCATTGAGAAATGTCGTTTTCACGTCCATTTGATATAATTCTAAGTCAAAATGGGCCACTAATGTCATAATAATACAGAAGAAATCTTTCTTGGATACCGGAGAGAAGGTCTCTGTGTAGTCAATCCCCTCCTTTTGAGTAAATCTTTTAGCTACTAGTCTGGCCTTATATCTTTCGATATTGCCCAAGGTCTTTTGGTTTTGAAGACCCATTTACACCCTATGGCCTTCTAACCTTTAGACAATTTGACAAGATCCCAAATCCCGTTTGAAGCCATTGAATCCATCTCATCCTTCATAGCATCGTACCACAACTTAGATTCCTTACTATCCATGGCCTACGAAAAGGTTTCTTGATCATTTTCAGCCCCCGCATTGTAGTCAGACTCTTGAGCAGAGCAAATACAATATATAATCACTAGGAACAGCTTATCTACTTTTCCTAGTAGATATCCTTATTGTTGCGTCATCGGACTGTTGAGATGTCTGTTGTAGGTTATACAACTGGTTCTTCAACGGTAATTGAATCTAGTGGGCTAAGGCGCATTATGGATGACAATCAATTTTTCACTTGAGTCAAGAGTTTGATCATCCATACGATCTTTCTGAAATTGATCACTACCACCAATCAAGTCATTTTACAGAAATTTTGTGTTCCTTGATTCCACAAACCTAGTGTTATGATAAGGACAATAAAATTTATATCCCTTAAAATCGGCATATCCAATGAAATACCGACCGATAGTCCTTGGGCCTAGCTTCTTTTCTTGTGGATTATAAATCCTCACTTCAGACAGACATCCCTATACGCACATATGTCGCAAACTCGGCTTCCAAACTTCTCTATAACTGAAGTGGCGTTTGAGAAACAGCCTTGGTTGAAACCTGATTTAATAAATACAACGTCGTCTTAAGTGCTTCAGGCCACAAGAATTTATGAAGCTTGGAGTTGCTAAGCATACTCCGCACCAAGGTTTAAAATCTCGGTACCGATACCGATTTCGGTCACCGGCCGAAACCGGTACCGTACCGTACCGACACACGGTACAGTCCGGTACGGAAATAGCATACCGTTTTTTTTTTTTTTTAAGAGTTAGATATAACTCTAATAATACATAATTGATGAATAAATGCTTAAAATCAATATTCAAATGTCAAATACATAAATTCAATGTTTAAAAGTCATTTGGTACTCTATTATGATTTTTCATAGATACAAGAGAATAACATTAGAATTAATACCATGTGTTGGTACGCAACATAAGACGTACCAACTCATGATATTCATCATCTTAGTTGATGTTGCGCTACGTCTTATGTTGCGCTACGCAGAGTCTTCGGGGGTCAAGGGGGCAGCGCCCCTTGCCAGGGGTGTGGGGGCGGAGCCCCCTGAAATTTTTTAGACCCTTTGGGTTGTGGGCCTATGTCGCCCTATATTAATTCTAATGTAATTCTCTTGTATCGAGAAATCCTAATAGAGTACCAAATGGCTTTTAAACATTGTATTCATGTATTTGACATTTGAATATTGATTTTAAGCATTTATTCATCAATTGTATTATTAGAATTATATCTAACTCTAAAAAAAAAACCGATATCGTGTAATACCGGGCGGTATAATACATATACCGCCCGGTATACCGCCCGGTATACATGATATACCCGGTATTTTCAAATACCGGGTATATCGAATACCGGAATCCCCAAACACCGGTATATACCGGCCGGTATATACCGTTTCGGGCGGTTTTTTAAAACTTACTCCGCACCATGTCTAATAATGTCTGGTTCCTTCTTATTGTAACACCATTTTGATCTAGAGATCCCGACATGGTCTATTGGGCAACTATTTCATGCTCTTAATGAACTTAGCAAATGGACCGGGTGCTTGTCCATCATCAGTGTACCTTCTATAATAATCACCTCCCCTATCTGATCTTAAGATTTTTATTCGCTAACCGCATTGGTTTTCTACTTCTGCTTTAAGGGGGCGTTTGGTATGAGGTAATCTAAATAGATTACAGGTTATCTTAATTAATTACCCAGGCCCACCAGATCACCGCGTTTTGTTGAAACAAATTACTGATAATCCGGTTGTCCATGATAATCTACATTACCACTCAAGTGGTAATCCACATAGCCACCCACATGATGATTACCAGTAAGGTGTTAATGTTATTTTTTTATATTTTTGACAAAAATACCCCTACTAAAATACCCTTTATTAACATGGAAAAAAATCATCGGCTTACCTCATTCATCTCATCTCATAATAAAGTGGTAATCCATATTTTCTATTTTTTATGTTTTTTTATTTTATTTTTTATTTTTTATTCGAGGGTATTTTAGTTAAAGATATAAGTTTCTCAGTGATCTTTTTATTATACCAAACAAGGTAATGTAGATTACTGGCGAGATTACTAGTATATACCAAACATGGTAATGTAACATTAACGAGAATTTTAAAAGTAGTAATCTATCTAGGTGGTAATCTAGACCCCTAGTAATCTTAAGTGATAATATACCAAACGCCCCCTAAAAGCTTTAAAGACATCTAATGATTTGTATTTGTTATAAAGCAAACAAATATACATTGAGTAATCATCTATGAAGTATCTCTGACCACACGAGTCCATATATGGACTACGAATATCCATATATATATTCTCCAATATGTCATAACTCATCTTGACACCTTTCTTTAACATGTTAGTCTACTTTCCTTTAATGCAATCTATACAAGTGTCAGCACCTTTCTTTAACATGTTAGTCTGCTTTCCTTTAATGCAATCTATACAAGTGTCAAAGTTTGTAAAATTCAAAGTATCAAGTACTCATTCATTTACCAATCTTTTTATCCTTTAAATGCATGTGACCTAACCTTCGGTGACACAAATTATAAGAATTTTCATCCATAACACATCTTTTAATACGCGCAGTTTGTTGAACATTCAATGCATTATTATAAGAAAAATATTTTGCAATTCCATTTTGAAAAGACCGTAATACCATTTCCAATCAAATTATATTTATAAAACAACGAACATGATGAATCAGAAAAATTAAAAGAATACCAAAAAGGTACAAGTTTTGAAACTCATATCATGTGTTTAGAAAAATTTGGAATGTAAAAGGTTTCTTTAAAAGCAAAATAAAACGAGTGCTTAAAACTAATTTGCATGTTCTCACTGCTTCCACATGTGAGTGCACTTCATTTCCCGTATAGATGCAATGCTCACTTCGCACTGGCTTCCTGTGGTTTTGAAAGCCCCGGAGGGTATTGAAAATATGGATTGTAGAACCCGAATCAATCCACCAAATGTTACAACAAATATCGACCATATGAGATCCATAACAAACTAATGAGATTGAAATATCTTTCTTTTCAAGCCAGTTCTTATATCTGACACAGTCCTTTACGTGCCCCTTCTTTTTGCAAAAGTAACAATTGGACTTTTTCTTGATGCCACCCTTGATGACTGGTTTGCCTTTGACCTTATGTTTGTTGTGTTCCTTTCTCCTTTTTCCTTGTGTAGTCAGATGTGCATTTTCCCCCATTTCGGCAAGTAGTCTTCCATCTTCTTGTACACATGTTCAAAAATTCATTGATTGACCATTTCTCCTTATGCGTATTATAGGAGATTTTGAATGCTCTGTATTTCGAAGGTAGATAATTCAAAATAAAATGCACAAATATAGAATTTGATATCTCAACCTCTAGTTTTTTAAATTGGGCTGCTATGTCCCTCATATGCATGATGTGCTCACGCACACCCTTAATTCCAGTAAGCCTCATTGATGACAATTTAGTCACTAGAGTGCTGAAGGCTTTATGTGAAGACTCAAACTACTCATCTATGACCTTCAGCAGATAACTTACAATGTTACGCTCTTCAATGGAACCACGAATGCTAGCAAGTATTCACGTCTTTATGAACATCATACTAAAATGATTGGATCCCTCCCATTGTTCAAAAAATGGGACCTCGGTCCGAGTGCTACCGTCTGTAGGAGCAAGTGATTCATCTTTCCTTATAGTGTAATCAATGTTCATGCACCCTAAGTGAAGGAAAATTATTTCTTTTAATATTTTATAGTTGTTAACCGTTTGATTTGCTGCAATTACAAAATATTCATATTCATGATCTAAATAGAGGCAAACATAAATTTCAAGTTTTACCAATGTAAACAAAACTTGTAAAACTTAACATATATTAGACAATTTTAAGTCACATATATATAGATGGCATCAATTGTAATTAATTATTTAGAGTATGATAAATGTTATCCCACAAGAATTTTTGTGATACTTAGTTAATTAGTGTGAAATAATATACTATTTTTCATAATTTGTCCATAGGTATTAGGAAAAGGTATATAGTCTGTTAGTTTCTCATAAAGTCTAACATGAGTCCTAACATAAAACTTATCCCACAGGTAGTTTTCATTGTATTGATTCATGTTAATTTTTATTGTTCTTGTTTACATTAGTAAAACTTGGAATTTATGTTTGCCTCTATTTAGATCATGAACATGATTATCTTGTAATTGCATCAACTTAAACAATTAGCTAATCTGACTTTAAGATAGATATCCTTGAATTAACTATGACAACTATAGAATCTTTAAGGAAAGAATTTTCCTTCACTTAAGGTGCATGAACATTGATTACGCCATAAGGAAAGATAAACCACCGGCTACTACAGACGCTAGCACTCCGGCTGAGGTCGCACTTTTTGAACAATAGGGTCAATTCAATCGTTTTAGTATGATGTTCAGAAAGACGTAAATACTTGCTAGCATTCGTGGTTCCATTGGAGAGTGTAAAAATGAAAGAGATCTATTGAAGATCATAGATGAGTGGTTTGAGTTTTCGGATAAAGCTCTAGCTAGCACTCTAATGACTAAATTGTCATCAATAAGGACCATTGCAATTAAAGGTGTGTGTGAGCACATCATGCATATGAGGGACATAGCAGCCCAATTTAAAAAACTAGAGGTTGAGATATCAAATTCTATATTTGTGCATTTTATTTTGAATTATCTACCTTCGCAATACAGAGCCTTCAAAATCTCCTACAACACGCATAAGGAAAAATGATCAATCAATGAACTTCTAACTAAGTGTGTACAAGAAAAGAGAAGGCTACTTGCTGAAATGGCAGAAAGTGCACATCTGACTACACAAGAGAAAAGGAGAAAGGAACACGATAAGCATAAGGTCAAAGGCAAACCAGCCATCAAGGGTGACATCAAGAAAGAGTCCATGTGTTACTTCTGTAAAAAGAAGGGGCACGTAAAGGACTGTGTCAAATACAAGGACTGGCTTGAAAAGAAAGATATTCAATCGCATTAGTTTGTTATGAATCTCATATGGTCGATATTTATCGTAACACTTGGTGCATTGATTCGAGTTCTACAATCCATATTTTCAGTACCCTCCAAGGCTTTCAAAACCACAACCACAGAAAGCCAATAGGAAGTGAGCATTGCATTTATACGGGAAATGGAGTGCACTCACATGTGGAAGTAGTGAGAACATGCAAATTAGTTTTAAGCACTCGTTTTATTTTGCTTTTAAAGAAGACCTTTTACATTCCAAATTTTTCTAAAAACATGATATGAGTTTCAAACCTTCTACTTTTTGGGTATTCTTTTAGTTTTTCCAGATTTATCATTTTCCTTACTTTATAAATCTAATTTGATTGCAAATGGTATCATGGTTGAAATGGAATTACAAAATATTTCTTAAAATAAATTCATTGCATGTTCAACAAAGTGCGGGTATTAAAGACGTGTTATAGATGAAAATTCTTACAATTTGTGGCACTGAATGTTAGGTCACATATGCATTGAAATGATAAAAAGAGCGATAAATTTGAAGGAGTACTTGATACTTTGGATTTTACATACTTTGACACTTGTATAAACTGCATTAGTGGAAAGCAAACTAAAATGTCAAAAAAAGGTGCCAAGAGGATTTCTGACATATTGGAGATCATGCATACGGATATTTGTAGTCCAGACATGGACTCGTGTGGTTAGAAATACTTCATCTCCTTTATAGATTGTTCATTGTATATCTATTTGCTTTATAACAAGTACGAAACATTAGATGCCTTTAAAGTTTTTAAGGCAGAAGTAGAAAACCAATGCGATAATCTAATACAAATTGTGAGATCAGAGGTAAGGTGAGTATTATGGAAGGTACACTGAGGATGGACAAGCACCTAGTGATTTGTTGTATTCATTCATGAGCATGGGATAGTTGCCCAATAGACCATGCCCAGATCAAAATGGTGTTACAAAAAGAAAGAACCGAATATTATTAGACATGGTGCGAAATATACTTAGCAACTCCAAGCTTCATAAATTCTTGTGGTCCGAAGCACTTAAGACGGCGATGTATATATTAAATCATGTTACAACCAAGGTTATTTCTAAAACGTCACTTGAGTTATAAAGAGGTTGGAAGCTGAGTTTGCGACATATGCGCGTATGGGGATGTCAGTGTGAAGTGAGGATTTATAATCCACAAGAAAAGAAGCTAGACCCAAGGACTATCGGTGAGTATTTCATTGGATATGTCAAAAAGTCTAAAGGATATAGATTTTATTGTCCTTTTAAGAACACTAGGTTTGTGGAATCAAAGAACACAAAGTTTTTGGAAATTAACTTGATTAGTGTTAGTGATCAATTTCATTAAATGATCAGGATTTTATTAAAGACTAATAGCTAATGAATTTACTCAAAAGGAGAGGATCGACTATACGGAGACCTTCTCTCCGTTATTCAAGAAAAAATCCTTCTGTATTATTATGACATTAGTCATTAGTGACCCATTTTGACTTAGAATTGCATCAGATGGACGTGAAAACAACATTTCCTCAGTGGAGAACTAGAGGAAGAGATTTATATGAAACAACCAGAAGAATTCTCCTCTAATAAAGGTGAGCATTTGATTTGCAAGCTCAAGAAGTCCATATATTAATTAAAACAAGCCTTCAGTCAGTGGTACTTAAAGTTTCATGATAAACTTTTCATTCGATTTCGTAGAGAACATCATGGATAAAGAGTTGTTATATGAGATGAAGCAATTTCTCTCTAGGAATTTTGACATGAAGGATATGGGTGAAGCGTCTTATGTCATAGGCATTAAGATCTATAGAGACATACTTATATTTAAGGAAACCTATATCAATAAAGTCTTAAAGAGATTTCGGATGAAGGATTGCTCACCAAATATAGGATCCATTGTAAAAGGTGACAAATTCAGTCTCAACCAATGTCCCAAAAATGCTTTCGAAATGGAACAGATGCAAAACATTCCATATGTTTCGGCCGATGGTAGCCTTATGTATGCTCGGGTTTGTACAAGGTCTGACATAGAATTTGTTGTTGGAATGCTAGGCAGATTTCAGAGTAACCTTAAGGGTATGTTATGATCCCGAGAGTAAGAGCGAATTATGGGTCTGTGAAATAATGGATTGGGAGAAATGCGTGTAGACACAGGAAGGGATTTAGTGGAAAGAGAAGTGGATTTCTTTTTCCGTCCTATGTTTAGGCTCGTTGGAGAGAACATAAGATCTCCTGAGTTAAAGTGCTCAAAGACTTGGGAATTTTCTGCTATCCATCTCATTCAACATCAACAAATATATAGGTCTATGGAGAAGTAACTTTCCCTACAGAACATGCACTTTGCCCACTATTCCTTAACTTAAGCATAAATACCTACTATTTATTAACATAAGCATAACTACCTAGTATTCAGCAAACACAACATCCACTTTGCCCACTACCCCTAACCTTGAGCATAACTGCCCCAAAAGTTGAGCCACTAACCCAACTACTACCACATTCAGCCATAATTCTACCAAGGATTTCATGCTCATGTATAAATGAACTGCAAACTTGAAGGTTACCGGCTACTCAAACTCAGACTTTGCTAGATGTGTTGACTCACGAAAATCGACATCATCGGGATACATATTTATGTTTGTTAGTGGAGTTGTTACATGGAAGAGTGTCAAACAAACTTTGACTGCTACATCTACTACTGAGGCCAAGTTCGTATTTTGTTTTGAGGCTTCCTCACATGGTGTGTGATTAAAGAGTTTTATTTTTGATCTCAGAATCGTGGTTCTATTGTCAGACCTATAAAGATTTACTATGACAATTCAGCTCTTGTTTATTTGGCTAAAAATAATAAGAATGGCAGTCGAAGCAAACATATCAACATAAATTATTTAGCCATAAGGGAACGTGTTAAAGACAATAGAGTAGTCATTAAGCACATCTACACTGAATTAATGATCGTCGACCCTTTGACAAAGGGTTTCAAGGATCATGTAGACCGAATGGAACTTGGTTCCATCATGTAATTATTGTAAAGACATTTTATGTTTTTAATATAACTCCTATTCAATTTGTTATTTCTCATTTTTGGTGTACACATACAGTTCAAGAATAATATTTTTTGTTAGACCCAGAATAAACATAGAGTTTATTCATAAAATTATTTTGAATTAAATGCATCATGATACATAGAAGACAATACTCGTTCTAAGAGAACTTGTCGCTATGATTCATGTGTTTTGTTCCACCCAAGGCAGATATGAGATTTTGAGCATCACAATGTTTAAATATATGAACCAAGTGGGAGAATGTTAGACGTGAGTACATATGTAGACATGATATGCGTCATTATCTATGCGGACCTTGTGTCCACGTCATTATCCTTATATGGTTCACATATTTATCTGGATTTTTTACCTATTCTACTCATGTCTATTTTGAACCCGGTTCAAGCCTATCTTATTCAGAAAATGAGATAATCAAGCCTACCTTTATTAGAATTGCAAGTGGATAATCAAGCAATTCCTTTCACCATATATTAGACTATTAGTTGCTTTATTCAGAAAATGACAAGAGTACAAGCATTCTTACTTATCCAGTTACCTCCCAAAAATAGCATTCTAATTTCCAACTTCTGTAAATAGATCCCTGACAAATGAAATGATTATTCATCATCATGGTCTGGACTACAATTTTTCCTTCACACAAATGTGAGATCGTACATTCTTGAATATGACAATGGTGGTATCTAAGCATGAGGCATTCTCATAGATTCCATCCATTAGAAAAATGTTCAACTTATGGAGTCAATACTTAAGTACCATTTCTGCGAAAGTGTATCCGCTAGTTTGTTGTGCAGCCAAGTGCACATCGCTCAGTAGAATTTAATCCAATTTAGGCCAAATTGAATTCGATTGGAACAACAGAAATTATTCAGGACTGACATGGATTACTAGCTACTGAAGAAAAAGTGAAATCATAATACCAAAATAACTTGGAGGTGATTGGTTGAAGAAAATTGTAAACCGTGCCAATCACCTATCAACCAACTTGAATTCATATTTTTCTTTCAGCGGCAAACATTCGGTATGCTAAAGGAGCAATTTTTATCATTAAGTGAGACACAAACAATTCAAAGAGCATACATCAATATATCTTGATCAATTCCACGATATTTTAAAAGGGATATGACTCCAATCAGAAATAACAAAAAGGAAGGATGACCACCGAACCCAAATGATCACAGAGACACCGCAACCTGAAAGAAAGATTGATGGGAGTGGGATTACCTCCGAGGAGCGCAGCATAACCCAGCGTTAGCTGCTGAGACGTGGACGGACTCATCTTCCGCTTATGCTTGCTGTTGGTTTCCAACGACGGAGGCGATGAGGATGGCCGCTGCCCGCTGGAGCGATTGATCAAAAGACAAGGGATCGGGAAGCGGTGGGCGGCGGATCGATCAACGGACAAATCGCGTATCGAGAGAAAAGGGTTACGGTAGATTTTGGAATTTAGGTAAAATCATAAAGTATTTATAGTTTATTAATAAAAATATGTATATGTCAAAGTCTAACTTTTTAAATATTAACTGCTGTACCCGTATTTTGTACGATTAAAATATAATTTTAAAAATAAAAAAGTTTGAAATTTAATTTTACATTTTAATATATTATTATATAATATATAGTTTTTAAAATAAAAAAATTGAAATTGAAATTTATATTTTAATATATTATTACATATAATTATAACAATCTATCAATTTTTTCTATTTTCGCATTCTGTCTTTAAATTTAAAACAACTTTTTATATTTTTAGAAAAATAACTATTTTAAACATTAATTATAAATTAATTTTTAATTTAAAATATAATAATATAAAAATAAAATAAAAAACTATTGATAATTTTAAGGATAAATATAAAATATAATGTAAATATAAAGTAAGTATATCAATTAAATATTTATAAGTATAGATAATTAATTAAAAAAAAAAAAGCTTTTAAAAAAAATAAAGAAAAAAAATAATATTTCATAAATACAAAAGTAATATAAAAATAATTATATAGATTAAAAATTAATCTATCTAGATTTCAATGATCAAAAAAATTAAAAAATACAAAAATAATAATATTTTTATGAATAAAAATAAAAAATAATATAAATATAAGATAATAAATTGAAAAAAATAGAAAATAAGATATTCAAATTATTCTAAACTAAATAGATTTTTTGGTTTTGAAATACTATTTTTCAATAACAAACCTAAAAAATAATATAAAAAACTTTAATAAATAAAAATTATTTATAATTATTATTCAAAAACAATAAATTAAAAATTAAAAATATCAAAATAGATGCATATAAAGAAAATAAGTGGGACAAAAAAATTTATTACGAATTTAAATGGGGTAAAAATTTAGGTGAAAAAAAATTAGTGGAGAAAGTAAAAAAAAATGAGGGGAAGAGTTTAGGCGGGAATGATATATTGTTTATATATATATACCAAAATTACATTAATTCTATTTTGAGATAAAATGATAGATGTGATAATTGCAGGAAGAAATTTTTCATAAAAATCTCTAGTTATTTTTATATGTATGTTTTGCATAAATTTTTTTAAATCGTATATATTTATAAAATTAACAAATAACCTAAAATGAGATGTTAGTTATAATTACATTTGCGTTATAAATTTTGATAAAAATATCTTAACTATTTTTATATGTATTATGTTACATATAAAATTTTAAATTTGACATATTTATAAACTTTGCTGCTTTGTTTGGATTGTTGAATAGGGAGAGGTAGGGGCGGATGGGAAAGATGAGTTAATTATCACATGTTTAGCTTTCAATTTTAGAAGTGAAAGATGTTTAGATATGTTAGAAACTCCTTCAAATCTCACCAAATCTCTCAAACTTATTCCACCATTTCGATGGAATAGGAAGGGATAAAAAAATTCAAAATATTTTAATGTCATCAAAAATATTATTTTGCTTTCCACAAAATCAAAAAACTCCTCATGTTTTTTAAATTATTTAATTTGTACATTTTTTATTTTTATTCTAGGAAAAATGTCTAAAATTGTTCTCAACTTTTTTGATTTTTTTCACTTTGATCCCTCAACTAAAAATCCGATCACATGAATTCCTAATTGTATTATATGTTTCCAGTTAAGTCTCTACCCAAACTACGCTGTTAAAAATAATGTACGTGGTAAATGTTTTTGATGATGTGACATATCTTTTTAAAACAACATGGCTTACGTGTTTGAGAAGATGATTTATAAATTGATTAAACTTCATAATTTATAAATTGGAAAGTTTCCGTGTCCAATTTTTATTCTCGCTCTCCCTCTCGTCGCTGCCACTTTCTTCTTGGTAGTAGTGGAAAGAAGAAGGTGGCGGGAGGAAGAGAGAGAGCGGGAGAGAAAAAAAAATTATAAATCTTAAATCATGTTGTTTTAAAAAAATATACCATATAATTAAAAACGTTTGCCACATATATTATTGTTAACGGCGTAGTTGGGATAGGAACTTAACTAGAAACGGAGAATAAAATTACGGATTCATCCTTCCCCATCCAAATTTTAATTACCCTATCCAAACATAGGATTAACTACGCTTTCTCATCCCTCCCTTCCCCACCTCTCCTTATACTTCTCGTCTCTTTGTATCCAAACAAATCGTAAGTGAATTTCATATATAGATAAATGTGATGTTTTCTAGCTATGCCATGAGATGTATATAAAACCTGTTAGGGGTTGACTCAAATTGGGTCCGAACCGAATCCAACGAATCGGACCGGATCCAAATCGGAGTTCATTTGATCAAATTATCCAAAAGAGAAAAAAAAAAAAAAAAACTATTGCTGCTACTGTTCACTAGGTCCGGGCCGACCCGGACGGGCCAGACAGCTGGGCCGAGCCCAGCCCGCACGCCAGTTGCAGCTGGTGCTGCGCACGCGCGTGTTGTGCGCGTTGCGCACGCATAATTTTTCCTCATGCCTTTTATTCTGCAGCCGCCCACAAGATTTGACATTTTCTCCTGCAGCAATTAAATTGGAATTTAATGCCACCTCAGTTTACTTGATCAAAATTGAAGGTTTCAATTGATGTTATCACCCGCAGCGAATCAATTTTACACCGCCTCTAATTGCAATATTTCCGGTCCAAATTTATCGATTTCTTTGGTCAATTGTGATGATGCAGTCATGTGATTTAATCGGACGCCTCGGGTAAATTTATGCATCATACCTTGGTCCAATTTCTTTGAGACAAGAATTCTCTATACATTATATAAGGGGGTTTAATATGCAGTTTCAGATCATCCCACGCCAAGAGAAAATCCCACATATGAGAGTTTCAGAGATTCAAAAAATTAAGAGTGTCGTTACGATCCTTTTCCTAAGGAGTGCCCCTTCTCAGTTTCCGACATACAACAGTAGGAGTTCAGTTTTAAGGCAGATCTTACAGAGACAGTGCATCTACTTAGTACCAGTTTTAGGTTCAATTAATTTAAGATTGTTTGCTGTATTCTGAAGGGAATTTATATTATTGCACTCTTATTGTAAAAGCTCTTTTCTGAATTTAATAAAGCAGTATCCTCTTTTTCCTGTGGACGTAGGATCAGCACCCCGCCGAGTCCGAACCACATTAACCCCCTTATGTATTTTGTTTTTCTACATTATTATTATCAGATTTAGTTTTCCATTTTTCTCGTCGGGTTTGGATTTTGTAGATCCTGCATGAAATTACCCTAAATTTCTTAACAATTGGTATCATAGTCTACTTTCCCAACCATGACGAGCACCAAATTGAGAAGTTAGATCTTAATGTCAACTATTCACTTTGGTCAATGAAGATGAAAGCGATCCTAACTATGGAGAAGATACATGATGTTATCCTTGGTAAGGATAATATGCAGGGGATCGATGAGGAGAAAGAATACAATGAGCAAAAGACAATTGCAGTTTTGTACCTAAGTTTGTCAAATGGAGCACTTCGATAAATTGCATCCCATAAGACAACTAAAGGTATTTGGGACTAGGGGTGTAAGTGAGCCAAGCCGCTCGTGAGCTACTCGCGATCGATTTGGTACAAACTCGAACTCGATTCGAACTTATCGAGCTCGAGCCAAGCCGAGCCGAGCCAGACATGCGAGTGAGCCGAGTTCGAGTAATATATACTCGGCTCGAGCGGCTCGCGAGCCTAATCGAGCCTTATATATATATATATATATATATATATATATATATATATATATATAATATTCTAAATCCTAGCTCTCGATGCCCGCCTAAATACCTAATCCCTAATCTCCCTAATCGCTATACTTCCCCAGTTCCCCTCTCGACTCGGCGACGACTGAAGTCCCTCACCTTCTTCCCCTCCCGACTCGGCGGTGACTCCCGACTCCTCGCTCGGTCGCTCCCCATTCGATCGACGGCGACACCCGACTACTCCCACACCTTCTTCCCCTCCCGACTCCTCGCTCGGTCGCTCCCCATTCGATCGACGGTGACACCCGACTCCTCGCTCCTCATTTGATCAGCGGCGACTCCCGACTCACCGTCTTCCCATAGCGACAACACATCATCTTCCCACAGCGCATTGTCTTCCCACAACGATAGTGCATCGTCTTCCACTCTTCCCCCACAGCGACTACTTAATCGAGCTTAGTCGAGCTCGATCGAGCTCATTCACGAGTTTAGTCGAGCTTGATTTCGAGTCGAGCTCGCGAACGAGCTCGGCTCGGGAAAAAAATTGAGCCACACGAGCCGAGCTCGAGTGACTTGAATGTAGCTCGAGCCGAGCTTGAGCCGATAGAGCAAAGCTCGATCGAGCTCGAGCCGAGCTTGAGCCGATAGAGCAAAGCTCGATCGAGCTCGAGCAGTGACAAACTCGCATCCTTGTATCAGGACACAACTCTCATCGGTAAGATGGCTTTGAAGCAGAAGCTCCATTTCCTACGTATGACAGAAGACACATCAATCAAAGAGCACATCAACACATTTCAGACAATCATCGTGGACCTGGAGAATATGAGTGTCAAAATTGAAAAGGAAAATAAAGCTTTATTCCTTTTATGTTCACTTCCTTCTTCTTTTAAAAATTTTCGTGAAACTATGCTTTTTGGAAAGACTAATATTAGTCCAGAACAGGTGACCACTGCTCTTGTGTCTAAGGAGCTTATGGACACACATCTTACAGCAAATTCCTCTGGTGGAGGGAAAGGAGAAGCTCTCTACTCTAATGAAGCAATAGGAGGTAACAAATCAAATATCACTTATTATTACTGCAAGAAATGAGATCACATTAAGTCAGAATGTCGCGGTCTTAAAAGAGAGTTGTAGCAGCAAAATAAGGGTCAAGACGCACATATGGAGGCCTCTTATGCAAATTTTGAGAAAGTAGAGGTATTGGTAGTGACGGATGGCACAAGCACTGCTAAGACTTGCTGTGGGCGACGACGGTCTCGTCGGCGACAACACACCTCAGGTCAAAATTCCTCTTCCTCTTCTTCTGATATGTCTGATCATGCAAAATGCAATCCAAGTCAGCAGGCGAACAGGTCAACCACCGGTAGTATTGATGAGTGGTTCCTGGATTCTGGGTATTCTTATCACATGACTCCACACCGGACGGCCTTTGTGGATTATCGGCGCACCCAATGGTGGAGTAGTTCATGTCGGCAACAACGTACCTTGCAAAGTTGTCATATTTGGAACAGTAAAATTAAAATTGCATGATGACTCGACAAAGATCCTAGCAAATGTTTGTCATGTCCCGAAGCTAGGAAAGAATCTAGTGTCTCTTGGAGTTCTTGACACTAGGGGCTATACGAAATCCTCTACAGGAGGAGTCTTGGAGGTACACGATGGAGCCACGATGGTACGTACTGAAGTCTCTAAGGACGTCGAACAATTTGTACAAGGTACACGAGGTACACTGAAGGTATACGACATCTTCCGTGAAGCAGTTCAGATTCCGAGGCAAAACACAATAAAATTAGACACCGGGTCAAGTATAAATTTTGCTTTCAGGGAAATCCCTTCTCGAAGATACACAAAGAAGGAGGAGACTCGAAAGACTATGTAGGTTCCTAAGTCCAAGCAGGAAGCTCACTTGGCCCACTTGAGCACTGATTCGACGTAGACCCTATACGGGCCTTATGGGAGAGGATGACGACTTCTGAGGATTGCATCGGCTCCAATTTTCATCAAAGGAGAAATTATTAGGGGTTGACTCAAATTGGGTCTGAACCGAATCCAACGAATCAGACCGGATCCAAATCAGAGTTCATTTGATCAAGTTATCCAAAAGAGAAAAAAAAACTATTGCTGATTTGCTGCTACTGTTCACTGGGCCCGGCCCGACCCAGACGGGCCAAACAGCTGGGCCGAGCACAGCCCGCACGCCAACTGCAGCTGGCGCTACATGTGCTGCGCACGCACAATTTTTCCTCCTGCCTTTTATTCTGTAGCCGCCCACAAGATTTGACAATTTCTCCTGCAGTAATTAAATTGGAATTTAATGCCACCTCGGTTTACATGATCAAAATTGAAGGTTTCAATTGATGTTATCACCCGCAGCGAATCAATTTTACACCGTCTCTAATTGCAATATTTCTGGTCCAATTATTTCAATTTCGTTAGTCAATTGTGATGTTGCAGCCATGTGATTTAATCAGACGCCTCAGGTAAATTTATGCATCATGCCTTGCTCTAATTTCTCTGAGACAAGACTTCTCTGTACATTATATAAGGGGTCTAATATGCAATTTCAGATCATCCCACACCAAGAGAAAATCCCACATATGAGAGTTTCAGATATTCAAAAAATTAAGAGTGTCGTTACGATCTTTTTCTTAAGGAGTGCTCCTTCTCAGTTTTGGACATTCAATAGTAAGAGTTCAGTTTCAAGGCAGATCTTACAGAGACAGTGCATCTACTCAGTACCAATTTCAGGTTCAATTAATTTAAGACATTTGGTTGTATTCTAAAGGAGATTTAGATTATTGCACTCTTATTGTAAAAGCTCTTTTCTGGATTTAATAAAGCAGTCTCCTCTTCTCCCTGTGGACGTAGGATCGGCACCCCGCCAAGTTCGAACCACGTTAATCCTCTCGTGTCTTTTGTTTTTCTGCATTATTATTATTATTATTGGATTTGGTTTTCCATTTTTCTCGCCGACTTTGGATTTTGTATATCCAGCAGGAAATTATCCCAAATTTTCTAACAAAATCGATTATAGATATTTCACCGAAGTCCCGAACTGCTAATGTAATTACAATTAACATCTCCTTTAAAATTGTTAGGTTTATCGATTTAATAAAAATACTAAATTTGTAATTTTTTATACAAAAAATTATATAAAATAGTTAAGAACTTTTTGCAAAAGTCTCTTTGTCAATATAATTGCAATTACCAATCGTTTTAGATTGTAATTAAAATTATATTACAAAAAAGTTGTCATTTTAATAAATACCGTGAATTACTTATGATTTTATCAATAAACTATAAAATTATTTATGAATTTATCAAAATTATCTTATTTTAAAAGTAATTTTTAGTTTGGTCCATTAAATTTTACTATTTACGTATAAATATCTCAAATTCCCAATTTAGCTCCTTATTTTTCAAATTTTATTTTAATTTAAACAATTTTTTCATATATCTTAGATGAGTTCAATAAGAATTCTAATAGAGTACAAAATAAGTAAAAAATGCTAGATTAAAAACATCCTCCAGTTTTTTCAGCCATGACTTATACTAAATTATGAATGCTAATTATCATTACCATTATACGGAGGAGAGGTAATATAAATTAATAAGAAAATCAAGTTAACCCAGTGAGAAAAAGAAAAGAAAATTTTTATATGATTATGACACCAAATTACCAATAATTTTGCATCAACATTAAGGTGCTATTTGGTTAGCAAAAACTATTTTCTGATTTAATTTCAATAAAATTAAAAATTTGGTTTCGAAAATTTAATTTTGGTTTCTAGTTTTCAGTTTTCTAAAAACACGTTTGGTTAATGAAAATAATATCAATTTTAGTTAGTTGAAATCAGTTAATATTTATTTGATTATAAAAAATAATATTAATTTTTCTTGAACATTTTAATAGTAATTAAATATTTAGTTAGTTTACAAAATTAAATATTTGTTAACATGGTTATAAAATATTTATATAATTTAATTAATTACGTTATTGATAATTTAAGATTTTTTTTTCAATTAGATATAAAAATTAATTAATAATTATTATAAAATTTCAAAAAAAATAAGTCTAATGATCTAAAATTAGGTTTGATTAAATTATAATTAGACAAACTTTAAAAAAATTGAGTTATTTAAAATTTGGGTTTGAGTCAATTAGATATAAATTGGTTTAATTATTTTATAAATTTAAGATAAAAGTTTGAGTTGAAAATGATGATTTTTATTTTTATTTTTAAAAATTAGATATAGTTTGATTTATTTTTAAATTAATTAATTTTTTTTAAAAAAATATTTATAATTACAAAGTTGTCACTGCATTTTGATAATGAAATCGACAGTTTTGAAACCACAGAAAATAACATTCTGGTATTTTCATTTTTATTAAGAAAACTGGTTCGTTTTTATTCTGATTTCTATTCAGTTTCACAAAAATACTGAACCAAACATGTTTTCATAAGTAATTTTGATTTCAGTAAAATCAAAATCATGAAAACAAACTTGATTTTGCTAACCAGGAAAATTCTATACCAAATATTGCAAATTTGCAATACAAGAGTACTTAACATTTTTAAAATAGTCCAAATTACTTATAAAATTACTAAAATGCCTAGAACCAAACCTAAAGAAAAAAAAGAGCAAAATATACAACAATCTTCAAAGACCACTAGGGTATTTGGTACATTACAACTTAAGATTATTGAAAATCTAAATTTTCATACAAATAGATTATCACTTTTAAAATTATCGGTAATATTACATTATCATATTTGGTATGTACTGGTAATCTCACTAGTAATCCACGTTACCTTATTTGATATTAAAAAAAAATTATTAGAAAACTTATATCTTTAACTAAAATACCCTCAAATATATATATATATATATAATAAAATATTTAAAAAAATAGGGATTAGCAATTTACTATGAGATGAGGCGGGAATTTTTTTTCTATATTAATAGAGGGTATTCTAGTTGGGGATATTTTTGTCAAAAATAAATAAAAATAACATTACTACCTTATTGGTAATCCACGTAGCCACCCTCTCCCTTGCTAATGTGGATTACTAATAATCTGGATGCCCATATTAATCTACATTACCATTCAAGTGGTAATCCACGTTACCAAGGAAGAGGATGACTATGTGGATTACCAGTAAAGTGGTAATATTATTATTATTTTTTTGATAAAATTACCTCTAATTAAAATATCCTCTATTGACATAAAAAAAATTCTCGCATCATCTCATTTATCTCATCTCATAGTAAATTGGTAATCTCTATTTTTTTTATGTTAATTTTTTTAGTTAATTTTTTATTTTTTATTTGAGCGTATTTTAGTTAAAGACATAAGTTTCATAGTAATTTTTTTTAATACCAAATAAAATAATGTGAATTACTAGCGAGAATATCAGTGCATACCAAACATGATAATATAATATTACCGATAATTTTAAAAATGATAATCTATCTGGGTGGTAATCAAAATTTCAAGTAATCTTAAGTGATAATGTACCAAACGCCCCCTAAAAGTTTGATTTGCAATCCAAAAATGACTCTTTATTGGATAAAAAGCTGCAAAAAACAATCATTTAGAACACATGAAAATACCAAATACAAAGTACATGGAGATCCCAATATACATACCCTTTGGCAATCGAAAAAAATTATTCTTTCTCCCTGCTTATCACATAATGCAATAAGTCAACAACCAAAATTTACAATTCATTTACACGGTTGTTTCATCTGGCTTTCATCATACAAACATGCGAAATCTTCCAAGTATGTGAATCACCACACCTATACAAACTGAGGGTCAACAAAATCTTTAATGGAATCATGTTTGGAGTTAGGAAATGGCAAAACAACTACGGTCTTCAAATCTGTCAATACTGGGCCAATTTGTGATCAGCTTTCATGAAGTTTTGTCAGGTAAGAAAAGGTACCGAAAACTTGAATCAAATGGGATGACGCTAAAACTCCGAACACCAAGTAGCCTCTGCTTCCACTGTGGTTTGGAATCGCGAACAACAGTTACTTGATCAGGGGAAAGGTAGCGGCAAATCCAGTCCACCAAAAGAGAGTCCTCCACTACACCTTTGGCAAAAGAATGCAGCAATTCTGGCACTAACAGTTTCCCCTTGTCACTTAAACCTATTGATGCTTGTATGTAGTCCCTCATGGAGGTTTGGAGCTCCTCTTGAACATTATCAGCAGTGAAGATCCTTACCTGCATTAATCACAAATTAATATCATTTTGAAAACTACTACAACGCTAGCTTTCTGAGGAATTAGAATTAAATGTTTAATATGTTGCACAAGGCGCAACTATGAATCTCATGGAGAGTTCCATCCTGGCTCAATATCATATGTTTACAATCAACTTATAGTCTGGTGGAAAATGCTTTTTCGTGAGGTCAATATCATATGCTTTAAACAATAAAAACTTGAGATATTATATGACTAAAGCAAACTAGACATCCAAAATAACGACATAGTTGTTAAGATTAAAAGTAAAAATTGGGCTTGCTTGAACGGCTTTGCACATTTTGACTCATAGAACTTGAAAGGTTAGTTCAATTTTATTTTCTTAGATCAGTGACGAAGATAATGAATAAAAACACATTGAAATACTAGGAGCCATGAACAGACAAAAGATTGAGCTATTAGAATAACTTTCATCTTCAAGTCATCAACATAGCAGTACTTCTATTTCAGCTGTCCACTGTAAATTCAGTCAATTTAGAAGCTTTTTAACTCACCGCGGGAGAAGAATACATTCCACAACTAAGGGCAAACACTGCCAGAGGCTCAGTTCTATCAACTGAGTACTCCTTGTGCTCTTCAGAAATCTTAAATTTGTGAAGTGCCAGACACTGAGCCTGAAGGAAATGGACCTGATGAGGTATATTGATATGGTAGGCAAAGTATGCGAAAAGAAAAAAAATGACTGCAAATTACATACTAGCTGCCTACGCTGCACAGGGGTTTTCATCTTCAGAATGACATACTCAATATCAGCTGCGCTAAATGACTGACCGCCTATTGTATATGATGCCTGAGCCAAATCACACAATTGATTGAGAACAAAGACTCACAGATTAAATGAAAGAAAAAGAAAACCACAAGTTAAAACCTTTTGCATTAGAGAGAATAACTTGATGTCGTTTGAAGGAACTCCAAACGCTAAATAGGCCTGACAACTTAAGCATTAAGTTAGAAGAAACTTTAATAATCAAAGGGAAGAAAAAATTCAAAAATATTAATTTATCTACTGAGATCAAAATGGAGCTAGCGTTTAAATATATAGAGATATATAAAAGTTAAAGAGAATTATTTAAGCTGCTGGGCCTGCAATGCATCAATCTAGATTGATTCATGCAGATAAGCAAATAAGCTAGAAACTATATTTAACAACTAAACTATAATAACTCGAATGGCAGAGACTAACTCACAAAGACTGCTATAATTGTCTCAAATATGACAAACAAAGATTTTCTTAAAATTGCAACTTATCATAATCAGGATCTGCTGTGGTCAGCATGCTCTGCCAAATGCATAGGTGCCATAAAGATCTAAAGAAAAAAAAGAAAAGAAAACAAACAACCACCACCACCACAACAACAACAAAAATCAAAGCTAACATATGAATGAATACTTATATCTTCCTCTTAGTTCCCATGATACATTTCTCTGGCCTCTCTGCATCTACCATATATGATAATGTGAGGCAGTAAGAACTGATGCTAAATGCAGGCTTGTGCATAAGACTCCTCCCTGTCATCCATCCTCCACCACCATCCCCAAATACTGCTCTAAACTTTTCCAGCAGTCTAAAATTAAATTCCCCAATCACCAATCGAGTTTGGTTTTTAAGAATAAGAATGAAGGCAATAGAGTGAACCAGTTGGAGAATCATGGCTGAGTTCAGGGACCCATTGACTCAAAAATCTTGAGACTTTGAGCATAAATGGTATTATTAAGCAAGCTAGGTTTTCCAAGGCATATGTATACCAGGGAGCATACAAATTATTGTAGTTCTTTCAGTTAGTTAAGAGATTCATGCTTTTCCAGATTATAGGTCATATAATCATCAAAAGGGTAACATAGATGAGAATGTTGAGAAGAAATATATGAATCAAATTTTAATTTTTAGGTACACATTTTAAATATTTAAATGCTGCTTTTTTTTTCCACCATAGATCCTGTTATTAATGTGAAAATATTTCAACTTGAAAAAGAAAAACAAAGTTAATACAGTGAACAAAAAGAAGACAGGTTACCATTATTTTGTGAGGGAATTTTATCAAGATAGCAAAATTGATCCTAATTATAGACAATTTGTTAAATTTCAAACGTGAACAACAAACATTTTGACAAATAAATAGTAGAAGCAATATATTATTATCTTATATGCACTATAGCAGTGGTTATTCACTTTACCTACATACATTTTCCACTTTAGAGCAATCTATATTAGTGTTAAACAAGGACTAATAAGTACCAAACACTTACATGCATCATCAAAGCATTATACACATTGATCCAAAAGGCAAGCTTCTGATTATGACTCATACAAGCTGGATTCACGTTTGACAATTGCTCCACGAGAAACCTGAAGTCATACAAGCAGAATTGCCAAGTTGCTACAGCACAGTCTCACATAAAAATAAGTCATGATAATCTTGACATTGCATGAATAACATATAAGTAATTCACAGATGCTGACTCATATACTGGCAGCACAGCCCATGCCTGAGAGGAATGTCTCAATTCTCAACAGACAACTAGGTATGTTTGCTTATCCTATTAATTACAATAAATTCAAAAGACAGTTTGTGTAAGTAAATCTGACTCAACTGTTATACTCTATGTTGGCATGGGTTTCACATCAATAATCAATTTGAATGAATTTAGCAGATCGTTTTACCTGAATCCTTTTAGGGCCTCGGCAGCATATTGCAGCTGTGCCATTCCAATAGACATCCAAGAAACTTCAGCTGCTAAAAGGTAGCATCCTATATTCCCCCAGTTCATTTTGCTATTAACTCCATATGGATCAAAAAACTTCGTTTGGCTGCCTTCCTTATCCATTTGATGAATCTCATCTGGACTTTGAAACAGTGATGTCATTTGGGAGAAGCCTGAGAAAGACATGAAAGAAGAAGAAGATAGCTGCTCAACTGGGGAAGATTGAAAACCCTCTGAAGAAGACACCTCCAAAGGGGAGTCTGATGATCCAGATAGACAAAGAAATATATTTCTCATGCATCGAACCATTTCTTCCGAAAGCTTATTTGGGTAGTTAGATAAGTCATCTGTAGGAAATGTATTCTTCAATTCAATTTCATCAGACTTCTGAACAGAAGCATCCATTTCAATCCCTTCATCATCTGCATTGCATGATCTTAGCATCTGCGCAAGACAAAGACTTTGCAACAGTGAGGTACTAGTATCAATACTGCATTTTAAACTACATTCTTTTTGACAAGCAACAAGATATTATCATGAAGCATTGATTTGGTATTTACTAAAATTGTTAAAGTCCCACATTGCTTGAGGTTGTGGTCTTGATAGCCTTTAAATACATTGGACAATCCTCCCCCTTAGCTAGCTTTTGGGGTGGAGTTAGGTCCAAGGCTGATTTTCTAACAAAAATAAAGTAGCTATGCAAAGAATGTATAAAATTGCACCTCTTCCTCTGGACAACACTCCACTACTATGTTATCTGTAATTAACTGTGAGTCTGCACAATCATCTTTTTGCATTGTGCAAGCTATCTGAGTCAATTCAAACTTGGAAACACTTGAGGAAGATGTGTGCTGAAGGGAACAGCAAGAACTATCAGCAACTAAATTTTTGATAGTTAAATCATCTTTCACAAGGGATATAGACATCAAAGAAGTAATAAAAGTTTTACATACCGTCTCCAGCAGACAGACAGAAGATGCAGATGGTGGTTCTGGTGAAGACCCTAGATGAGCTTCAGCAATGTGTCTCTCAATTCTTTCATTACAAAGACGAAGATGCAAGGTAACCAAATCTTTTTCTAGATTAGAGACTGTTATCTCCAGTGTAATTATGTTTTGTATAAGTTCCTGTATCTGAAACATTTTAGTTTTTGTGTTGTCAGTTAGAGGTGTAGGATCAAATTGTTTCAAATAACAGGTCCACCTAAAAAGTAATTTAAAATAACATGTTGAAGAATACCTTATCTGGAACTTTAGAAGGAGAGTTCAATAATGGGTCAGCATTTTGAGCCATAGCATTTGCCAAAGCCACATGCAGATCAATCTCTTCTTGAAGCTGCTTCTGCAATCTCTCAACCTGCTAAGTTATTAGCAAGATATAGGAAATGCTATGTTACAAATATGAAAACTAAATTGCAATTGAAGATAGAAAATATGGTTCAGAAAAAGGAACATTGTTCCTCCTTGATGGTATGTGATTGACTTGAATGATAATATAATCACGCTTTGTCTGCTTCACGTATTCTAGATTAACTTTTGCAGGATAGAACAAACACCAACAAGTCACTTAGATGACTAATTTGCAAGGGCTTAGGTAATAAAATTTTTTGTTGTCATAAACTCTATTTACCACTTCATAATATCAATAAAAAAGGGGCATACCCTTGCATAATGCGGGATCTAGGGAGGATTGATTGTGCAGCCTTACCCTTGCATAGCAATTAGAAAAGAGGTTATTTTTGTGACTTAGAACCTGATCTCCATGGTTGCAATCATACCATTGTATCAAAGCTCGTGCTCTACAGCTTCAAAATATCACTACATAGCATAAAGTATGCATTTTGATAATAGAAGTTCACAGGATGTCAAAGCTATCCTTCAAAAAATTAAGAGAATTCTTAAATAATTCAATCATATTTTATGATTTCTTAAGGCTGTTAAAAAAGCCAAATGCGAACACTTGGAGAACTACTGAACTGAAAGAGAATGCAAATGGATTTTGTACCTCATTTCACTGATACAGAGGTCAAACCTTCATTCATTATAAATCAAGCCCTTATTTGTTTTACCAATAAGAAATGGGCTGACTATTGTTCTTTTAGGTCATTTAAGATTCATACTGTGAGCTTGACACAATGGAATATTAACATCCATCGATATATATTTCAAGAAAAAAAAAATCCATTGTTATATACTGACCTAAACCTGTACGAGAACATTGCTCACCACATAGCAATTATTAATTCCCATAACATTCTATCGTCAAAACTCTAATTTCAATGTGTATTAGACAGCATGAATTTACATGACAAATTGAGGTAAAAGCAGCAGGTCTTCCAAAATAAGTGGGAACACAGACTCACTTCCTGTTCGAGCTGAGATCTGTAGCAGCACATCTTCCGACGCCTTCTTTCGCTTCCGCTGCTGCTGCTCTTCTCATCCTGACAGACACCAAGAACCAAGTTTAGAACTTTCTCGTGGGTAATCTAACAAACACGTCATCTGCGAGAAAAAAGATGACAAAACCTCCAAATCGAAGCAGCTGGCATTGCCATCGCCGGACAAGGACGAGGCCCGATCCGAGCGATTCGGGCTCTTCTCGCCACCTCCCGCCACTTTCCGCATTAGTCTCCGAATCGAGCTCCCTCTGTTGACGCGTCCCACAGTTCCAAGAAAAGAAAGTAGGTAAATAACAGCAACAGTGATGCCAGTCGGCACATGAAAGCAAGAAGAAGAAACCAAGTCACAGAGAGAGAGAGAGGTCTCACAGATTCACGGGCGGGATAACGCCATTAGAAGAGTACATCTCGTCGCCCAAAGCCTCTGCCTTGAGGCACAGCATGTCTTCCTTACCCACCACAGGCACAACAAGTCTCTTTCTCTCCAACTCAGTGACAAAGCAACAAGGAGCAGGTGCTTAAAGAAAGGAGCTGCACTTGTTCCAAGGAGGAGCTCAATGGGAAGCTGTGGGGTTGTGGCAAAGTGGAGTGTGCAATGACATGCGTTGGACTTCAAAAAGAACACAGTGGCAGAGATGTTTGAGGATGATGAGGAGGAGATGCTGCTGCTACTGCTGCCATTACTACTACTACTCATCACAGGAGGAAGGAGCTGTGAATGGAATAGATAGTGGAGAACCTGACTGACAGTCCACGCTGCCACTTTTCTTTTATCTATCCCTCTCTTTAGACTTTACCTACTGGATTTGTGGGAGAAGTTGGGATCTCTGCAGGCAGAGTGGGCTTTATTCCCACTTTACTAAAGCAGTGTAATTATTTGGATTCTCCAGCGCAGTTGATCCTTATTAAAACAAAAACTAGTATTTGGTTCACATGGAATAGATTCTTGTTGATCTAAGAAAGCTTCGATTTTTCTTCGTGAGTTTGGCTTTTTGAATCTTACTACGTCCTTTGCTAAAAAACTTGCGCCTTTACAGATGAGTTATAAGCGCATTGACATTCAAATATATAGAAATATACCTAAATAAAATAGAATATTTCTTATAACCAACTTCTGAATTTGTTTTTATTACTGAGTTCGAATTATGATATTATTTTGGAACTTCAAGTGAAATATTAAAGATTTGCTCCATTAATATTCTACTTTGCGAGGAAAAGCTTCGATTATTCATCACATTAAACTCAATGCTAGCTTCACCTGACTATGAAAAATGATGGTGATCTTTAAGGCACAAGAACCTAGGCTTGGGGACAAGGTTGTAATGATTTGCCTTAGATCACAATCATGCGAAAGATTTCATTCCATTTGTTTAGGAATAACCTAAAATAATGTTTTTTAATCCAATAAGATTGATGACAGCTGATGCCTTCCTATCCTATCAAATTTGATTCTTTATATAGGGCTGTTTGGTTGCCAATTGAAAGAATCATAATCAAAATTCAGGGGAATGAGGATTGGATATCATTCCGGTAAAAAATTGTTTACTAACCAACATCAAGAACAAATTTTTA
Source organism: Canna indica (assembly GCA_034359265.1). Classification (NCBI taxonomy): domain Eukaryota; kingdom Viridiplantae; phylum Streptophyta; class Magnoliopsida; order Zingiberales; family Cannaceae; genus Canna; species Canna indica. Next base: position 15,412,361 of record CP136898.1, read on the forward strand.
CTGACAAATTGGAATAAACTATTTTTTGGTAAAAAATTAATCATACTACCAAAATCAAATAAAATATATCACTATTTTTCCTCAAATGATTCTACTTATTATTAAAAAAAGTAAAATAACAATAAAGCAAAAGAATTTAAATATAAAATATAATACTTTTCACTAATTTTACAGACCTGTTTTGCAAATAGCACACTCATGCCTGTGTAACTATTTACATGGTGGAACAAAATCATTTTTTTCTTTTTATAAAAAGAACATTTTCATTTTCCAATCTATGTAATTAAAAATTAATTATAATTAAATAGTCCTTTCAGCAATTTTCCCGAATGAGAAATTCTCAAATTCGAATCTAACATTAGAGAATTCCCAAAATAAGAATTGAATGGAATAAATGCCCATTTTATCGCTGATCAAAGTCTCTAATTAGTTAGAGACTTTGGTTAAAAATTTAAAATATATATATATATATATATATAATATTTTTAAAAATTAATTTATATATAAAAAAGGTATAATAGAAATGGAGTGTTAGATTCTTAAAAAAATACATTTTCAAACTCTCTAACCGGTTAGAGACATTAGTTAAAAAGTTTAAAAAATATAAAAAATAATTTTAATTTATAAAAAAATGAGGTATAATAGAAATGAGATGTTAGATTCTAAAAAATATATTTTCAAACTCTCTAATTATATAGAAATAAGGTGTTAGATTCTAAAAAAATACATTTTCAAACTCTATGATCATATTAGTTAAAAAGTTTAAAAATATATAAAAAATATATTAAAAAATAATTTTAATTTATAAAAAAGGTGGTATAATAGAAATGAGATGTTAGATTTTAAAAAATACATTTTCAAACTCTCTGATGATATAAAAATGAGGTGTTAGATTCTAAAAAAATACATTTTCAAACTCTCTAACCAGTTAGAGACATTAGTTTAAAAGTTTAAAAAATATATTAAAAAATATATAAAAATAATTTTAATTTATAAAAAAGGAGGTATAATAGAAATGAGACGTTAGATTCTAAAAAATACATTTTCAAACTCTCTAATGATATAGAAATGAGGTGTTAGATTCTAAAAAAATATATTTTCAAACTCTCTAACCAGTTAGAAACATTAGTTAAAAAGTTTGAAAAATATATAAAAAATAATTTTAATTTTAATATAAAAAAGAGGTATAATAGAAATGAGACGTTAGATTCTAAAAAAATACATTTTCAAACTCTCTAATCAGTTTGAGACATTAGTTAAAAAGTTTAAAAAATATATAAAATTAGGTGTTAGAGTCTAAAAAATATATCTTCAAACTATCTAAATCATTAGAGAGTTTTACACAAAGTCTATAAATCTAAATTTAAATTAAAAATTATAAAATATTTTTGATATTATAGACTTGGGCAGAAGTCTCTAATACATTAAATTTTAGTTAGAGACTTTTGTCCAAAGTCTATAGAACTATTTTTTAATTGTGATGTTAGTGAAATATTTTTTGTCCAAAATTTTTTGATAGACTCTAGCACATCTTTTATATCACATATATTTTTTTATGAATTAAATTTTATTTTTTATAATTTTAAAATTACTATAGACAAATGTCTCTAACTCATTGAAGACTTTTGTGCAAAGTCTATAATAATTTCATATTTTTTTTAAAAAAAAAATTGAATTCATAAAATAATTTTTTAATGATATAAAATAGATATTATGATCTAGAAAAATATTTTACATCAAAATATTTCATAATTTTTAATTTAAATTTAAGAAAAAATATCTAAAATGATCTCTAAACTTTTTCAGAATTTTTACATTGATCTCATAACTTTTTTTTCGAATCAATTGGATTCCTAAAGATTTGTAAACGTCACTTTGATCCTTGGTCATGACCAAGGCCCAGGGACCAAAATGACATTTATAAATATTTAGGGATTCAATTGATTCGAAAAAAAGTTATAAAACCAATGTAAAAAATTTCGAAAAAATTTAGGAATCATTTTAGACTTTTTCCCTAAATTTAAATTTATAGATTTTGTACACAAGTCTTTAATACATTATAGAGTTTAAAAAATATATAATTTATCATAAAAAGTATTTTATAAATTTTATATATATATAATTTTTGATCAAAATTCCTAATTGATTAGGACAAAATAGATATTTATTCTACTCCATTTCTATTTTGAGAATTCCCTAATATTAGATCCGAATTTAAAATTTTCTCATTTTGTAGTCTATCTCTTCCCCTGCACTACAGCTTAATTGTTGTAGTCCTATCTCTTCCCCTGCACTACAGCTTTTTATCCTGACATCCAGGCATCTATGTTTATTCCTGTCCGTAGTTCCAAATAACTGATTACATCAAATCAAATGAAATAAAATCAACTCAATCTACATGTATATAGGAACATACCTATCAATGTCCACTTGACACGTGGATCAAAAAAAAATGGTAACTTTTCCATGGTGGCCACCTAGAACGGACTAGTCATTAATGTGCTAAGTCTATTTTTCACTACTTTTAGGCTTTCATATTAGATATGATTTTTTATGATATAATATTATTCAATTTTATATTTGAAAAGACTTCTAAACGATGATGATAATTCATGATGATAATCTTATAATTTGATAAAATTTTATTTTTAAAATATTCTCAATTAAAATTTATAATTCTTCTTATGTTCTTTATTTATCCATATGAGATTAGACTTTTACTTATTATTCTTAATCGGCTTAGCTAAGATATTATTTTCCTCCGAGCTATTACCATTTAATTATACCACATCATATCATCTTTCCAAATAGGATAAGAGTAATTACAATGCAATATCATATTATACTATACATTACTAAATCATGCCGCACCTCATCCAAACAAGACTTTAAGGTTAATTTTTTAAACCTAAGGGGGGGTTTAGCACGAGGTAATCTAAATGAATTACTGATAATTTTAATTAAAATTACCTGGATTCTATCAAATTACTGTATTTGGTTGAAACATATTATTGATAATCTGGATGCTCATAGTAATCTATATTATCACTTAAGTGATAATCCACATTATCAATGGAAGGGTGACTACGTGGATTACCAATAAAGTGATAATATATTTTTTTGACAAAAATACCCTCGACTAAAATAGCCATTATTGACATAGAAAAAAAAAAGTCTCGTCTCGTCTCATAGTAAATTGGTAATCTTTTTTTTTAAAAAATTATTTTTTATTTTTTATTTGAGAATATTTTAATTAAAGATATAAATTTCCTAATAATTTTCTTTTATACTAAATATGATAATGTGGATTACTAACTAGATTACCGGTAAATATCAAATATAATAATATAATATTATCGATAATTTTAAAAATAATAATATATCTAGATAGTAATCTAAATTTTCAATAATTTGACGCGGTGATATATCAATTACCTCCCAAGTCCAAGTTGTATCCTTTTTTTAACTAAGGCTTTAAGCTCATCGTTGACTCCTAGTTGACCGATGATTAAATCATTTTTTAAAGCAAGAATGATCAGATCACTATAATTACTTGAGATTCTTACGAAAATGAAGTCAGAAACCATAATATATACATGCGTAAGAGTTGATGTCAAAAAAGAAAGGTTCAATACAGGGCAGAAAAAAAAATCAGTAGTTATGTGTGAGTGTTTTTAGATTGCAATGATATCCCTTCTACTTCAAAATATATTTTAAAGTATGTATTTTATTTTATTTATGAATAATTTTAAAATATTATTAAATTATATTTTAAATTTTAACATTTATTTCAATTATATCCTCCTGTCAACTCTGTGTTAGCAGCACCGTTAAGACGATGATGTGACGCTATGATATGGATTAAAATAATATTTTTATTTAAAATAAAATAAAAATTACTTTAATTTATATTAAATAATATAAAATATTTTTTTTAAAAAAAAATTATATTAAAGAATCACTCCGAGTCATGTCGGGTGAACATGGAGTCATTCTTTAATATAAAATATAAAATAAATTTTTTATATTATTTAATATAAATTGACATGATATTTTTATATTTTTTAAATAAAAAATATTATTTTAATCTATATCATAGCACCACATCATCGCCTTAGTGGTGCTACTGACAAAGAGTTGACATGAGGATATAATTGAGACAAATATTAAAATTTGGGAATATTCTAAAATTAGCCACGAATGAGATAAAATGTATAATTCAGGATATATTTAAATAATTATTTTTTTAAAATTATTTAATTTTTTAAATAAAATAATATAATAGTGATTGAAATATTCATGTCATTTATCATATTATATTATAAATAAAAAAATCTTAGTGTTGTCCTAACGTGACATAAATATAAATTTATAAAAAAATAAATGTGAAGAGGAAAATTAAAAAAAATAGAGAACTTTGGTAAAAGATCGATTTATAATATGAGGTGTAGATATATTTTACTTTTAGTCATGTTGTTCTTCCTATTAATATAAATATGTTATTTTTCTCAATTAAGTAGGCTAGATGCGACCACACAAGTTAGGCAAGACAAAAATAAAAAATTAAAAAGATTAGGGTATATGCTATTTGAATAATATACATAAAAATAATATATACTTTTAGAAGACTATACTAGTCATTTATAATATATTTACTTTATTTGATAAAATTTGATAATAATAAATAAAAATAAATTAGATAAAAACTTTTAAATTTAATATACATCAAATATAATATTAATTTTATACTCATTTTTTTTAAATTCATGCATAAAATAAATAATGAATATTAATCCATCATTTATCATATTTTTTCTTATCCTATGAAATAAATATATTCTTAGTTTATTAAAATGGTATTTAATGTAATAATATTAGGAGTAAAGTTGGGACTAATAATAGCTTTTCTCCCTTTGCAATTCCTAAGGTGTTGTTTGGTTAGTAAAAATTATTTTCTTATTTGGTTTAAGTGAAATTGAAATTTTGATTTTGATTTTTAGTTTTTAATTTTTTAAAAAAATGTTTGGTTAATGAAAACAATATCAGTTTTAGTTAGTTGAAAGTAATGAATATTTATTTGGTTATAAAAAATAATATTAATTTTTGTTGAATATTTTAAATAATAATTAAATGTTTAGTTAGTTTATAAAATTAAATATTTACTAATATGATTATAAAATATTTGTATGATTTAATTAATTGAGTTATTGATAATTTTTTTTGGGTAAATTACACTGATCCATCTCTATTTGTTCAAGTTACAATCATTTTCCCTGAGTAATCTTTGAGTAATTTTTTTAAAAAATATTTGTGTAATATTTTACAAAACTCATGGGAGATTTGTATAATTTTATTTCGTAATATAGAAGGTATGTGTATTTTTTTACAAAACTCAGGAGGATTATAAGATAAAATTACAAATAGAGAGGAGATCAGTGTAATTTCACTAAACCTCAGGGGAGGCTAGTGTAATTTATTTACAATTAGATATAAAAATTAATTAATAGTTATTATATTTTTTTTAAAAAAAGTTTAATGGTCTAAAATTTGTTTTGATTAAATTATAAATAGATCAACTTAAAAAAATTGAGTTATTTTAAAATTTAAGTTTAAGTGAATTAGATATAAATTAGTTTAATTAATTTATAAATTTAAGATAAGAGTTTGAGTTGAAAATGATAATTTTTATTTTTATTTTTAAAAATTAGATATAATTTTATTTATTTTTAAATTAATTAATTTTATAAAAAATTATAATTATAAAATTGTCACTATATTTTGATAATAAAATTAAGAGTCCCAAAATCACAAAAAAATAATATTTTAATATTTTCATTTTTATTAAAAAAAATATAATTTTGTTTTCATTCTGATTTCGATTCAGTTTAATGAAAATGCTGAATCAAATATATTTTTGTAATTAATTTTGATTTAAATGAAATTGAAATCATAAAAATAAATTTAATTTCGTTAATAAACAGATCTTTATAATTTAGAAAAATTTAAAATAAAGTTTTAGAACATGGGCGTCATTAAAAAAAAATTATTTCTAAAAATTAATTATGTCCATTTGGTGATTCCCCAAAAAAGTTCTCTACTTCATTAGAAAATTCAACCCAGTCCTCTTCTTGACTTGATTGCATAGTCCACATCAACACCAAATCTATTACTTTGCTTCCCATCCCTCCATCGTGATTCAAAATGCAAGCAATTTATACTCTCAGTTATCAAACAAAAACTATTGTATTTAATTATATAACTTTGTGCTATCACATCATGGAAGCCTTTTTGGTCCATGACAAAATCACAAAGCAGTAAAGAGAGAAGCAAAACAAGGTGGGGGCATTCCATCAAACACCACGCCGGCGCTCGCCTCCTACCCGTCATTGCGCGACGCCAAAGCCGCGCAATCAATCCATCCCAGATAACTCATCCCACCGGTGGCCGGAAGGAACCGAGCAAAAAAGGGAATGGAAGCACAAGCCACGGCCGTGGCGAACCCGCTAACTAGTACTCTTCGCCATGGATGTACCAGCAGAGGAGCATGGTGGCGCACCGGCGCAGGATGTAGATCCTGGCGCGCTGCTCCTTCACGAGGGAGGCGCATCTCGCAGCGAAGCCTCGGTCTCCTTTCGACCGAGGAACGGAGCGCGATCTCTTGATCTCCTCCATCGCAGAGAAGATGATCCATTGATCACCCGAGGAGTGGGCATATTTATAAGGACGGATCACGGATCCAGTGCACTGGGGGGATGTACATGGCCGCCATGGAGAAATGAGAAGGCTTTTGTGGTCGCATGCGTGGAGATGTGGAATGCGAGCTTGTGGATTGAGATTGGGAGCTTGGGATTGGCTGAAAGGGGGAGAAATGGGATCTTTTCCTTCCCTTTCACGGCTGCTTCAGAGAAGGCCTGCCTGCTTGCAAATTGCAATGCAAGAGGAAGCAATTCGGTATGCTTTTTTCTTTGGTTGAATTAAGTGCTTGTGATTAATTGCAACTGGCATTACAGCATGAAATCATCAGGAAGAATATGGATCCATGTCTTTGCTTGCCAGATAATATGCTTTCAGCATCATAATATTCATTGCAGAGATTATTATTTGATTGAATTGATACGAATTTGCAAAGTACATAACCAAATTGATGCTCATTAATTTTGGTAGTCAAAGTAATTGAAAAAATCATGGGCAAATGAATCAAGAATATTTGTACTAGAAATGATTGTAAACAGTGACAGACTGACAGGAACAGTAGCAGCAAAAATGTCGAGCCAATGGTGTGAAACCATTGAACAGACCCTGGTAAGCGAAAAAAACTATTATGGATGAAGAAACACGAATCTTAAAGCAAAATTAAAGCTGTTTTGAGATTCGTGTTTCACCGTTGGAGCCCGGCTCCATAATAATTTTCTTCATGGTAAGCCAGGAAACCGTTGTCCATTGAGCAGAACCTGGTAATTTTTACTGACCTCTGCACGCTAATTCATGTCAAATTTGAAGTTTAATTGTTTCTTAGAAGAAGTTTAATCCTGCTAGCTGTGATCTGAATGCTTGTGAGAGAAGAAAACATAATGAAACCTTTACCGAGGACGAGCGTTGACCATGTCTTGTTATGCGGAGATAAAACAAAACTTATACGAGCAGCATGCTGATATAAATTTGGCGGGATGTTTATCTTGAGCCACGTCACCCACTCCAATCTTAATGCAAAATAATTTTGGATGCAAAATTTTTATATGGATCCAATCCGATATGCAATTAATACTTGAAACTTTTTTTCTATCCGAAATGATTAATCTTGCATTCCCAAAATACCTTCATTTCGAATCCCCACTTTTTTTAGAGGTGAGTAAAATTTTTCGATTCACAGAAAAAAATAAAAAATCGATAGAACCGAATTAATCGAAAAAAATTTGGTTCAGTTAATGGTAATTTTTTTTAAAAATTTGATTTTCGATTCGGTTCGATTAATTTACGGAATTAATCGAAGTCTATTCTAATATAAAAAATAAAAACATTATAAATCATATGTTATGATTTATTTTGGTGGTTAAGATGCTAAACTTATATTCCACCAACCCAAGTTTGATTATTTGATGAGTCATAATTATTTATTTTATTTTGATTATTATAGATATAATTTTGGTGGTAATAATTATATCAAATAATAAAGTTTGTGTGAGTGGTTGAGGTTATTTGCATGTATTTAAGTGATCAAAGTTCAAATCTTAACAAAGTTTTGATATATTTTTTCACCATATTTTTCGATGAATTCAGTAAATTAATCGAACCGAACCGAACCGAAAAATTCGGTTAACTAAACTGAATTAATCGAATTTTTTGGTTCGATAAATAGTTAATGGATAAGTTAAAATTTTGGTTTAGTTAATCGATGGTTTGGTTCGATTATTAACCGAACCAAATCGTTGCTCACCTCTAGCTTTCTCCCCCAAGCCGAACGCTCACCGCCTCCCCCGAAACATCTCCCCCAAGTCGAACATTGCTAGTTCTTCTCCCAGCGCCGTGTTCTCCGCGCGGATCCGCTTCTCCCCCAAGTTGAACTCCGTCGGACCCACTGTTGCTTCTCCCCCCAGCCAAACTCCGCCTACGCCGCTCAAGGCTGTCGGTGCTTCTCCTCCCCAGCACCAATTGTTCTCCGCCGGATCTGCTTCTCCCCCAAGCAAAACTGCAAAATTGATAAACATAGTTTGGGTAAGAAAGACTATATTCTATAGTAGCATTATTCATTGAGAATAAAACTTATAGTTTTGTGATTACAGTAGCACTATCGGATCTCACCGCCGCTTCTCTCCCAAGCGGAACTCCGGTAAAAGTTTTTAGTGTTAAAGATTTTACCAAAAGTTTTAACACTTTATAGATTTTGCATAAAAGACTTTCAGTAAAAAAGTATAAGTTTTACTAACTTTTACCGAAAGTCTTTAACTTAAAATATGTAAAGTGTTAAAACTTTAGGTAAAATCTTTAACACTAAAAACTTTTACGAGATTTTGACTTGGGAGAGAAATAGCGGGATCCGATTGTGCTATTGTAATCACAAAACTATAAGTTTTATTCTTAACGAATAATGCTACTATAGAATATAAGGCTTCTTACCCAAACTATGCTTACCGATTGTGCAATTCAGCTTGGGGGAGAAGCGAATCTTGTGGAGAACAACCTATGCTGGGGAGGAGAAGCACCAACAGTCATGAGCGGCACAAGCAGAGTTTGGCTTGAGGGAGAAGCAGTAGTGAGATCCAGCGGAGTTCGGCTTGGGGGAGAAGCAGATTCAGCGGAGAACACGACGCTAGGAGGAGAAGAACCGACATCGTCCGACTTGCGGAGGCGGGGATTCGAAATGGAGGTATTTTGGGAATGCAGGATTAATGATTTCGTGTAGAAGAAGGCCGGGTTTCAAATATTAATTGCATATCAGATTGGATCCACAATTATTTTGCATCAAGATTCGGGCAAGGTGACATGACTCAAGATAAGCACCCCCACCCATAGAAACTTATATGAGTAGGTTGCTCATATTCGGGCGGGATTTGTTTCAAGTTTTGTTTCAGAAATCAGATGTAATTTCAATTGTTTTTTAATCTATTTATAAGCTAGTCGTATTCAAATAGTTCTCTTATCAACATAAGTGATATAAATTTTAATAAATTGATCATAATAAAAGTTGATTAGATATTTTTGAGGGCCGATAAATATATATTAAGATTGTGAGACAAGTATTTCAATGGGATAAATGGCATATTAAATATTAAAATTATTTTGACGCCTAAATTCTCTTGTTTGATGTCTAAATTCTCTTATTTAGCACTCAAATTCTTTCATTTGATGCTTAAATTCTCTCCATCGATGCTTAAAATTTCTCGTTTGACATCAAAATTCTCTCGTTTGATGCGCATATTGTCTTGTTTGGCTTCTAAATTCTATTGCTCGATTCTAAGATTTCCTTGTTTACTGGTTGACTGGATCAAGCATTCGACCAAACTTAGATCAAAATGAACAAGGATGCAAGTTTTCACTATATATAGTCAAGTACAAAATATTTGAGTACATGAAAAAATTAACAATTTTATTATATTTTGATTATTTTAATTTTTTGATGTGAAATTTTGGGAAAAAGAATGGACAAATATGCAAATAATTTGTTTTTTTACCTCCTCTACATGTTTTGTTTGCTTTAGGGCCTGTTGTTGCAGGGTTTTCGTATTTTCATTTCGTTTGAAATCAAAACCCGACCCGAAAACTCGTTTGTTGATGAAAATTGATCCTGATTTTAAATCGATTTTGTGAAACGAATTTTCCGCGAAACCCATATTTGTATAGGAACCAGAATCCTACTATGAGTAGAATTTTGGTTTTCGCGAAAAATACCCAAAATAGGCGGTGGCAAACTTGTAAATAAAATAAGTTCTTCGCCTGTTTCGCGAAAACGAACAAAACCTGACCCCAATCCCGTTAGGGATTCTATCTCTCGCGACACCCCGACCCCGAGCAGAGCGGCGACAAGAGGCGATTTCTTCATAAAATATATGATTTTTCGCCTCTAGAACTTGATCTTCATATAGATCTCCTTGTTTTCTTCTTCAATCTTAAGTTTTTGTTCGGTTTTTGAATCTAGAGTTTTTGGAACTTCAATTTTTGGTTATTTTTCGCCTCTAGAACTTGATCGAGGCGTTTGTGTGTTGACCTCGTTCTTTTGACTACGCATTCTAGTGTTTTTTTTTCGATTTCTTCTTATCGACCCTTCGACTAGATCTATAATAGGGTTTATTTCGATCTTTGAATTTCTTTTTCCGACTGCTTTCATTATCAATGTGTTCAATATGCATTTAAATTTCTTCGAACTATGACTATAATCTGGCCTGGCCAATTTCTACCTTGGCAAAAGTCCTTTACATCATCAGATGAGCTGTGGTTAATTTTTTTCCAAGACCATCTCCATTATTCTAGTTTATTTTGGAGAGATCTAGTTGATTCTGACGCCCGAAAGAAAGTTTTTTTTCTTTTGTTTACCTCTGATTAATTATTTGGATTTAAGGAGAGTTCACGAGCCTTAAATAAATATTCAAAATAATAATAATAAAAGCATGCATGATAATGATCCGATGAGATGAACCTAGTAGACATGCATGCATGGCCTTTATTTGCTCCATCTATTGCAGCTTTATTGATTATTTATTTGATTGCGTCTGATTCTTGCTATTGAATTTGATAGAACACTTATTAATTTCTGTGGTCTACTTATCTGAATACTCTTATTTTTGTATTTCCAATTCTATGAAGATATTCTGCAAATTAATGCCTCAGATTATTTATGAAACTGGTAAATTTTTGTCTGTTAAATATTTTGAATTTCAATACCAATAAAAAAATTCCAAAAGTGCCAAGTTACCAGATTGACAATCCTGTATTGCCTTCAACAGTCTGTTAAATACTTTGAATTTCAATAACAATAGATGTTCTCAACAGTCTTCAGATGTTATTTCTCATAGTTCATTGTTATTTCTCATATCCACCACTGTTACGTGGTTAGTATATGCTTATGTTGGTTCTGTATTATGTTGTTGCTGGTATATATATACTTGTTGTTTCTTATGGTTAGTAAAATCATTATAATGTTGTTTCAGCTAAAATCATTATATTGTTGTTTAAGCTAAAATCATTATGGTTTCCTTTTTCTCTGGTTCCACGTGCTTATGGTTCACTGATGTTGCTATGTTACTGTAGGGTTTCATTAGCTATGTTACTGGTTTGACTGTGTTCATGCATGGAAGAATGTTTTTTTAAAAAAATCTTGATTGTTGATATATGTTGCTCACTGTTATAACAGTTTGCATATTTATAGATATTGTTATAATAGTTATGTTTAGTTCATGATGTTTTATTCATGTCTTGTCTAGATACTGATTAGGTTTCATGTTATATTTTATTCTTCTATTCTTCTTACTAGTTAGTATACTGTGTTATTTTCAAGTAGATATAATAAATTGAACATATGGGTGGCCATCAGAATTCGAGGAAAAAGTCAGAGTTTTGGCCAAAGAATGTCACAGAAGAATTTTTGTACATCTTGCATAATAGACAAGCTGAATTAGACAATCTCAATTTTGATAAAACTGTATGGGAAGATATTAGTAAAAAATTGGAGGAGAAGTGTGAGACTAATTACAGGATGGAGAAATATAAGTCCAAAAAAATATGGCTTCTTCATTTATATAAGCATTTCCAAGAGTTGATTAACCACATTGGGGTCACATGGAATCCTGACACGGGAAAGATTGATGCCGATGAAATAGTGTGGAGCTCATCGGTATGTCTTTTTGTATTTAATCAATAGGGTTGAGTTAGTTGGTTTTATATTTTTTTTCGTGTGCAGAAAGGAACGACAAAAAATTATTTCAAATCCTTTAAGAACGAGCCACCACCACACTATAATTTGATGGAATTGATATTTCAAAATCATTCCGCAACTGGTGGGATGGCTCGATCATCAACACAGCCCCCATTGAATTCGGATAAAGAGCGTATATTAGAGAAGGAATATTTGGATCCGGATGTACATGGGAAGGAGCCCTTAGTGGAGGAAGATGATGATGCTGATAGTGTTGAGGAGGTAGATAGACGTCCATCTATTTTCTCACACGGCAATAAAAGAGATAAATCATCGGTGAGATCAACTATAGAACAAGAGAAGAAAAAATTGTATGAACTTATTTCAAATCACTATGCAGCCCGTCGAAGTGATGCAGCTTCAGTGTACACATCACCTCCGGATCCATATAGCATCCCAAATTGTGTTGGACGCATTACTAGTGTGGAAGGGCTACCCGAATCTCACTTGTTTAAGATAATGACTTACTTGGTTGAGCATCCAGATGCTCCACCACTTGTTATGTCATTGAGTGATGAACAACTCAAGAAATGGATGCAAAGTTTACATGGGTGACACATTATTTTATTTTTTATGATGCCGGATTGAACTATGTGTGTAACAATACTTTATTTTATTTGTTTTCATGCTTTGGTTATGAACTGAACAATGTATTTCTAGTTTGTTTACTTTCATGCATTATGTTTTCATGCATTATGTTTTACTTATTTTTTAATTATCGTAGAATGAGTCATCAACCTTCACATACATCTTATAGCGATGAAGAAATTTTTGATGACTTGGTATTATTACTCATGTTGGATATATTGGATAAGTTGGATGAATTAGAAAACCCAGCCCCAAGAAGAGCTGTGCGTACTTCAATTTTAAGAGGTGCGGACTACGGGCAGGATATATACATAGTCATGTACGATGCTACGAGAACTTGCGTATGAAGCCAAGTCTATTCCTTAGATTATGCACTGATCTTAGGAGACTTGGCTTAGAAGACCAAAATATATATATAGAGGAAGCAGTTGCAATGTTCATATATACACTTTGTCATAATGAACGAGTTTGAGTGCGCTATCAACACTCAACTCAAACATGTCACGAATGGTTCAAGTTGACACTTGCAGCGGTTCTTAGGTTGGTGATAGAAATTATCAAACCTCGAGAACCTCGAACTGTTCAACCTGAAATTGAAGGGCATCCTATGTGGTTCTCTTATTTTTAAGGTAAAATCCTTTTCTAGTCCTTATGTATAATTGCATAGGGGTTGTCTAATATTTGAACAATCCTTTTGTAGAATTGCATAGGGGCGATAGATAGGACACATATCTCGGCATTCGTTCCCGCAAATAAGGCACCTTTATATCGGGGTCATAAGGAAACCATTACACAAAATGTAATGACGGCATACAGTCATAACATGCTATTCACCTACGTAAAGAGTGGTTGGGAGGAAAGCGCGAATGACACATGTATTTTCAGCCACACTATTTATTCTCCCAACTCAAATTTTCCTATGCCAATAGGAGGTAAATTTAACTCAACGTAATCACTTCCTTAGTGTTGATTTGGTTTTAATAGAAATTTTTCATTGTGATTGGTAGATGAATTCTACGTGGTTGATGCGGGATATCCGAATGTATCTGGATTTTTTGACACCTTGTCGTGGTGAAAGGTACCATAGATCGGATTATCGTAGGCGAGACCCCTCAACAAAAAGAGAATTACTCAACCAACGATATTCCTTCGTTCGGAACGCAATCGAACGATGCTTTGGACTATTGAAAGCACATTTTCTGATATTAAAGATGATGCCGAATTACCCGCTAGCAAGACAAAATAATATCGTATTGGCGTGTTGTACAATTCATAACTTCATTATTAAATATCATAATTCAGATGAATTAATCGATATTTGGAACAATAAAGAAGTTATTATTGATGATGAAGATCAATCTTCATCCCCTATTGAATCATCAGTTGGCGAATCTTCTTCAACTCAAAATGTTATACATGACATTCGGGAAGGGATTGCAAATCAGCTTTGGGCACATCGATGTTGATTGTCCTTCCATATTTTAATTAGGTTTAAACATGTAATAGAATTCTATGCCTTGGACTTATAATAGACTTAATTGTTACTTAGATTTATTTTTGATAGTGTATGTTACCAACAATATACTAATTTTAGTTTCATTAAATAGTATGGCAGCTTCTTCATCCCGAATAAGTGAAACGTATTTGAGATATCAAAACAGGGAATGTTTTTGCAGTTTGCGAGCTGTAGTAAGGATAAGTGAAAGTGAGAAAAATCCTGGCCGATTATATGCGGCTTGCATAAATAGAGGCAAAATTGACATTCCCGGTTGTCAATTTTTCCGATGGATCACTCCGGCCCATTGCAATGATAATACGCGATGAGGAAGAAGAAGTGAACCAAAGAAGTAGGGACCTCTTTTCACTTGAGGCAAAAATGGACCAAAGAAGTTGCAAGGGGTTGATAATACTTGTTTTCATTGCAATTATTTTTTTATTTAAATATGTTAGGTAACTTTAATGATGTAAACCTAAATACTTTATTGGACTACTAATGTAATTTGACTACTTTATCTTATTATTGGATTAACTTACTTTTATATCGGCCGGGAATTGGAGGCGATAACCAATCAATGGTTATGTGCACTTTCCTCCTAAGATCGTAAAGTAATGTTGCCCACTATCAGTTATGGTTTTATATAAATGCGTGATTGTGCTTATATATTTCATTGTTTGATTGTGCTTATATAAATGCCTGATTGTGCTTATATATTTTATTATTTGGTTATGCTTTTATAAATGCGTGGTTGATTTTATACTTTGGTTGTTTTGAGATAATGAGCAAACTATATTTTGGTGGACTATGAATTGGAGAGGATCACCAACTAATGGTGATACACATTTTCTTCATTGTCCTACATTCATAAGATGGATTTTTTACCGTCATAATTGATGTCGTGAGGATTGTTGATGGACAAGATAAAAAATCAAACATAGTTGATTTTTTCATCATATTCCATCAACGATCCTCACTAACAACAGTAATGACTGTAATGTGATATGTGATGATGCTGTGATGGTGCTTGACTGCCGTGTTCTAAATTGGCTGTTGTGTTCTAAATTGACTGTAATTTAAATTGAATAATATGTTCTGTTGGTTTTGTACGGTGTAACTTCTGTTGATTCTTGGGGTGTACTATATATAGTGTAACTGTTGTTGCTTATGTAGAAGCTCAATTAATGGTGGACTGTGTGGTGTAACTGTTGGGTTGTAACTATTATGTAAGTGTTGTGGTGTAATCGTTGCTTTATATATATATATATATATGCACAATATGTATTCTGTGATTGAATTCAATATAAATGTAACTTTGGCTATATTCTATCTAATTAAAATTGAGACTTAGATGAATTAAATTATATGTTGTATGTTGTTGTATGTTACATATGAATTATATTCTATGTTACATATGAGACTTAGATGAATTGTTTGAATTCAAAATATATGTAACACATGTACGCACAATTTGTATACCAATTATTCGAACGACGATATGCCAAAATATTTCAGGGTCGATTTTATTCGAACAACGATATGCCGAAAATATATGACATGCCGTATACTCATCATATATGACATGAATTGTATTTATTTATGGCTTACCATATACTTACCCTATACTCAATATATTTATGACATACCTTATACCTTATATAAAACTCTATATACATACCATAATGAATTTGAACATGAACTTATGACAAACATATTCATAAAATTCATACCATATATTATTTGAGACATTAATAAATACTTTTGATACTATTTTTTCAAAGTTCATTTTAATTTTATATCAGCTAATTCTTATTTATATATTCAATATTATATTTTTATAATTTTTTAATTTATAAAAAATATATTAATATAATAGTTAATAGTAATTAGTTAATAAGATTTAAATTAAATTATTGTTGTTTATTAGTTAAATATTTTAACTCAAATAGTTGCAATAAATAAATTTATTTTTAATAACAATTAATTTAGTTCATAAATTGAAATCGAGTATATTTTTAATAAACAAACACAGTTTCAGTTTTCGTCCCGAAAATAGTCACTGAAATCAACACAAAACAAATAAGTTTTCACTGATTTTATTTTGTGAAACATAAAATTTGGACATGCCAAATAAACGCGTTTTCGTCAAACAAAAAAATCGAAACCAAAATTTCAAAACTCGAAAATCTGTTTCGGTTTTTACGAAACGAAAAATCGAAAAATATTTTCGCAAACAAACGCGGTACCATTGTCTAGATGACTACTTTAGTCCATAAATGGACTTTCGGAGTCTGCAAACTTTGCGCTCCTGACCTTTCTCAACGAAACCTAATGGTTGCACCATATAGATTTTTTCATCTAGGTCACCATTCAGAAATGTGGTCTTTACATCCATTTGATGTAACTCCAAGTCCAACTTGGCAGCTATAGCCAGAATAATCCTAATGGAAGTAAATCTCACAACAGGTGAAAAAGTTTCCTCGTAATCAATACCTTCATGTTGTGTATACCCCTTAGCCACTAAGCGAGCCTTGTATCTTTCGATAGAGCCATCTGCCTTTCTCTTAATTTTGTAAATCCACTTGTTCCCGATTGGCTTTCGACCAGGTGGAAGATCAACCAAGTCCTAAACATGGTTTGTCCTCATAGACCCCATCTCGGCTCCCATTTCCTTAATCCACTCATCCTTAGCAAGACATGAGATAGCCTCTTGAAATATTTTCGGCTCCTCATCATCACTTGGAGCAACAATTAATGCTTCCCCTCTAATCTCGAAACGACATCGGGGAACATTTCCTCGGTTACTCCGTCGTAACCGTGTCTCTTGAGGACTCTCTAAAACCCTCCCACTGGAATTAGCAGACTGAGGTACAACTGTTTGTCCCTCAGCACTTTGGTTTTCACCAAGGATCTGCTCTTCTATAATCTCATAAAATGACACAGTCCTATCAATATCGCCTCTGCTAGGAAATTCAGTCTCTAGAAATGCGGCATCCTGTGACTCAAGTTCTGTTACTCTTCCGTCTTTATTTTTACCATTGAAGACATAGCCCTTTGAGTGTTCGAAATATCTAATAAATATACACTTCTTGCCCCTTGGGCCCAATTTCCCATACCGATGGGGTGAGTCGTGCACATAGGCTGCCGAGCCCCAAGGTCACAGCACACTCAAATCAAGCTTTCTACTCGTCCACAATTCGTAAGGTGTAGAAGCAACAGACTTAGAAGGCACACGGTTAAGTACATAGGCTGCAGTCATCAAGGCATCACCCCAATAAGAAACAGGTAAGTTAGCCTGCGCCATCATCGACCTAACCATCTTGTGCAAAGTCCTATTTCTTCGCTCAGCAACTCTATTTTGCTGTGGAGTGCCACGAATCGTCAACTGTCTGACAATTTCCCTTTCATCACATAGATCCTTAAACTGATTTGACAAATACTCGCATTCTCGGTCAGTCCTCAAAGCCTTAATACTTCGATCTAACTGATTTTCAACCATACTCATAAATTGTCTGAAGCACTCTAAAGCTTCTGACTTATGGGAGATTAAATAGACATAATCGTAACGAGTATAATCATCAATAAAAGTGATGAAATAAAAAGCTCCATGCCTTGCCCTCACACTCATAGGACCACATATATCAGATTGAATTAACTGTAATGGAAACTCTACTCTAGTTCCTTTCCCAAAAGGTTTCCTAGTTGCTTTACCAACTAGGCAATGTTGGCAAACTAATGCCTCAATATTTGTCAGGGACCCTAAAAGACCTACTTTGGCCAACCTACTCATTCGCTCAAGACCTATGTGTCCGAGTCTAGAGTGCCATACATTTACATCATGATCATTATTAGAAACAGAAGATAAAGCAAAATAATGATTATTAGAAAAATAATCACTACTAGAATAAGTATCCAGTACAAAGAAATCATCCAAACTAAAATCAGAACAAAAAATTCTAGACTCAAAAATAAAATCAACTGAACTGTCATGAAAGTTAACACTAAAACCAAAACTAAGAAGAGAGCATACAGAAACTAAGTTCCGCCGAATGTTTGGAACGTATAAAACGTCATGTAGGAGTAGGATTTGACCACCACGCAGTTCTAGTTTGCATGTTCCAATCCCTTTCACTTCAATGCACGCATTATTTCCTACATAAAGCCATCTGCTCGTGGAAGGCAGCCGACGGTACTCTACAAAAGCTCATCTATCTCTAGCTATGTGGTTTGTTGTCCCTGAATCAATAGTCCACAATGAATTAGCATCAGCCAATAATGCAGTGCTAGAAACATATACAAAATGTGGTGATACCTGATTACGCGCTGGGTAGTCCCACGCGAAATGACCCATCTTGTGGCAGTTGTAACACTCCACCTTAGTCATGTCTCTCTTACCACCACACTTTCCTCTCTTCTTAAAATCTGGCTTAGTTTTCTCAGTAGGCTTCCCAAATCCCTTCTTTTGCCAACTCCTCTTGTTCCAGGGCTTTCTCTCTTTGCCCTTATGCTTGGATCCAGAAGTCCTAGCAGATTCAGTAACGTAAGCTTGCTCGAATATTTTAGCAGCCTCACGACGCTCATCCTCGAGAACAAGATGACGCTCGATATCAACAAAGATCTTAATAGACTCATTATGAGTCATATTAACCTTCATATATATATTCCCAGCTAGCAAGTAGAGATCTAATGACAACTTGCACTTGTTCATCAGTGAGGACGTGACCAGTTGACTTCAACTCCCTGATCATGTTTGATATTTCTTGTAAATGTTGCATCATCGTAACATTTTGACGCAATCTGTATGTGTCAAACTTGATGGTCAACCTCCTAAGTTTGGTTGCAGAAGTGCCACCAAACTTGTCTTACAGTGCCATCCACATGAATTGAGCCGTATTATAATTGCCGAATTCAAGTAAGAGATCATCAGCCACATTCGATAATATCGTAAGACGCGCCTATGTTGCAGTGTGTTTCCACGCGGCGGCTCAACCATCACATGGTTCAGTACCTCAAGAGCATCTTGCTCTTCAAACTTCAGCTGAATCAATCCTACGGTGCCAAATATCGTAATTGTCACCATTCAACTTGTCAATCTTACTGAGCTCAATAGCACTCTGTGAAGCTATAATGCTATATCTACCCATAGAAAGAATAGCCCATATCAATACATACACAATATCATATTTGTTGCAAACCACAATCACATTAACAATGGTATAAAATTAAGTTCACGATCAATAGTAGACGTTTGTCTACCCCATCACATGTAGGGCTGTCCATTCGGTTCAACCCAAATCAAACCGAACCGAACCGAAATTAATCAAACCAAAATTTTTTTCATACCCAAATTCCAACCCGAACCCGAACCGAATTATGTCTAAATCGATCTAACATGAATCGAAATTATTCAGTTCGGTTCGGTTTTCAACCTGAAAACCAAAATTTTAATTAATTTGATTAAAAATTATTTCATAATACCCATTTAATTACTTAGGTTAAAAATTAAAAAATATATATTATTTTTTAATTATTAGATTTTCAGTTCGGGTCGGTTCCCGAATTTCGGATCAAGAACAGAACCTGCAATCGTTGAAACCGAACTGAACCGAAAAATTCGATTCGATTTGAACCGAACATGGGACACCCCTAATCACATGAAACTCAACTACACTATCATCTCTCTGATTTCGTCGTGCATATCATCTATCATTTCTTAAATGAGCCTTTAGCTACCAATTTAATTAAGATCCGTGCGGAAACACTTCGCATCCTACCAAAATAGCAACATCTATTTTCTGTGCAGCTTCAAGTTTCTGGTGGTCAAATGTCAAGCCGTCAGGAACTCAGGATTCATGCTCAAGTAAATGGTAAATGGTAATAGATTTATTGTTAAATATTATCCAAGAGAGAGGCACATGAATAAACAGTATTCTTAAAAGTTTGTACCTAAAAACGCCGGATCAGATGAAATCTAATTATTTAATTTTGTTTTTAAAAATATTTTTATTTATTAACAATATTTTTATTGACCATCCGAGTTTTGATGGCTAGGACTTACAAAACGTATTTTATCCGATCGGAAGAAGGAAATCTCGTTCTCATGGAAAAAAAGTCTACAAAAAACGTAATAACTCAACATTAAATAAGTCTGTAGCGGACATGCATGAATAATCGAATCTTCGCTTATGGCAGCACAAACACACCGACGAGGAAGCAGTAGAAATTACTTATTGACGCTCCAACATCGTTGACTTCAAAAACATGGAATTCTAAATATTCTTTTTCTTTTTATTAAAAATTTTAGCCGGCTTACTTCATCTTAATCATAAAACCGCGTTATAATTTCTAGTATTCAACTGGGTCAAGGTCAAAGAGGCAGGACAAATAAAAATGCAGCAGACTGGGTCATGCTTGTTTGGATCGATAAATAGGTCTTATTTTTATTTTATTTAAGATTAAAAATATATTTGGTATGCGTATTAAATAGGGCTGAACAAACTAATATAGGACAAAGAATTATACCATATTTATTTAGCATTAAAATTAGTGTGGAAAGAAATAAACTCTTTTATTTTTAACTAATCCTTTATAAAATGTCAGACTTTTTATACGAGAAATTTTAAATTTTTTTAACTCATGTGTCTAATAATTTTTTTAATATTTATTTATAATAAAATGTTCATAATAATGGATGAAATTATAATTCACGCTATTTATGCGAGTAGTTAAGAGGATTTAGGAAAATATAACAAAACTCTTTTTATATATATAAGTACATGTACATTCAATGAGCAGCTCAAGGCAATTCTATAAAGTTCGTACATCATGAAATGCCGAGATTTTAGACGCACCCGACACGCTGATGTGGACCCAATGTGGACCATATCGACCGATTTGTTGCCGTCCACGAGACAGACTCCAGCTTTTCCGACCGATGATCTTAGTTGGGGTCGCTCTTCTTCTCATTAACGCGGTCCATGTTTGGGTAGAGGTGGAGCCTGTCGGAAGATAGACAGCTTATTATAACATGACAGAGTTGGGTCCGGCGCGACCATGACTCGCCCGAGTCGCCGTGCGTGGGATCGCCCAGTGAAGCTTCCAAGAAACTTCCTTTGTTGTTGTTGCAGCACGGCCGTCCCATCTCCAATCTCCGTCGTCCGTAGTTGAAGTTGAATCCCTCAAAGAATAAAAAAAAGAACTTCAATATTCCGATTCCGAGAGAGAAAAAGGTAAGAAAGGAGAAGCAGCATAATCGAGAAGGTGGAGATCTGTTCATCTTGCGGCAGAGAAGGAAGGATCGAAGATTGTTGGTTTTCGTTCGGCTAAAGTTGGATTTTTCTGTCTTTTACCTCCCGTGCTTGCCACTCTCCACTTCGCCATCCGAAGGAAGAGATCTTGGTCTCAAGTGGTCCAAGTTCAGGTTTTGTTTGCCAGATATTGAAGACTTCGCAACTTCTCATAAATACTTTCCTTAGGGAATTTAAGGAAACAAAGTAATGGTGAGTCGATCCATTCGTCTCTATTCTATCTGTTATAGACATGTTGCGCTTTTTTCTAGCTCGTAAACTTGCTTCGGATCTTTCTCTATCATTTCTGGATCTTCCTGTTTCATTTCTGGATCTTCATTTTAAGTCCTGATTAATTTCCTACGGAAACTCGATGGAGTGTTGAAGCTGCTCGTGCCTTCCTACGTAAATCTTGCAAGTTTCTGAGTTGTTGTCAAGTCTAGGAATCAAATTGATTATCCTCGGAGAACCTCCAGAATGTTGAGAATGATATCTGTGCTGGTTTACAGTTCTCAGCAAGTGCTTTTCTTTTTGAGAATAAGTTCTCAATAAGAATGTGACTGTGCCAAAATTCTGATTTGGGAATTTTGCAGCGATTAAGGGAATGTCTACAACCATCTGCTAAATATCAAACAATTCGACATTAAGAAGGTAGAGTCTCGCCAGACATTATGGTCTAATATATGCAGAAATAATTGACTCTGGGTGTTTAACGAATACTGTGACGCTAGATAAAAAGATATTTGAACATCAGTAACCGTAGGCCAATTCAGATGACTGTCCATAAGGGGAATCATTCAATCAATTAACATTTTTTCCTGAGGGATTCTAAGATAGTAATTGTGATTTCTAATAGAATGGAAACTGACTTGCTGAGGTTATGGAAATAATGCCCTCACTTAGTAGAGTATAGCAAGGAGAGACAACAACCGAGAGCATTAAGACCCTATGTATTGGCAGTTGTTGATGGTGTACACCTGAAACAAATTATCTTGGTCATTAAGATTCCCCATATATACAACATTCTGATTAACGCCAGTGGAAGATTTAATGGCTTTTCATTTTTTCTTTTAGAAACTTAGGGTACCCTGATAACAAGCATGTTAAAAATGAGCTGATGTTTACTTGTTTAATTGTAATACCTTTTATGGCAACAAGAATGACTAGCTGTTATTCTGAATGTACATGATCCGTCATATCATGTTGATCTCTTATGCCTCAGTTAGAATCTAATTGTATCGCAATTGTACCATGTACTTGCCATAGTATTTTTGACTATCTTACCATTATCATACTTAAGGTAGTGACAAATATATACTATTCACTCTCTTGCTTATACAATTAAAATTGCTGTAGGGCCAGAAATGAATGATTTATCTTTATACATTTTTGCTAGGGCTAGGAAACACTACTGGGAATTGGACTGTCCTTAGACTAAGAGATCCAACTAGCCTGAACTCTGAACCCTGGCTTTGATCATTGTGCACCCAAATGCAGAAGTTAATCCCGCTTCATAGTTCATTTCATGATATGTGCCTGCTTAAGTGGTGGGACTAGGTTAGTTTCAGCCCAAATCCAACCCATCTCAAAATTTTTGGCTCACACTTTTTAGAAATGAACTTGTACCCAACCCATTTACTGGGGTCGGGTCAAACCAGATATTTGAATATATACCCAAAACCTGACCCACATCTGAAGATCCAAAAAAGTATTATTAAGACCCAACCCAATTAAGTCAAGTAAGTTCGGGCCGGTTCATGTTTTGGTTCGAGTCTACCAGTTTATATGCCCATGCCTACTTTATATTCTAGTAAATATGCTTTCCAAGCTGCACAAGTCCCTTTTCACACTAGATAGTATCTAATGACGATTACTTGGCTTCTAATGGTTTCTCTCCTATTATTACTATTTGTCTATGTTTTTGGAACCTTTGGTCTTACTTGATGCATCTCAATTAATTTAGATCTGCCTTGGTCTTCAATTAAGTACATCTTATTCGACTAGTTTGAGAGTGCATACTGCTCATAAAGCCAACCCAAGCCCATCTGATGCAGCACCAAGCCCTAGAGGAGAAAGAGAAAGGGAGAGGGGGAGAATAGAGAGATTGAGAGAAAATCAATAGTTTCATTTGGTTGCAAGTTCTCCTTAATGCCCTAATTGGATAGACACTAGACACTCAACATGGCTCAACCATGACATTTGATCCCTAAGTGTGATTTTTTATGACCAACTTGTGGGTTTAGTTAGATGGGCTCAGGCATCATTTCATATATATATATATATATATATAGCTGATGCACGATTAAGTAATCAAAATTATAAAAGATGCTAATGAATGCAACTAAGCATAAAAGAAAATTAAACAAATGCTTAACATTGAAAAGAAATACTAAAATTAGTAAAATTGTGTTTCTCACATTTTTGGTGGACTATTATTTTTTGTTATTCCCTCACTTATTTATGGTAGAAGATTTGATTTTATGCAAAATGAACTTGATAAGCCAACTAAATTTAATTAGATTTCAAAAAAAGATTGCAATGTTATCGGGTATAACGTAAACTAAAATTACTGCACGATGAAGTTGAATCCAAGGGCTAAAATAAACAATACTTGAGGTTGAAATAGTCTTCTTTGTTGAACTTGGAGTAAGTGTAGTGGAGGTTGGGTGTGAAGATGAAGATGTTGTGGGGTGGGAGTTGATGCCTGTTGAAAAAAATCGATGACAGAGATTGCAAAGAGGCGACACTATAGAGGTTGCGACGGATATGGCGGTGGAGAGGGGCTCAAGAGGACAATGGTGAGTAATTGGCACTGGACCCAAGATGGAGTAGTCGCGAGGTGAGGGGCGATGTGCATGAGAGAAGAAAGGCGACAGATATATAAAAGGATTTATTTATTTATTTTTATTCTACGACTGTGGATGGTGGATGATGATGCTAAGGTGTTATGGATGGTGGATGATGATGACTAAGGTGTGATGAAGGGTGGATGAGGATAGATGAGAGATAGGCAGAAGAGGAACAGAGGAGAGAAAAGAAGTTAGGCTCTCATACCAATTGATGCAGCACCAAACCCTAGAGGAGAAAGAGAAAGAGAAAGGAGGAGAGAGAGGGAGAAGAGAGAGATTGGGAGAAAATCAATAGTTTAAATTCATTGCAAGTTCTCCTCGATGTCCATGGTCTACAATTATATTTAGCATACAATTCCTAGCCATAATGTTATTAGGAATTAAAATAAAGGAATTATCAAATAAAAAGAAAGCAACATTAATGGTCTAAAATTAAGCTGATATGAATGCCTAATGTTAAGAGGAAATTAACATTTTCCCTAAAATTATGGCCTTATCAATGTCTAATATAAAGAGAAATTAATTTCCTAATTCGAGTTTTTGACTACATTACCATGGTAATCAGCTAGTAGGTTAAGATATCTTGGACCTTGTTATTTAAGAGAGTGGGATTAAATGGAAATCCTATAATGTAGCCTCCTCCTTTACCATTTATATATAATGGTGTACACTTTACATTTTGGTCCCTAGGAATAATACATTTTATATATAAGTCCTAACACTCCCCCTAAAGCTAGAGCATATATATTGTAGAGTCCCCGCTTCACAAGTATAATTTCATAAGTATAACACTACCATTATCTATTTGAGCTAGATTAGTTCACAAGTAGTTGAAGTCATAGCTCTATACTCGAATTCTGCGCTCGATCTTGCCACTACGCCTTGCTTTTTTACTTTTCCATGAGATAAATTACCTCCCAAAAGACACAATATCTTGAGTCGACGATCTGTTGGGTGAACCTGCCCAATCAGAATCGGTGCATCCAATTATCTAAAAATGACCTCGATTATGATATAGGAGCCCTTTGCCTCAGCAGCCTTAAGATAGTGTAGATAGAGTAGTTTCCTCAAGGCTACTATTCAATGATCCTCACAATGAGATTCAAGAAAGTGGCTAATCACACTCACAACAAAGGAGATGTCTGGTCTAGTAGTTGTGAGATAGTTAAGTTTACCTACTAGCCTGCGATATTTTCGTGGATCATGTAAGGGCTCCTCTTGTGTTACGCCCCGCCTAGGTTTATCCCTATATAAGGGACCTCACCTAGGAGAAGCGCAACTAGCAACAGAACAACAATCATCAAATGGACTGAATTTAAACTTACAACCAGATTCAAATCAAATGTCCAACCAGATAATAATAAAAATTTAACAGTCCATAAATGAACAATGAATTCTAGAGTCTAGCTAAAAGTGCATAGATTAACTAATAAATAAGGAAACTAAATGCTGTGCGGAAGGCGTCTCCTCCTCCTCCAAAACTCTAGCTACCCCATGAGATAAAGCCGTCATACCTGAGGATGTGAGGCAAAAACAACAAACATCAGCAGAAGGCTGAGTAGGATTTCAACAAGATGCTATGATGCCATGTGTACAACGGAAGATATGATTCAACCATCTACTCGATGCACCTATACCAATCAACTATGTCAACCATGTCAACTATCATCTATATGAGTATGAGTCATAAACCCAATCAAGAGCGTAGTGGACATTGGGTTTCCCCCGCACTCTCACACCTCGAGAGTGGCACCTCAAGCCCGCTCCAGCTAGAGATGCGACTATCCAAAAATGGTAGTCCGCAGACGTCTAACACCTCGACGCCGTACACACAACCCGTGTGATAAATAGGTGATCACCGGTGTCACTTGCCCTACACCTTGGGCAATATATCAATAGTGTCCAGGGCTATCGCCCAATAGAAGATCAACTATGCATCATGTCAACAACTACTCTACTACAACTCAAATAATATAATGCTAGTAGTCATGTCATCATGTATGCATCAAATATATAAACAACAGCAGGAGACATGCAACGTCTATACTAGCATTCTCAACTAATATGCATATAAAAATATCATGCTGGCAACATGGAACAACAAAATATGCATCAAGAGTTCCAACGGCAGTAGATATCAAATTTCAACGGAATAGAACAACAAGATATATTTCGACATAGGGTAACAACCGATCTAGGATGAGATTCACCTTGACAACAACTACCACAAAAGAATAACTCGGGTAGAAACCATGAAAACCGATAAAATAATAATTCTCGGTCCGACACGCAAAACGAGGCAAAACGAGGCAATAACGCCTACTGATTTCAACATCCGAAAGCCAAACGACAAAACTGACTCCACCAATGGATTCGGGGCGACGAGTAGGTCCAAATTCATATATAGAATGATTATTTTGACCCACTATAAAGCCTCAAATTAATATTCCAAATATCAACAAATATTTCAATTTAACCATTTAAATAAATTCCTGTTACAACACTCGTAACAGTGCTATAAACGTCTACAACAGCTACTAACTCAAAAACAATACCACACCGATATATATAGAACATAACACTGCCATAAGAGTAACACCCCAACTTAAATGATATAACACCTATTTATTATATAACATTACTATAACTATTATAACACTGATATAAGAATATATCACTGATATAAACTTAATTAAAACTTAACCTATTCATCTACCCCAACTCGATCACCCGCCTTCCCCCAATTCCGCCGACTCTACCCGACGCCTCAACCAGCCGCCTCAACCCGATTACTCCGGCCGATTGGGACGCCGAGGAGTCCACCGCCGACGCCGACGACTCGCCGCCGCATCCACCCGCCATCGCCGCCTCCCTACGATCAGGCGGGGACGCACAACAGGGGCGGCGGGCCCGAACCTGGGCGATCGCACCCTTCGCGCGATGTCGCGCGGGGCGACATCGCGCCTGGCGACCCGCGACTCGCGACGCCGTGCCTGGCGACTCGCGACGCCGTGCCTGGCGATGTCGCGCTAACGAGGTCGATCAGGCCTCTTGATCGGGCTACGAGCAGTCCGCAGATAGAATTGAAGCAACGACCACAACAAGGACTCAATCGAAAATTCCAAAGGAACCAGAATACGACTTCGAAGATCCGACGACGAGAAACACGAACAAATCATACGAGATCTCGAAAGAAAACAGAACCCCGGATCGACAACAACATCCTACAATCTCATCCTAAGATAAATGTTACCCTACACGAAAAGACAAGGGAGAAGGATTAGAATCCTACCGGAAATCTCCTCCGAACTCCGATTCACCGGAGCCTTCTCAACGCCGACGCCTCAGAATCCTTCGTCGGCTGCCGCTGCTACAGGAACCGCAAGAGGAGAAAAAGATTAGAGAGGGTTTAGGGTTTAATTATATAGGATTAGCATCTTTGCAAAAAGGCCCCTCTAAGAAATATTTTTACAATTAGGTCCAAAATATTTTCAGGTATAACATCTTGTCTTGGTGATAATTTGACATTAGGATCCATAGGAGTATCAACTGGTCTGGCCCGTAGCATACCTGCCTCCTCAAGCATATATTTTCTTTGTGAAATGTAAATATCCCCCGGAATGGGCAACCTCGATTCCTAGAAAATATCTCAAGTTGCTCAAATCCTTGGTCTCAAAATTGCTGATGTAGAAAGCTTTTAAGTTTTGGAACTCCTTCAGTGTCATCTCAATTCCAAAAATGAAGAGGAACTGTCATATGAGCATCACGTGGGAAAAAATAGAGAAAGGGATTTGGTTGTGGAGGACAGATGACGACATCGGGTTTATGAGGTAACAAACCGTAAGAATGGCACCATCCCGGAAATGAAGAGGAACGGAAATGAAGAGGAACTGTCATATGAAGTAAGAGTGTACGAACAACTTCTACTAAGTGTCTATTTTTTCGCTCGGCAACTCCATTTTGTTGAGGCGTATGGAGGCACGAGGATTGGTGAAAAAAAAAGATGGGCCAAAAAGGAGAGAAAGGTGTGGGAGGACTATTCTTTAGCATTGTCACTTCTCACTACATGAATGGAAACAACAAACTAATATCTAATTTCAGTGAAGAAAATAGAGAAAGTAGTAAACAATTCATTTTGGTCCCTAGGAATAATACATTTTATATATAGGTCCTAACAGACTTACAGATCTTATTGGACTGATGTAGATATGCCAGGCTGAGACAAGTTTAGTTCCACCGATGTCTGGTTACTCTGGTATACAGAAATAGGGTTTCACAAATGTTGCTTCCATTATTTAACAAGTTTAGATTAATGTTATAAAGTTCTGCAAAGTTTCATCAGATGGTCTATTTCCATTGAGAACAACTTCCCCCTTCCCTTTGCCCTTCTCCTAGAAAATAGAACACACGTGCACTTTATTTTGCATGACATTCAATTCTTTACTTTAATTTTCATAATACTTGTTTTTTTATGGCTTAAATATACAGATGAGACCTGCTGATGAAAAAGATGATTTTGCAATAGAGTTGGACACAATTGCTGCTTCATCATTACCTTCAACAAAGATGTGCTCTTTTGAGATTCCTCATAACAGATACTTTCCAAGTGTTTCCTATTCATGGATCCATTGGAGAATACTCAAAGGACTACTAAAAAGCATTAGAGTCGTCATTTTCAGCGCAAAAATTAACATTCTACTGCCTTTTGGACCTCTATCGATCCTCCTCCACTTTGTTACTAGAAATCATGTAAGCCAAACTTAAATAGTATCTTGACCTGATATTTTTATTTGCTCTGAGTTTGTTTCCTTAATGCCATACATGATTACAAATTTTGATCAGCTGATAACCTAATGAGTGTTTGGTTGGCCAAGTTTTGTTTAATTGAATGATGATATTAAAAAGTTAATCTGATCCTGCTCTTCCACATCTTGTTCTATAATATACGGCAATTACGAATTGAATGACAAATTACGGTGACCAGATTGCAAAAGAAGCTTCTTCCAAGGCTTATAGCCTAATTCAGATATGGTCTTACCATTTATCAATAGTTACTTTAATTTATTGTAAATAAAAAATGGTAAAGAGAAAAATTATTCTCTATATTTTATTGTAATATGTCCAGTTGATGAATTACAAAATGAACCATATTTTTCCTTACTGGGATTGGTACTCCAAAAGCATTGGTCTAATTATCATATTTTCAACATTGCAGGTATTAGTTTTCTTCTTTAGTTTGCTAGGTATTACTCCTTTAGCTGAGCGTTTGGGATATGCAACTGAGTAAGTTAATTTTTTGTTTGTAAAAGATATATTTTTGCAATGCTACCCATTTTTCATTTAATTTCTAATATCTATGATGCAGGCAGCTGGCAGCATACACTGGCCATACAGGTACCGTAGATCGTTTATTGTAAAATAATTTCA
The DNA here is from genome assembly GCA_034359265.1 of Canna indica. NCBI lineage: Eukaryota > Viridiplantae > Streptophyta > Magnoliopsida > Zingiberales > Cannaceae > Canna > Canna indica. Next base: position 15,442,412 of record CP136898.1, read on the forward strand.
TACTAATTTTTAAAAGCACAACAACATATTATTCAACAGCAATATATGTGTTTCTTTATTTGGTTCTGTTCTAATCATATACCTGTGTTATTAATTCTGTTTTCTGTTTGTAAGTGCAGTTGGAGGCCTTCTGAATGCCACCTTTGGAAATGCAACAGAAATGATTATAGCTATATATGCATTAAAACATGGAATGATTCGTGTTGTACAACAATCATTATTGGGCTCCATACTATCAAATATGTTACTAGTTCTAGGTTGTGCTTTTTTCGCTGGTGGGATTGTTCACACTGAAAAAGATCAATCCTTCAACAAGGTAGAATTTCTACATTGTTAAAGTGAAATGCCTCAAATTGATCTTTTATTAGTATGAGACCTGATTTATATGTAGAATTAATTTCTACAGGCTGCTGCTGTTGTGAACTCAGGATTGCTGTTGATGGCTGTTATGGGTTTAATGTTTCCTGCTGTCCTCCACTTTACACGATCTGAAGTGCATTATGGCGAGTCAGAGCTTTCCCTTTCAAGGTTTAGCAGTTGTGTCATGCTTGTAGCTTATGCAAGCTACCTTGTTTTTCAACTCAAGAGTCATCGAAACGTTTACCACCGCATTGAGGATGTGAGTTAACTAGATGTATACTGGAACTTGATATCTGAAATGTTTTTTCTCTACTCTTAACTTGCCACTTTTAGTTAACACTTAACAGTAACATCAATATATAAATTACATAAATATTAATTATCAAAATAATAGAAAAACAAATAGTAACAATTGATTTAAAATACTATATAAAATTTGTGGAAGGTTTATAAATATAGTAATACCAATTGTTTGATGTAACTATTCCAATATTTAAAGGGTAATATTGGGCAAAACAACATTGCTAGTCCTAATGAATTGGGAATAATAATCCTGGGGTTGAGGTTTGAGATAGCTACTCCCAATACATTTTGAACAGGATTCCTATGGAATAGGACCTTGTCTCTTTTCCAACATAAAAAAGCGAACACTATTCCATTAAAATTAGACTAAATAGTTGTTTTCCTTAACCAAGCACCGCCTAAGTGGTTATGCACTTAAGATGATTCCTCTATCTTCTGACAATTGGTTTTTTTCTTTCAATGATACATGACATATCACACTGATGGTAGCTTTTACAAGCACATGTCAGTCCAGATTTTTGAAATGTTAAATTGTTCTTAAAAACATGCCATAATTTATTGATGGAAACTTTGAGAAGAATGCTTAGGCTTATACATGCTATGTCCACATGAAGACGCTAACTTCATTTTATTATATAATGCCCTTTTTCTTTTCAAATTCCCACAATTCCGTAGAACCAATGTAGTCTACGAGAAGTATTTCTTTTTTGGCATAGTTTCTGTGTGTACAAACAAGGTGTAATTATTGAGCTCTTTCATGCACTTTAAGCTTACAAGATCTTAGATTGCACTAAAAAGAATGTCCAGTTTCATCCTAGATTTTACTTAATTTAACTAGTATAGATCAATTCTCATGGGATCAAGGTGGGATGTGCTATGCCCATGTTATCCTGCTGCTAAGCAGCACTGTAAATAATCTGCTTTACCTAAGGATCAATATGTTCTGTCTTGGCCCTGCCATCCAGCTGTTAATACAGTAAGCATAGGACATGCTGTATCCACCTATGCCACTGTTCAAGTTTGCATCCCCTGATATGGAGAAATTATTTCCTTGTTTATCTGATATTTATCTATTCAGTCGTAATATCTAGAAGGCATTAAGTGATTTGATAATTTATATTTTCCACAAATAAGTATCCCCTTGTTTATCTGGTTCTTGTTCCACTTAATTTCCATGCTTTTTGATATTTTGAATTTGGAACATGTTTGTCTTGTAGGAGGGACAAAGTGAGGAATTTGATGAAGAGGAGCCTCCAGAATTGAGCAAATGGGAAGCAATATCATGGCTTGCATTTTTGACTCTTTGGATCTCCATACTTTCTGAATACCTTGTTGATGCCATAGAGGTGCGTTTATGATATTTTAATTGAATTGGACAATTTATTATCATTTATATTGATTACTATTCTCCTAAAGCAAATTGAGATAAATGGTTTGATAGCAAAATTGGACAAGTATTTGTGAAACATATCTGAGTTTGGTTATGGAGAAATCTAGTGTCCTTGAAGAGTTGTTGTGGAATACCATATAGGTACTTTTAGTATTATGAAAACTAAACTAACATAAGCCCTATTTCTTCTCACGTAAATGTGATGAGAAACAGAAGCTGACTTTGCTTATGTCAAATAGCATCTCTAATGAGGCTTGTTGTTTAGTTCCATTGTATTTAAAAAAGTTTAATGCATGACTTGCAACTGATGACAGACTTTATGTTGGATTTGGCAGTCATCTATCACCACCCATTAAAAATCTGTCATTTAGATCCCTTGAGAAATCTTGCCAGGTGATTGCTTATTTCCCGTGTGAATTTCCCCTTTGGATTATCCAGTATTACTAGGATTCATCATCTTCCACATGCTGATGACTTAAATGCAACAGGTTGGGTGCCATAAAGAAATGGTGCATTAATCATATCAACCATATGATTAGTCAATCTCTCTTTTGCAATAATTTGAAAGACCTAAAGCACAGAAATCATTTAGCTATTTGTGTGATGATAAATAACTTGTTATCTTATGTATCAATTCCCTATCTCTATAATTAAGTGAAACTTAGTTTAATTTTGGTTTTTGAAAGGCTGTTCCATATCATTTTAGCAAGCTACATTCTATTAGTTACCCCATGATTATAAATGTTCATCCAGATGGACAGGACTTCCCTACATTTTTGGTAATCTTATCTTTCTATCTTCATCTTTGTTTAGGGAGCATCAGATGCACTGAACTTGCCAATAGCCTTCATCAGTGTCATTTTACTTCCTATTGTTGGGAATGCGGCTGAACATGCTAGTGCAATTATGTTTGCCATGAAGGATAAACTCGTAAAGAACTTGGATCACATTTATTTGGTGGATTAATTATATAAATTCAATTGGTTTACCTTATTCTTTTTCTTCCCTTGTAGGATATCACTTTGGGGGTTGCAATTGGATCATCCACTCAGATATCCATGTTTGTGGTAATTCTTTAGTATTATCTATTTATTTATGCCTTTTCTTCTGCTTAGCCGGTTGCTAAGAGCATACATTAGCCTTCTGCTAATATATGAATTTTATTTAATTATTCGCAAACATATTATACATGAGCATGCACATAAACACGCACATTCACAGAGAGGATTTCTATGGATCTTCAATATATATTTATAAGTTGTTCAATTCTATCAACCTTCACATAATGATAAGTATGTTAAAATTTTCTTCGTTTATTTTGAGATAAGCTGTTCAATTCTATCTCACCACATAAGGATGTGTGAGATATGCGTAATTTAGAAAATACTTAAGATTTACTTTTACTGTCAGTAAACCAATTACTTCTTTCTGCCACTGCCAGTTGTTGAAAAATGTACTCAACAATTACTGCAATATGTTTTTGAGCAAATACCATTGAAGTAAGCTATGTTATATGATTGTGCAGTTGACTGGGATAAATTGAAATAATTAATTTTTATTCAAGAATTAGTGAATCTATTTTGACATGGTCATATAAAGAAGCAGAAAATCTTATATGGTGTGGACTTAAGACCCTCTAAAGCAAAACTTATCTTGCATAGTAAAGAAATGAAAACACATTTCTAATAAATAAAATTTCAAACTTAAGTCTGTATTTGATTTGAGATTAAGATTATTGGACTAACTTATAATAATCCAACGATTTATATAAAGTCCTGATTTGTTGGTGCCTAGCTCATTTACCTGTTTGTGTTAACTAGGGTCGAATTGGAAGATACAGAAGATGTTTGTTTATTTCTATTAGACATTTGTATTTCTTCCTCTTATAATAATTCTAATGCTGAATTTCACTTTGTGGCTGGCAATTGCAGATTCCTTTCACTGTTGTTGTTGGTTGGCTAATGGGGCAACATATGGACTTAAATTTTCAATTATTTGAGACTGCAACTCTCTTTATAACAGTGTTGGTTGTGGCATTCATGCTACAGGTCAGTTCTCAAATTGTAGAAAGATATTTTCGTTTTTTTAGCCTCTAAATTTTTCAATCATTATGCTATTGGGATCCCTTACTATTTACTCAGATTCTGTGAGTCAGATGCTAAGAATGAAGTAAACTGGGAGGGAAGGGGGTGGAGGGAATGAACAAAATAATTACTTGAAGTATAATAAACACACGTTTATTTTTGTAGTTTACTATTTCTCCAGTAAATCCTTGTGGTGTTTCAGTAATCAGTCTATCTTCTCGTACGTTCGTGTCAACATTTTTAAATTTGATAAAATTATATCTGACCTTGCTGTCTCAGATGTTTTCTGAAGCAGGAAGAATTTTACGTGAATTAAACCTTGGTTTGAACTCCTACTTCATTTTTCAGGAAGGAACGGCAAACTATTTCAAAGGCTTAATGCTGATACTCTGCTACTTCATTGTTGCTGCAAGTTTCTATGTTCACACTGATCCAACACAAAGTAAGTTTTATATCTGAACAACAAAACTAAATATCCGTAAAAAATTAGAACTTTTGTTACTTCTAGTTGTACTCAGATACACATATTCAACTATGCTTGCACCTATAAGCGTAACCTGAATACCCTTTCTTCATAATATGTTTTTATCATATTTTTCAGATGATTAATCACTAAAAGGCCAAGATAATGTTCAGCATTAGAAAAACCAACTCATTGCATCTCTGGAGACTTCATTGCTGGGTAATTTCCCTGCTGAATTGAAGGTATAATAGGGCTGGATTTCTTGAGCACTCAACTGCTAGTTATTCGTCAGTCATGGCCTGTTATTTTTCTTAAATGCATATATAATTCTTGCATAAAATTTAAGAAGGGAAGGAAGCAATTTTTAGATGTCATCTTATCTCTTTGGATGGAGGTGAACTTTGTTCTCGTGCTTGAAAATTCTCAGTGATCTTGTGTATCTCACCAGTTCAATGAAATCAAAATTTTGTAACTATAAATTATTCCGGGAAGTCAAAGTGATTCAATTAACAACATTCTTAGTTGTTTGTAGTCCAAAACATTGATTCCTCTTATTTTTATTAATATGCAATATTTTTTTATAATTATATTAAAATTTATGAATTATTTTATATGAATTAGTTTAATATTTAATAAACATTATATTACTACTAAAATTATTTAATGAAATTTAATATTATTTTTATTATTAAATAAGTATTCATTAGTTTTAACTAATTAAAATTGATGTTATTTTTATTAACTAAATATGTTTTCAGAAAATAATTTTTGCTAACTAAACAATACCTTAAAGATTTTTTTCATTACAGAGATTTTTTTTTTAAAAGATCCACAACTTGTCCAGGTGCTCTAAAAATATATGTATCTATAGCTTACATGCTCTATTCTAAAATTGTTTAGCACATCTATGATTTAAAACTTCTGCCCTATTCTACTCTCCACTTAATTTATAGGGTTAATGAAGGTTACAAATTACTCTTTGAAATTTTCATCTCTTTTATTTATCTTTAATAAATATATTATTTCTAAAATTGTATTTCTATTCAACCATTATAAAAAAGAGAAATAATAAGTACAAGACGATAGAACTAAAAAATGAACATAGGACAAATAGGTAATAAGCTTAGATGTCTAGTCATCGAGTTGTTGTGAGTAGATTGATTAATAAATATATATTTTATTTCCTTAAAATTTGATGAAAGTAAATTATCTTTAAGATGGGATAAGTTTTAATTAAGTGGAGAGTAGGATAGGCCAAAAAGTTTCAACTCTCTTTAAGATTTCAATCGCTCCCGTGGTGGCTACAATTCAATTTGATAACTTTTTTTAAAAAGAAAATTCAAGTACAAAGGTCAGAATACACTCAGCAATTGAGTAAAAAGGGAAGAGGACCTAAGATCGTACTCCCTTCGCCAATTCAATTTGATAACAAGTCTAATTATAGCCACATTTAACCAGACCTATAATCTAAATTGGACTTTAGAGGTCAAAGAATGGAGAATGTACTAATTTGGTCCATCACGTTTATTAAAAAGAGTTTATTTGTCATCTATATTTTTTTTTCAAAATTATCTAAAAGATTTTAAAAATTATTGCTATATTCTCCTTAAGGTTAGAACGACATCAAGAATTTATTAATATAGTTGACGTGTCATGTGACGTATTATTCACTAATACAATTACCCAATAAGTCATCTGCCAAAGATATATACTATTTTGCCTTCATGTTTGTCTGGAGGTTCTATTTTTTTCATATGATTTTCTTTGGAGCACAAATGCTCATATAGTAACGAAAAATAGTGCAAAATTATCTTATTTTTGAAACATTGTTCATGTCTCCTTAACGATACTGACGTGACATCCGACATGTAGAATTTTAACTAAAATACTCTCCACATCAATATGGGACTCACATCCCACTAACTCATCGTCTCCCCGACGTCGCTACCTATTTTTCTCGTCGAACCTACCATGTCACCTGGCGCGCAAAGGGCACGATGTTGTGGTTGTAGACCGGTGCAAAGAGGGTGATGAAGATGACAGGAAATTAGATGGGTAGCAATGCCGGTAGGGACGGTGAGTTAGTGGAATGTGGTTCCCACGCTTATTTGGATGATATTTTAGTCAAAATTCGACACATCAGATGTTATACTAGCATCATTAATGGGACATAGAGAACGTTTCAAAAATGAAATAATTTTGCACCCTTTTACGTTATTGTAGGAGTTTTTTGCTCAAGGAAAATGGTACATCATATGACATGTCAGCTTCGTTAACGGATTCTTGATGTCGCTTCGTTAATGGATTCTTGATGTCGTTCCAATGTTATAGGAAGTATAACAACGATTTTTAAAATCTATTGAGTAATTTTGAATAAAAAAATATGAAGGACAAATAAGCTCTTTCTAGTAAATGTGTGGAGAAAATTAGTACCTTCTCCCATCAAAGAATAAAAAAAGGGTTAAAATTTATTCTTTTGACCATGCTTCTTCTGGATATATATAATTTTTGTGATAGCTTGCCCGTGTTCAATGACAAAGAAATTCATGCACTTGGTCAAATGATTGAAACTTTACTATTTATTATAATCAAGATCTAACTTAAAATGCCAACGGTGATTAGCACAGTTGATACTAATATCTTGGATGTTTTCTAGAGATCTAGGGGTCAAATTTTAGTATAATCATATATTGTGATTTTTTATTTTTGTTATATAAAAAAAAGATCCGACTTAAAATGGTTATTTTTTTTTTTCAAAAACAAGAACTTTATTTAATTAACCTGCAGGGATAAAATTATACAATTATTGTACAAAATTGTATTAAGTTGAGGGGGCGAGTAGAAGTCAAGATTGTGGACTCCTTGTGTACTTGTGATCTATTTGCTGCCTATGGGAAAATTGAAATACAATATAATGTCGGTTCATAATAAGTTGTCTAATGTTAGTTATGAAATTTTTGATTGTCCTAGGTGGGGAGCTTTGCAACTGGATGGCTTCAATGGCAAATTTTGAATCTGATTCGATGATGACATGCGTAAGTGCATGAGACATGACATAGAGTGAATGGCTTCTGAAATTGTTTTACATTCACAATATAAAACAAAATCAGTTCTAAAATGAGAACTTTGAGTGTAGATGCATTTCCCGTTGATTGTCGAGCTACGATGCCAAGGCCACCATCAAGGTAAGAGAATGAACCACCACAATTTATTTTAGTCCAGTTATGCGAAGGTGGGAACCAAGTAGAAGTACGAGAAATATTATGCAAATTACCGTAAGACTTGAAACCAGACACATATTGCTTTTAAAAAACAATAATTCTATTTATCAAATTAGAAAGGGATGAATTTTTGTTACCGTGCAAAACAATATTTCTAATGTCATATAAATCACATAGTATTAGCAACAATGACTTTAGCCCCCCGGAAGGAGTGAGGAGGAGTTAAGAGCCCGCTGACATATTGTTCTATTTGAAAAATTCATGTTGAAAACATACTCTAGAGCTGATCACATTTGACATAAAAATTCACATTCAAAAAATAAGTGTTGCGATGTTTCATTAAAATTTTCACATAAAACACATTCCTGAAAACTTACAAATTTCTAATGAAACAATCGAAATCGAGTTAACAATCGATGATGGAATAATTTTTATAAAAAAATCTTTACCATGGTGGGAGTGGTCAGCTTCTGGCGCAAGTTCCAATTCATGGTATTAATTTTTAATAAAATTGATATCATGGCCTTTAAGAGAAGGGAATGCAGAGGATGAGGTAATCCTATCAAAATTTTCATTTTTTCAAACATAATGATCCTCGTAAGGTTGCATAGATAATTCCATACTTTTTGTGGTACCCCACAATTCCTGGCTGCATAAAATCTCACCAACAAAGTTATACCAAGTTTGCTTATTTATGAGGTGATTGACATGTGTAAATGATTGGAAAAGATTGACATTTATAAAGGTTGGTTTGAGTGCAATGGGGAGGTCTAAAATTCAATTATCCTCAAGAATTAAAGTGTTTGTACCCGTGCATATTATTTTGGTAAAACCAAATTTTAAAGCCTCAATGGCCGGTAAGAAAAGTCTTCATGCCCAAAAACATATCAAGGGCTATTTTGGCTTATACAGGTGATTGGTTGGTACTTAGTAATTTACTATTTGAACCCATAAGGATTGCTCTCCGTTGAGGTAGCTGTTACGAAGCAGCGAGTTAGAGATCAAAAGTTGGGTGGGCGAGCTGGAGACGAGAACGCGACTCGGGAAGAAGAAGACGTAGTCACGTCAGTTGATAATGAAATGCTAATTGAGGCGCATGACGTGGCAACATCGGGAGAACGAGTTAGGCATGAACGGCGGATGCCTCGCCACCTGGACGACTACGTAATGTAACGAGATATTGTAATAGGAGAAGAAATAGTATAAATAGGGGGGACAGTAATTGTAATAGGACATCTGTAAATTTGAATTCGAACTTTCTCTTCTTCCACTATTTTTGCGCTCTCTCTCTCTCTCTACTTCACTCTTCTTTCATCGATCTCGATCTACCCCGAGGCACTATCGATATCCAGTTGTAAGGATGAATTATGATGCGATCGGCAAGGAAGGCTCTATGGCTCAGTAATATTTGATTGGGGATCTAGGCTCATCAACTCAGTGAGATTGGGTTGGGGATCCGATCCCTCTGAGGTGAGTCGATCGTATCATTTGGTGCTTTCATTTACCTTTTGCGATCTGTGATTGTTGCATTGTGCTCAATGGAGACGAGATCACATACGGTGAATGAATCCATCAAAAATCTTCAAGAGACAAGCAATAGGCATGAACAGTTGTTGGGAACTGTTGGCGAAATGACGACACTAGAGGGTGGGTGAATAGTGTGTTTACTAAATACTTAGTCTAAATTTAATTTTAATCATTTACTAGATTGCTTTAGGCAATTTGCAATTCGATGATTGAATACGGAAGCGATAAATAATTAATCAATTAAAAACAAATAATCAATCAATGCAAACACATGTATTTATAGTGGTTCGGCCCCAATGCCTACTCCACTACCTAAGCACACCGTTTAGGATTTCCAAACTAATTTTACTAGATTAATTTACATTTCCCTTACACACAAGGACTTTTCACCGAAGAGACGCACTCTCGACCTAAGGCACTTCCACACCCGGAAGTCACCGCCTTCTTATCGAGAGTCCTCTTCCACCTCAACCCTAAGGGACAACTAAATTAATCATAGTAAACACTAAGTTTACAAAAGTGGCTTTACACCTAACACCAGGTAACCACTTATACACTTAAGACCAAACACCTAGTCTTCACACGCACAAATAAATACAGTTTAAATAACATGTAAAATTACAATCAAAAGAGCTAAGAATAAAACCAATAGAAAGAGCTCTTTTGCAAGCCTTTGGCGTCTTCAACTCTTCAAGGGATCAATGAGCTTGATCAAAACCCGAGTTGAAGCAGCAGCTGGCGCTTGAGAAATGAACTCGACGGAGAAGCAAAGCGCAAGCTTTAAATCTTTTGGAAGGCTTTAATCTCCTTTTAAATGCTCAATAAATTCTGTAAGATTAGGAGAAGAGTATTAAATGAAGTATATGAGGGTGTATTTATACCCTCACGAAGAAACGATTGTTCAACAGATAGAAAACTATTCGTTATAAGCTGTCGGTCGAATGGTCGGTCGACCGACGTGTCGATCGGTCCTTCGACCGCTTCTATTACTCCCTGGTCGGTCGATCGATGGGTCGACCGCCCAGACGCAAATCGCGATCCGCGATCTTCGATCGACCCGTCGGTCGACCGACGCGATTGCATCTTTGGCTTATACGTAGGTCGATTGACCAATGGGTCGATCGCCCAAGCTACTGCCCATTTTAGGCTTCCATCGGTCGACCGCCCGGTAGACCGAAGTAGCTCTGCGCTTTTTACTTACACTATTCGATCGACCGCCTGGTCGATTGAACTTAGGCTGAATTGATTTTTTTCAGCTTCTTTTCTTCTGTGCTTCATTTCTGGATTTCGGCTTTCAACGAGCATCATCTTGGAGAGCATTTGACGTGATCTTTGGACTCGTCCAAGCGACTTTAGTGCACTCGTCAATCTTTGAGAAACTTCCGCGACGAACCCGAGCGCGACGATCAATGTCCTTTCGATTTCCGTTTTCTCTGATTTTTTCGATCGAGGATATCGAACGCTAATGATATGGAACCTGAAATATATTCTCACTGAAATCATTAGTTATATGTTTGTTATAATCAAAACCATCAAAACCGAGATTAAGGCTAAGGTTGAAAACCTAAAGCCAACAGGAACAATTCAGACGAATCTGGAAACCCAACAACAAGCCATGGAAGCGCAACAAAAGCTATTACAGACAGTATCGTCACAAATCGCATTGCTGAACTCACAGATGGTGCAGATGGCTAGAATTAAATCGGAGCCGGCGGGATCAAGTGGATCTCCATTGGTGCTATCCAATCGGGGAAAAAATGTAATCTGAGATGAAGGATATGATGACGAAGAGTTCCCATTTCCGCCGAGGCCACCTCAGGTAGAACAACCAACCTTCGACGGATCAGACACAGAAGAGTGGATTACGTCAGTCGAAGATTTCTTTGACTTCTACTCCACGAAGGATCAGCATAGGGTGACAATGGCGTCCTTCAGGATGACGGGTTTGGCCAAACGCTGGTTCCGATGGATGCAGCGTCGCAAGCAACTCTCGGGGTGGAGACACCTCGTCGAAGCGATGCGTAGAAGATTTCAGCCGATGGATTTGGAACCCCCTGAGGGACAGCTAACTAAGCTCCTGCAAACATCGACGGTGGAGGAGTATGAAGGGAGGTTTGAAGATATGGCATTGCGGACATACAACCTGTCGGAGTCATGTTGCTTTATATCCAAGCTACGAACAGACATTAAAACTGAAGTGTTAACCCGACAGCCGGAGTCAATGCACGAAGCATGAATGATGGCTAAGATGTTGGAAGCAAAGATAAATGCATCCAGAAGAGGGTCGTCGGCGTGGATAGGGAATCAGAATTCTCCATTGCTACCCACACCTGTAAGAGGACCAAGTCATGCAACGACACCGATCAACAAGATGTCAAGTTCTCCTTCACTGAAAACATGACCCTTAGGCTTTTCTAACTCCAGTGCACAACGAAACCCTCCACGACGTTTAACATCGGCAGAAGCCCAAAAATGCAAAGAGCATGGTCTTTGCTTTTACTGTGATGACAAGTTTACATAGGGTCATAAATGTAAGGTGCCCCAGCTGTTTATGCTTGATGATGAGTCGGGAAATGAGGAAACAGTGGGTGAGCAGGAATTGCTACTAACAGAAGAAGATGAGCAATCAGAACCCACGCTGGTGTCACTTAATGCTATGTCAGGATCCTTCTCGCCAATGACACTAATATTTCAGGGTAAGATCAAAGGGCGAAGTGTGCAGGTGCTACTGGACGGAGGTAGTACCAATAACTTTGTACAGACTAGGGTTGCTAAGTACTTGGGACTAGGAATTGAAGCAACACCAGCATTTAGAGTTATGGTGGGAAATGGAGCTAAAGTCAAGAATGAAGGGGTTGTGCGACAACTGAACTTGAACATACAAGGGACGACTGTTACTACTGATTTCTATGTCATCCCTTTAAATGGTTCGGATGTTGTGCTTGGAGTAGCATGGATGGCCACTCTATGGCCGGTAGTGATGGATTTTGCAAACCAATCATTTGAATTCAGCTTAAACAACCAGAAGCATGTTTGGGCTAGTCTTAACAGTCGCCAACCTACTGAGATTAATTGCCATTCTTTACGAAGGATGTGTAGTACACAATCCATGGTAGAAATATATCAGTTAGAAATGGTGGAGGAACATCAGTTAACAGTGGGTGCTCAACCGGAAGAGCTACAAGATGTGCTCAACCAGTTTAACGATGTGTTTGAACCGCGCCATCGTCTACCACCTGAACGAGAGAATGATCACCACATTTTTCTTCATCCTGAGCAGAAGCCGATTAATGTTAAGCCGTATCGATATCCTCATTTTCAAAAAGAAGAAATCGAGCGGCAAGTGCAAACAATGCTACGGGAAGGGCTCATTCAACCCAACACCAATGCGTTCTCATCACCAGCACTGTTAGTAAGGAAAAAAGATGGGACATGGCGCTTCTGTGTAGATTACAGAGCGTTAAACGCAGCGACCACCAAAGATCGCTTCCCAATCCCGACTGCCGACGAGTTATTTGATGAACTCGGGGGAGCAAGCAGCTTCTCAAAATTGGATCTTTTGGCTGGGTATCACCAGATACGTGTGCACAAGGGAGATGTATCAAAGACAACCTTCCGAACCCATGAAGGCCATCACGAGTTTTTGATGATGCCATTCGGCCTCACCAATGCTCCGGCCACCTTCTAGGCAACAATGAACATTGTATTTAGGCCTTTCTTGCGCAAATTCCTGCTTGTGTTTTTTGATGATTTGTTGGTGTACAGCAGATCAATGGACGAGCACAGGAATCATCTAAAAGAGGTCCTACAGACGATACGCGATCACCAGTTCGTGGCCAAGCGATCCAAATACACTTTTGGACGCCGAACAATAGAGTACCTGGGGCATTGGGTCTCTGCAGAGGGACTGCAAGTGGATGCTGGTAAACTTCAAGCTGTTCAGCAGTGGCCACCTCCTCGCAATATCAAAGGGCTACGAGGCTTCCTCGGACTCGCGGGTTACTACCAGCGATTCATCAAAAGCTTGCTCAGAAGGCTGCTCCATTGACTGATTTGTTAAAGAAAGATAGTTTTCAGTGGAATACTGAGGCTCAGAGGGTGTTCGAGATTTTGAAAATTGCTCTAAGCAGTGCCCCAGTGTTGGCCCTCGCCGACTTCAATAAAGTTTTTGTTCTGAAAATGGATGCTTCAGGGGTCGGAATTGGCGTGGTGTTGATGCAGAAGAGGAGAGCAGTAGCTTACTTCAGTTAGAATATCTCTAATCGCATGCAGGCTGCGTCGACGTATCAGAGGGAATTGTACGCCATCACGCAATCAGTGAAGAAATGGCGACAATATCTACTCGGCAGAAAATTTGTCATCATAACAGATCAGCGTTCTTTGAAGGAAATGACAATGCAGGTAATACAAACGCACGAGCAGCAAAAATGGCTTGTGAAATTGCTGGGATACGATTTCGAGGTCCGCTATAGAGCATGAAAGCTAAATATGGCAGCTGATGCATTATCTAGAGGCTCAGTCGTACAGTTGATGTCTTACTCTCAGCTAGTCTATGGCATTGTGGAGGAGCTCAGAAGACTTAATATGGAGAACGAAGAGCTGAGACAGATGCATCGGCGAATGGAAAGGTTAGCTAGTGAAGGTTATGAAGTCAGAGAGGGTATTCTCCTTCACCGAAATAGGATTGTTGTTCCAAACGATCGGACCTTATGGTTGATCATATTAAGGGAATTCCATGCTTCGGTTACTGGGGGACATGCATGCATCAATAGAACCTTCAGAAGAATTGCCGATAACTTCTATTGGAAAACAATGAGGAAGGACACTCGACAGTATGTGGAGGAGTGTCAAATTTGCCAGAGAATGAAATCAGAGCAACTGGCACCAGCGGGATTGCTACAGCCCTTGGCAATCCCAGAGGAGGTCTTCGAAGATATAACGATGGATTTCATCGTCGGGTTACCCCCGTCAAATGAAAAAACCTCCATCATGATGGTGGTGGACCGACTATCTAAGTTCGGTCACTTCTTTTCGCTTCCTCACCACTGCTCGACTGAGAAGATTGCATAAATTTTCATTAGAGGAGTGGTAAAATTGCATGGAATTCCCTGTTCAATTACAAGTGACCTAGATAGCCACTTCTTGAGCCAATTTTGGAAAGAGCTATTCCGATTACAAGGTACTGAGTTGGGGTAGAGTTCTTCCTACCATCCACAGACGGACAGCCAAACCGAGGCTCTAAATAGATGCCTCGAAATGTACCTCCGTTGCTTTGCGTCTGAGGAACCAGTGAAGTGGGAGAATTACTTGGCTTGGGCAGAATATTGGTACAACACTTCGTACCAAAACTCGGTAGGGATGACTCCATTCCGAGTGTTATATGGCCGCGATTCGCCCAAGTTAATCAGATATGTGGGAGGAGTGAGTAACTCCACAGTAGATCAAAAATTGATCACTAGAGATGAAATGCTGAGTTAGCTCAAGTTGAACTTGTCCAAGGCGCAAGCCAAAATGAAAGCTCAGGCTGATAAAAAATGACGAGATGTCGAATTCAAGGTAGGTGATTGGGTGTTTGTAAAGTTGAAACCTTACAGGCAACTGTCTCTGAGGTTGCAGAGAAATCAAAAGTTGGGCCCTCGATTCTTTGGACCATATCAAATCGTCCAGAGGATAGGGCAAGTGGCTTACAAACTCAACTTACCAGAGTCTGCTAAGATACACTCAGTATTTCATATATCAGTACTGAAACCATGTAAGGGAAGATCGGATCTGCAGATAACTCCATTTCCCTTGCTTCAACACAACAACGAAGTGATCGGCGAGCAGGAAGCTCCGTCGAGGGAAGTATCAATTCAAGATAACCTCGAGGACGAGGTTGTTTTTGACCTCGGGAGTATTGTTACGAAGCAACGAGTTAGAGATCAAAAGCTGGGTGGGCGAGCTGGAGACGAGGACGCGACTCGGGAAGAAGAAGACATAGTCATGTCAGTTGATAATGAAACGCTAATTGAGGTGCATGACGTGGCAACATCGGGAGAACGAGTTAGGCGTGAACGGCGGATGCCTCGCCACCTGGACGACTACGTAATGTAACGAGATATTGTAATAGGAGAAGAAATAGTATAAATAGGGGGGACGGTAATTGTAATAGGACATCTAGAAATTTGAATTCGAACTTTCTCTTCTTCCCCTGTTTCTACGATCTCTCTCTCTCTCTCTACTTCACTCTTCTTTCATCGATCTCGATCTACCCCGAGGCACTATCGATACCCAGTTGTAAGGATGAATTAGGATGCGATCGACAAGGAAGGCTCTATATCTGATTGGGGATCTAGGCTCATTAGCTCAGTAAGATTGGGTTGGGGATCCGATCCCTCTGAGGTGAGTCGATCGTATCAGTAGCTTTGGATTCTTTTAGCTTGAAGGGAGAGGCTCTTGGTGGATGTCTTGTATGCCAAGACCTCCTAGGAATTTAGGAAGGATAAGGTGGATATTTTGTTTGTTTGAGTTTTTACCCCAAATGAAATTTTTTATTTTTTGTTCAATTTTATTACTGATTTCAGCATTTAACCATGATACTGCTAGGGCATGTGTTGGGACAATAGTTAGAACAAAATTAATAAGGACAACTCTTCCCGCTTGAGAGAGCATATTTGATTGCCATTTTATTGTCTAGGTGTTCAAGGAGTTGTTTACCGGCACTAGAAGATAATTTCCCAGGAAAATAGTGGCACCTAAATATTTGAAAGGGAAAATGTCAATTTTCATATTTAAGGTATTTTGTTGCTATATAAGTAGCCTTTGAAAAATATATTTCAGATTTAAAGTAATTTACTTTATGCCCTCTAAGTTGTTCATATTTTTCAAAAAGTTTTAACCTATTTGCTAAAAGTTTAGATATGATGCGGTAGGAGAGGGTTACATAAAGATATTAGTATAAAACCTTTGACAATTTTGAGGTTGTGATTTTTTGGTATAAAGGTGAGCATAATTTTATTTTAGTCTTGGGGAATTTCAATATGATAAAAATTAGTTAAACAATTGATAAAATTTTTTTGAAATAGTTCCCAATAGTATTTGCAGAACTCCATTATTGTGAATTCATTATGACCTGAAATCTTGTCATTGCCCAAAGATTTGATAGTAATCCTAATTTTCTTTAGGTTGAAAGGGGGCAATAAGTGAGTTCTTAATTCACTCATTCGAAATTTATTTAAAGTGTGGCCAAGAAAGGGGAATGTGTTGTCCTGTATTGTAGGTTTTGACCATAGAGATAAATAATGATTATGAAATTCTAAAATGGTAAGCTCGTGGTCTGATGAGTTCCTACTATCCATTGATAAGAGAACCAATATGATTAACTCTTCTATGCAGGGTGACAAGACGATGATCAAATATTATATTTTTGTCATCATATTTAATCCATTTAAATTTTGCTTTGAATTATCGTTTAAGACATTTATTTTTACAAGCTAAAGCCTTATTGTATAGGGTTATGAGTTTTGGTTCAACCTAAGCTTGAAAAGCCACGTCACATTCAAGAGTTTCAAGAACTGCAATGTCTTGGTTTGTTTCTTCTTATAAGTTTTCATTTTTTCATAATTCCTATTCATTCCATGCAGATTTGGCACTTCTAGTTGCTTCTATTTTTGATGAGAAAATAGGAGCGGGTTCTAAGGTAAGAAATTGCGAGTTCCAAGCTGTAGCGACTACACTAGTGATATCCCCATATTCTGTTAAAAAAATTTGAAATTTAAATAAATTATCTCTTAGGGAATATTTAAGAGGAGGGGTCTGTGGTCATATGTGACTTTGTTCAAGTGTGTGACACTAGTATTTTCATAGAAATGTAGCCAAACATCATTTGCAAGAATATGATATAATCTAACAAGAATTTATGGAAGATCATTGCGATTATTTGTCCAAGTATATTTATTACCTTTAAAGCCAAGATCAATTAATCCATAATGAGTAATAAAATTCTTAAATTCTTGAACATGTATTGATAATTTAAAAGATAATCCACCAAGTTTATCATCAGAATTCAAAATGTAGTTAAAATCACTCATAATAATCCAAGGATAAGATGTAAATCTAAATTCATAAGAGATAACCATAAATTTGCTCTAACTTTTGGATTAGTACTAGCGTAGAGCAAAGATAATAGAAAAGATTCAGTAATATCAATTTGAACAGCAATAAGTATTATTCGAGAGTGGTTAAAAGCACATGAGCCTTGATGAAATCTTTTTCCCAAGCAAGTATTATACCCAGTGGCAGATTCAGAAAATTTTATTAGTGGGGGCAAACTAATACATAAAATTTTCAAGACTTCAAGTTCAAGCTAATTTTGACAGTCGACCTTGACGAGTCTTTATATTTTGAAAACGTCGCAATTTTTTTTCGTTATCAATGTTGTCAAATACTTCTTTCTCAATGTATGTAACCAAACAATCATTTAACTATTCATCTCTCATCCGATTACATAGTTTATTTTTTATAAAATTCAGAGTAGAAAAAGTTCTTCCAACACTTGTTGCCACAGGAAGAATCAATACTAACTTCAAAAGTAAATAAATCAATGGGTAGAATTTTCTTGTCTCAACTAACTTTACAGAAAGGTCAACGATCATCTTTATGTTTAAACATTTATCATTTGAGCAGATATCTAAAATATAACTCTCAAGTTGATTATCTAAAATCATAACATATGTAGTGAAAAATTTTGCCAGACTAGAGAAAATAAATTTTTTCAAGCTGAATTAATTTTTGTTTATCAAGTGAAATAAAATAATCTTTTGGACTTAAGCTTGCCACTGAAAGAAGTAATTCAATATTTGTCTCTCCGAACCTATTGTTGAGTTATTGAAATTGTTTATCAATCACTTGGTAAAATAACTCAACTCAATAATGATGTAAGTTTGAGATTTTTTTCAATTTTCGTCTTGGTCGCTCAAGAAGTACAAAAACATCATTCATATTTGGGATGATTACCTCATATTTATTACAAAAGAGAAAAACTTCATCCAATAAAGTGTTTCATCCTTCATCTCTCATTAATTACAATATTCATTTAGATATTTTAACTAATGATATTACATTCTCAATGTCTTCATCTCTTCTTTGTAACATTTGAGATAATTCATTGGTAGTGCCTAAAATGTTCTTCATCAAGTGCAAAATAAAAATAAATTCAAAAGATTGCATTGCATTTAACAAATTACGTGCTTGACCTCTTTGATCTAAATTGATACTACTAGTTTCAATAATCTCAAGAACATTCATAGTAGAAGAGAATATATTGATCAAACTTAATAATGCTAAATAGTATGATCCCCAACGAGTATCTCCTGTTCTTTTAAGTGTTATTTCTTGATTTAATCCACGCCCAATAGTTATTTCACCATTTTCTAATGCTTCTATGAGTTTTTTTATTTGGCTATCCAGAAGAATTTCTTGTCGCTTAGGTGAAACTCCAACCATATTTGTTAAATTTGCAACCAAAGTGAAAAGACAAGCAACTTCAACTTATTTTTTTGCAACGACTACAAGTGTCAATTGTAATTAATGAGCAAATCAATGAATATATAAGACACACTCATTTTCTTTCGATATTAGACTTTTAAGACCATGAAATTCGCCTTGCATATTACTAGCACCATTGTAGCCTTTTCCACGTATTTTTGATATACTTAATTGATATTTTACAAATAAAAATTCTAATGCTTTTTTCATCGATATTGCGGTGGTACTAGATATGTGAACAAGACTAAGAAATCGCTCAACTACGTCTCCTTTCTTGTCAACATAGCGTAAAACAACTAACATTTGCTCCTTAATTGAAATGTCACGCGATTCATCAATTAAAATAGTAAAAAAATTACCACCAAGATCATCAATTACCGCTTTAGTTGTTTCACTAACAACACAATTTACAATATTTTTTTGTATATCAGGTGCTATCAATTTTAGATTCCCATGATCATTTTTAACACTTGATCAAATTCTTCATTATGATTTGCAAAAAATTAAATAAGTTCAAGAAAATTTTCTGATTATTTGAATCTTTTGACTCATCTTGTTCTCAAAATGCCAATCTCTCACATAGGAGAAATCGAATACAATCAACCACTATTGTCAAGCGAATTTGATAGTCCTTATCCATTTGATCAGATTGCTTACAAACGACAACTTCTATATGTTGATTTTGTTCATTAATGCATCACAATCTTTTCATACTTGATTATGAGCACTAGCTACTAGGAATAACTCCAACATGAACTCCTAATATATCTTTCTTTTTCAAAATTGTAAAATCTTCAACAGTAAATGCATCACCACTACATTGCTCTTCTGCTTGAGGTCCCATAAGATAACAACATAAATAAAAGGCTGCATCCTTAGATATACTATACTCTAATCAATTACCGAACTCATTAAACCATTTAGGATTAATACGCCTAAATGAATTCCCAAATTTTCTTTTTGGAAAGTCATGCTCTCTTGGCTGACACAGACACTTTTGAAGATAAGCTCGTCGAATTTCATCCCTTTGATTAGGATGATACTCAGATATTTTCATTCATTTAGCCGGATCGGCGATAAGATTTTCTAAGTTAATTTCTAAGTATTCTTTTTTACATAGATGTTGTGTTTTATTTTCGGAACTACAATCATTATTTATTGATTTTTTTTAAAAGATCGTTACATAAATTTTTCCATTTTAAAGGAAATAAGTTTTTTTAAAGAAAATGATGCTACCAATTAAATTGAACAAGAAATATTTATTTTTCCAATCAATTTAATCGGCAAGAAAATAAAAGCTAAATATTGAAATAATTAATAATGCTGAAAATTTAAAAACATCAATAACGACAAAAATAATTAATATTGAATGAAATAAAATGTCGGTCTTACCACCCCGAAGAAAGTAACAATCAATAAAATAAAAATACCGTACGATGCCGGTAGCCCGACGGAGATTCAAGGTGGTCCGATGAAGGTTAAATGCAGCGAGTAGCTACCGCATCGAGTAGTCCCGACAGCGAGCAGCCCTAGCAGGGGACAACAAGCAGCGTCGGCATGCGGCAGCGAGCAACCCTAGCAGGTGGCAACGAGCAGCCTCAATAGGCGACAACAGCAACCTTGGCAGGCGACATCGAGCAGCCCCGGTAGGCAGCACCGAGCAGCTCCGACAGGCGGCACCGAGCAACCCCTTCAGGCGACACCGAGCAGCCCCTTTAGGCGACACCGAGCAGCCCGTCAGGCAGCACCGAGCAGCTCCGACAGGCTGCAGCGAGCAACCCCGACAGGTGGCAGCGCTTGAGTGAAGGCACTGCGAGTTGTGAGAAGTTGTGAAGGAGCTACCGCCGGCTGCAGCGCTCGTGAGATGTGAGTGAAGGCAGAGACCAGGATGGAGATCAAGAGGAAGAAGATGGAGTTCGTGAGTTCTTGAGTTGTGAGAGTTTAGCATGTGGTATTAAATTTTAATAGAACACTAGGACTATAGGAGAGTGTTGAACGCGGCAAATTAAATGGGGAGATATGAAAATATTTCAAATGGCACTGTGCGCAGCCTTCGCCATCCAAGGTTCTTTAAAAAAAATTATTTCACCACTAGTGTATCTTGTGCACAGCCTTCACCATGGGTGAAATAAATTATTTCACCACTGCCCCACTCTTGGTGGGGGCCATCCAAGGTTCCTTTTATAAAAATTATTTCAGTGGGGGCCATTGCCCCCACTGGGCCTACAGTGGATCCGCCACTGATTATACCTCCTGAAGAGCCATTGAGTGATTGTACAGTTCCTTCCCAAGTTCGCCTGAAAGAGCAAATAAGTTGTAGAGAGCGGGATTCATTTAGGTGGGTTTCTTGTAAGGTAATAAGTCTAGGGGAGAATTTACGTATGAACAAATTTAGGTGTTCTCTAGTAGCCTCACGACAGGCTCCTCTAAGATTCCAACATACTAATAGTTTCTTCCTAAGCGCCTCATGATTCGAGAGATTTGAGAAAGGGAATAAGTGATGTCAAGAATTACAAAGCGGTGCCTCGGGATGTGCCTAATCCTTTTTCGAAATTTGAGTTCGACATGGCCCTCTCGTGTAGGTCACGTGACTTAGAGTTTGTCCGTTCGTGTTCTGCTCTGAGAGGAGAGCACGAACGTGTAGGATCATAGCAGTGTTGGCGATTCTACCGGCGTTGCACTATGATCCAAGGATTGCAGGTCGGGTCCGGTGGATCAACAGATTCAGAGGGAGAGAGCTTTTGACTACTAACTCCATTAGGAGTAGTAAAATTTTGAGAATCTGATGTAAAATTTGAATCGGAATTATGATTTGAAGGTTTAGGGTTGATAGTTGATTTTTTTTTTGGTAATTTTTTTGCGAAGAACATAGCAATTGGTCTCTCTATCACCAAGAAAACCACAATGGAAACAAACTTACAGTAAATTTTCATACACCACATGTTGAAAAAAAAATCATTTCAAGGCTCGCCAACCCAAACACCCCGATGAAGGCGGAGGGCGAGATTTCGTTTAATGCACACACATATATTTCCCACGTTGAAAAAAGAAAGATTGATCATCAATGCAGAGAACAGAACCAATACAAGCGACAATGGAAGAAATATAATTATTATTCCAGAACTCTAACGGTAGGTATTGTAATCATATCCATACAGGAGTAGTTGTAAAGCATTAATTCTTCCCACGGTCGGTAAAGGGATTTCCATGGGATGAGACGAATGGTGTCTATACGGGAAGACCAGGGAACCCCGGTTAGAACCAAATTTACATAATTGGCAGAAAGAAAATAAAAAACAAAGAAATTATCTTCTAAATCCATTACTGATTTGAAACCATAACATGGCCATAGTCGGGAAGCCCAAGCACGAACGAAATCCAAAGAAAGGGATTTGTTTAAGAACTTATCGATAAGCATTGCTGCCTACAACTAGTTGTCTCCTGACCCGAAGTTGTTCAGGCGAGAATAGACACAATTCTTGGTTGATGCTTTGATACGACAGAGCATCAAGTGAGCCATAGTGTTAGATGTAGTAGATTGATTACCTTTTAAGATTTGCGCCCAAGGACGCGATTGAGAAGGTGCCGAAGGAAGCATATGAGGAATTGCAAATGAAGACGACATCGATGATGAAGAACACAACCAAAGCCGTGGAGTTTTGGAGCCCTTGAGCGCCATTTGGGGGTTTTGGTGATGGTTGTTGAGCAGAGGGGGAGGAGGTTGGCATAAAGGGAACAACGCTCTCGCTATTAGGGCGACTCGTCCAAGAGAGGTGACAAGTCGCATCAATAGAACAATGGTTAATTCATTTCACAAGCATTGGATGGAGATATTTTTATTCGAATAAATGCTATTAAATTTTGTCACATTTTTCTCGCTTGCAATTTATTTTTAGATTTTCATTATTTGATAAAATAGCTGTAGTACGCCAGTACCCACGCTTTGCATGGTTAACCTACAATTTTAAAAATAATTTTTTTAAAAATTGAATGTTATCTTTTAATATATGTTTATATATAAATAGAATAGTTTATAAAAAAATCTGATATTTTTCATGTTTTGTAATATAAATTTAATTTGAAATTATATAAATTTAAATTTAGAATTAATTTTTATAATTTTAGAAAATGGTTATCTAAAATTTTAATTTTATGTATAATTTAATATTATTAATAATTTAAATAAATAATTTAGAATTAAATATTTATATACCTAGATTTTGATGAATAAGTTACTATATTATTAATATTTACAAAAAAAGTTTGAAATTGAATTTGTATTTTTAATATATTATTATATATAAATAGAATAGTCTATCGATTTTTTTTTTAATATTTTCACATTTTGTAACATAATTTTAATTTGAAATTATATAAATTTAGATTTAAAACTATTTTTTATATTTTTAGAAAAACAATCATTTTAACTTAAATTATAAATTGATTTTAAATTATAAATTAAATTTTTAACAATAATTTAATATTCATAATAATTAAAATTTAAAATTTAAATATATCTTTACCTATATTTTCATAAATAAGTTACAATATTATTACCATATTATAAAAAATATACTTTTGATAATAAAAACCAATAATAAGATATTTAAATTAAATTATAATTTTAAATAATAATATATAAATATACCACAAAGTAATATATATTAATTTGATTTGATTTATATAATTATAAAAATGTGCACGTATATTTATATAATTTAATTTAAAATAACTATAAGTAATAATGAAATTTAAAATAAAAATAAGAATTAAAAAGATAAAAGATGAATTATCTTATATTAGTGATTAATAATTATTTTTAACGCTTAAAATAATATATTTATATAGAAAACACATAAAAAATAAAAATTCATATAAATAAATTTATAACCTATGACATACAAAATAAAATATCAATAAGATATAAATCTAAAAGTGGTAATAATCTTTTTATATAATAATATTAATTTGTTTCAAAATGCATGCATCTTCAAAGTAATTTTTTTTTGAATAGAATAGAAGAAATCAAAACTATTTCAAAATAAATAATACTATAAAGGCTTTTCACAAAATTGGGAAACTATTAATAGTTGTAAGGGTAAACATCAAATATAATACTATAATGCAAATATAATGTAAAGTATATCAATTAAAAATTTATAAATATAGATAACTAATTCAAAAAGGAGAAATTTGAAATATTTTTTTTTGAAAAATAAAAGAAAAATGATATTTAATGAATACAAAAAGTAATATAAAAAATAATTATATACATAAAAAAAATTAATTTATATAGATTTCAATGATAAAAAAAAATTATGGATAAAATCAAATATAATATCAATATAAAATAACATAATGAAAAAAATAGTTTTTTTTTAAAAAAATTATTCTAAGTTACATAAATTTTTTTGATTTTGAAATACTATTTTTCATTAACAAACCCAAAAAATGATATTTCAAAACCCAAAAACTAATATAAAAATTTTCAATAAATAAAAAATATTTACAATTATTATTAAAAAAATATTAAATACAAAATTAAAAAGATCAAAATAGGTGCATATAGAGAAAATAAGTGGGGTAAAAACTTTTATTCTAAATTTAAGTGAGATAAAAATTTGGGAGGAAAAAATTTAGGTTGGGAAAGTGACAAAAATTTGAGGAGGAAGAGTTTAGACGAGAATGATATGTTGCTTATATATATATAAAAAAGAAATATGAAATTATTTAAGTTTTTTCAAAAATAAACAAAAAAATATTACTTCATAAACACAAAAATAATATGAAAAATAATTATATACGTTAAAAAATTAATTTAAATGAATTTAAATGATCAAAAAATTTAAAAATACAAAAATAATAAATATAATATAAATATGCATATTTGTTTTTAATTTTTTTAAAATACTATTTTTCAATAACAAACCCAAAAACTAATATAAAAACTTTAATAAATAAAATATTTACAATTATTATTCAAAAAATAATAAATTCAAAATTAAATGTATGAAAATAGATGATTATAGAGAAAATAAGTGGGGTAAATTTTTTTATTACGAATTTAAGTAGGGTAAAAATTTGGGAGGGAAAATTTAGGTGAGAAAAATGAAAAAAATTTGAGGGGATGAGTAAAAATAACAATAAAAATTTGAGGGAGTGAGACAAGTGCTAATTGTGACTAGCACAGTTAGTGGCAACATCTTATAAGTTGTCTAAAGGTCTGGGGTTTGAATCTCAGTAGGGTCTTCTTTGTATGAATTTTTCACCTTGTGTGGAACTCACTATATATAAATATATATAAATATTATTTTATATATTTTTATTTATTTTATATATTTGCAGGATTTTTTAATACAAAAATTACAATTGCACCATCATAATCGAGTAGCACAACAAATTCAACAATGTAATATATATATATATATATATATATATATAAGAAACGGCTCCTTTCCGCCTAAATTCCCCCACTCCATCAAATTTTTACCTTTTTTTTATCCCACTTAAATTCAAACCTCAGTAGGGTCTCCTTTGTATGAATTTTTCACCTTGTGTGGAACTCGCTATATATATATATATAAAGATTATTTTATATATTTTTATTTATTTTATATATTTGCAAGATTTCTTAATACAAAAATTACAATTGCACTATCATAATCGAGTAGCACAACAAATTCAACAATGTAATATATATATATAAAAGAAACGGCTTCTTTCCGTCTAAATTCCTCCACTCCATCAAATTTTTACCTTTTTTTTATCCCACTTATCTTTTCATTTTTACCCCTCTCTTTAAACTTTTTCCAATTTTCTCACCTAAATTTTTTCTCCCAATTTTTTCTCCCACTTAAATTCATATGCACCTGTTTTGATATTTTAAATTTTGTATTTATTGTTTTTTGAATAAAAATTATATATGTTTTTACTCAACTTATTTTCTCTACATGCAGCTGTTTTGATATTTTAAATTTTGTATTTATTGTTTTTTGAATAAAAATTATAAATATTTTTTATTTATTGAAGTTTTTATATTAGTTTTTGGGTTTGTTATTAAAAGATAGTATTTCAAAACCAAAAAAATTTATGCAGTTTAGAATAATTTAAATATCTTATTTTCTATTTTTTTCAATTTATTATCTTATACTTATATTATATTTGATTTATATCCATAAATTTTTTATTAATTTTGTATTTTAATTTTTTTTTATAATTGAAATTCATATAAATTATTTTTTTAATGTATATAATTATTTTTTATATTATTTTTATGTTTATGAAATATCATTTTTTTTAAAAAAAACTTAAATAATTTTAAATTTCTTATATATACATATAAGCAACATTATCATTCCTGCTTAAATTCACACTCCTCAAATTTTTGCCATTTTTTTTACCTAAATTTTTTATCTCACTTAAATTTAGAATAAAAGTTTTTACCCTAATTATTTTCTCTATATGCACATATTTTGATATTTTTAATTTTGTATTTATTAATTTTTGAATAATAATTATAAATATTTTTTATTTATTGAAGTTTTTTAGATTAGTTTTTGGATTTTGAATTATCATTCTTTTGTGTTTGTTAATGAAAAATAGTATTACAAATCCAAAAAAATTATGTAGCTTGGAATAATTTAAATATTTTATTTTCAATTTTTTTTATCTTATATTTATATTATTGAATTTTATAAAATTTTTTATCATTGAAATCTATATAAATTAATTTTTTAATATATATAATTATTTTTTATATTACTTTGTATTTATTAAATATCATTTTTTCTTTTATTTTTGAAAAAAATCTTAAATTATTTCAAAAAATTTAATTTTAAATTAATTATCTATGTTTATAAATTTTTAATTGATATATAAATTCAAATTTCTTAATTTTGAATTAATTATTTATACTTATAAATTTTTAATTGATATACTTTACTTTATATTTACATTATATTTGATGTTTATCCTTAAAATTATTAATAGTTTCTCATTTTATTTTTTCTATATATTTTTTTGTTAAAAACTTATATAGTATTATTTATTTTGAAATAATTTTGATTTTTTTTTTTAAATTATTACTATTGAGGGCAAGTTTGATTCATTATAATAAATATTGTTATGATCCTTTTTTTAAAAACAAAGATAGAAAATCATAATATGTGATCATATGATCTCTAGACAACTTACAATATGTTGCTACCAATTAATTTGTTATGAGTCATTTGATAGGATAAATTGTTTAAATTTCATTAACTTTAATCATTGACCTATTAAACAACAACATTCAATAGACCGTCGATATAAGACTAAACTAAAGTGTTAGAATAAATCTTATAACATAATGACAATTACATATATAGTTATATTTGATTATGATAGTTGAAATGTTTTGATCCTATATATATAATTATGATTAAACTGTCACTGAAATTTATTATGAACCTCTTATTTTGATTTCATCCTATTACTATGTCACTAAAATTTTCAATGAATCTCTTATTTTCATTTCATCCAATATTAGAATAAATATACTATTATACTCTATAATAAAATTAGCATATTTTATTTCCTTATCAAATTGTTCTCAATTAAACTATTAATTTTTAATTTAATCAACCAAACAAATTGTAAATGCATTATTGCCCACGTACTAATTGAATTATTTATGTTAGACAATATTAATTAATGAATCGATAAAAAGTTGTCTTATATAAGCCACTTACATCTATACACATGATTAAACTAAGCTATCAAAATCTTTTTATGTATGCATAGCACCCTTCGAATCTAATGCATACGACTTTTATGTATGCATAGCACCCTTCGAATCTAATGCATACGACTTTTAAATGAAATTAAATGACATGCCAACATACTAGTTAAATGTGTATATATATATGAAATAGCGATAAAATCAAATCAATGAGCTGTAAGCTATATATTATTATTATGATGAGGCAGTAGGTACGTAGTATCTCTACCACTTGTATATCCATGCAGGGTAGGGTAGAATTATGTGTTGGTCCATCTGGATATATAATATTATAGCTAGCTAGAGAATTAATTGAATAATGAAACAGTACAATATCTGTCTCGTAATTGGCCTCAAATGATTGAAGCTTCCAGCTCACAATTAATTAACTTATTATCCTCTCCAATTACAATAACATATCAGTAAAGAACAAAGCTTAAATTAAGGACAAACTAATTCTTCGTATATTAATTGGAAAACTATACCTTTGGTCTCATAATTTCCTCTAATTTTAATTTTGATCATTATAGTTTCAAAATTTTAGTTTTAGTCCCCACACTTTACTTCCGTTTAGTATTTGGTCCCTACCGTTAAATAAGATTTAAACGGTGCTGACGTGGATAACATGTTCTGACTAAATAATACTGACGTGGAGCCTGTAGGGACCAACTTTGTAAATTATAGAGATTAAAATTAAAATTTTATAAACTATGATGACTAAAACTAAAATTTTATAAACTATAGGGACTAAAACAAAATTTTAAGTAATTATTTTTCCTAATAAATATAAAAAATTATATGATATTACCTGACCCGACTCAGCCTAGCCCGAAAAAATTCGTGCTCGACCCGGCCCGAAAAAATTCGTGCTCGACCCGGTCTGAAAAAATTTGTACTCGACCCGGCCCAAAAAAATTCGTGCTCGACCCAGCCCGGTTGGGCACGTATTTTTTCGGGCTGAGTCGAGCACGAATTTTTTCGAACTAGGCTGAGCCGGGCCAGGTAATATCATATAATTTTTTATATTTATTAGGAAAAATAATTACTTAAAATTTGGTTTTAGTCCCTATAGTTTACAAAATTTTGGTTTTAGTCATCATAATTTATAAAATTTTAATTTTAGTCCCTATAATTTACAAAATTGATCCCTGCAGGCTCCACGTCAGCATTGTCCAGTTAGCAATGTTATTCACGTCAGCACCGTTTAAACTTTAATTAACGGTAGAGACCAAATCCTAAATGGAAGTAAAGTGTGAGGACTAAAATTAAAATTTTAAAATTATAGAGATTAAAATTAAAATTAGAGAAAATTACGAGGACCAAAAGTATATATATAATGGATGGCTATACATCCAATTACAATAATATATCAGTGAAGAACAAAGCTTAAATTAAGGACAAACTAATTCTTCGTATGTTAAAATAAAGACCAAACTACATTTATTATTATTTATTTAGACAAAAAATATCACAAGTTTATCATCCTGGTTAAAGATACAATAATTAATATGCACCTTATTAAAACTTATTTTAATCAATTTAAAGTAATTTATTTATTTAATTATTGATGTAACTTAAGAGAATTAAAAAATGCAATAGATAGTTCAATATGAGAGGTTTAATGAAAAAATTATATAATTCAAGTAGGAATTATATAATCAAGTTTTATATGCCGAAAAAATGATATATGAAGAGATATATTCATGTTGTTTGTGAAAATTAGATTGTAGTCCCACATTGGAAGATGTGCTAATTTTATATTAGCCTATAAACATTAGTCTGTATGCTTAATTATTTATGTGGATAAAGTGAAAGGTTAAGAGGCGACATTAGTACGGTGCACGCACCGCATAGCGTGCATGCATGTTCGTAAACAACTTTCCTATCAATTTAGGAATCTCCAACAAATTAGAATTACTGATGAACTTCTTTCTCGTGCATGCATGTTCGTAAACAACTTTCCTATCAATTTAGGAATGCCCTACAAACAAGATCCGTGATCGAGTTACACTAGCTAAGCCAGTAGTGAGTTGTGCATAACGGTACTCGGATAGTGTGAGGTTCAATCTACAGGGATCGAACGTCATTTGGTGATTAGTAACCGTGCAACTAAGTCCCTCAGTTACTGATCCATATGTATTTTGCCTGCCAAGTCGTCGTCTCAATAATGACATGTCAGAAAATATTTTTCTGACATTCATATCTACCATGGCCAGAGATTCCTGAGCCGACACTTGCAGGGACACATAGGACATTATCTCCTCTTACTACGAGTAACTGATTTCATATTGGTTGCTCACATACCTCCATGGGTGCTTTCCCATGCCCAGAGGTATCCGACACTCATGTAAGGATTATATTTTGTGTTCCTCGTGTAGGTCCATTAAGTGAACTCATTTTCTAATGAGCACATGCACTTGTACATTAAATGACGTCTCATAGGTAATTATGAGATCAGCTACCCCTTATCGTATAAGGCATGTACCAAGTGCACTGGCCAGTCTATCCGGAATCATCAATCCCCTAATTGGTGATCCTACTATTGGAAATATTTAGAACATGAGCATTTGGATTCCAAGTCTCATTAGCATGATCTCATTATGGCCCTTGAATCAATTGCATGTTTGGGTCCATGAGGTTCATCACAATCTAATATATACAAAATATAGATGCAGCATATGATGAAAGGTTATCTCATATTATTTATTAATCAAAAATAGTTCCCTACACATCAACATGTGATTGGCTCAAGGACACTATTTCTTTCAAAAACAAAATCCGATCCTAACAAAAGAAAAGACAAATATCATGTTTGTGGAGAAACTGGACATTATGCTAGAGAATGTCAATATCGCAAGAGTGGATCTGGATTTGCTAACATGGTTGAGGAGAACCTTGTAGCAAATGATTTCAGATCTTACTCTTGAGTCTTGATGTTGCCATGATCTCTGAGATAAACATGGCTAGTAAGCCATCTAGATATATGGTGGTTGGATTCCGGGGCTACCGTTCACATTTGTAACAACTAAGAATTATTCAAAACTTTTACTAAAGTTGTTGGACAGGAAGTACAAATGGGTAACAATTCCAGTACTAGTGTTGAAGGCAAATGAACTATAGAGATCAACTTCACCTTTGGGAAGAAATTTACATTGTTTAATGTTTTATTTGTAACGAAAATTAGAAAGAGTCTAATTTCGGTTTGTCTTTTGGATATGAAAGGTTTTAAAATTTCTATTAAGTCTGGTAAAGTAATTCTTACTAAGAATGGTATCTTTGTTGGAAAGGGTTATAAATGTAATGGAATGTACAATATAAGCGCTGCTTCTGTTTATTCCTGCTATTTAATTTCTTTATGACACAATCGATTAGGAAATGTGAATCCTAAGAACTTGTATATTATGCATGCAATGAGACTTATAAATATTGATAGCAACAAACTTGATAAATGTGAAATTTGTGTTAGATAAAAAATTACGAGAAAACATTTTCCAATGGTACAAAGAGAATCACAATTATTAGATTTAATACATACTGATTTATGTGAATTAAATGAAATATTGACTAAGAGTGGAAAATGATATTTTATTACATTCATTGATGATGCTAGTAGATATACCTATATTTATTTGTTGAGAACAAAAGATAAAACTCTTGCTTTCTTTAAGAAATATAAATTAGAAGTAGAAAATTAACTTGAAAAGAAGATTAAAACCCTACGTTCTGATAGAGGCATGAGATTTTGCTCAAATATTTTTGATACATTTTTTTTGAAGAAAATGGTATCATTCACCAAACTAGTACTGCTTATACACCACAACAAAATGGTATAGCAGAAAAAAAAAATCGCACATTTCATGATATGATAAATTGCATGCTAAACCATGCTAACTTACCATATAATTTATGGAGAGAGGTTCTTTTGACTGCCTGTCATATTCAAAATAGGATCCCAAGTTCGGTGGTGAAAACTAGTCCCTACGAAATATGGAAAAGCAGAAAGCCTAACATAAATTATTTCAAAGTGTGGGTGTCACACCCCAATTCCACAATGGTGTGACCGACCAGGGTATACAAGCATCCTCCGAAGCCTAACTCAAATCACAAATCACAGAGACAAACTAAACTTTTTATTTCAAACTCTAACAACTAACAAAATGTTATAAACAAAACAATTCAATCTTTTGTTAAAGAAAGTGCGGAAACATGAATGTTCAACTGAAACAAATTTTAAAGAATATTTTGAAACAATGAATGAAATAAAGAAATAATAAGTCTCACTACATGACTCTCTTTAAACATGACCACCGTCCTAACTCTAACTTCGACTCGTCACAAGGTCTGCCCTGAACCTGCTACTCCCAGCTGCGCTACTCAGATACTCCAGTGTTACTATTGGTTCTGACCTGGTGCTATAAAAAGACAACAAAATAAAAGGTAAGTCTGCATTGGACTTAGTGAGTGGCTCGGTCCTGAGCTTACCACGGTCCACAGTTAATAGTTATACAGAAAGTATAATGACCACATAATAAATAACTTCCACAGTACAATGAATAATTTCTTAACTCAGAAATAAATCTTTTATCTATGTAAATCCAAAGCAGTCCATATATAACCTATTACAGAAAAAAAACCACATATTCACACAAGCATATTTCCAAATAATACGAGTCGATCACTAGGACATGCCCAGTGAGCTTCCCACCCATGGTTCCTGAGCTAGGCAGACCCTCTAGCCTTAGTAACCCCCAATTGGTTGGCAAAACTCTCCAACCAGTACCACTCCGGGTCGATCGTCAGTGTGGCTCGCTGACAAGCTTCCCAATCCACACCTCCTCCGCTGATCAGCCTGACTGAACCCTCATCTCATCCACATACACAAACATGTACAATAAGAAAATAAATGCACCAACACCATAAGCACTTAATGTAAATCAGTACTTCTACACCACATAGTTCCAAGTACATGTTTTCTACAATAAAGTAGTTTTTTAAAAAAATTTCCAAA
The DNA here is from genome assembly GCA_034359265.1 of Canna indica. NCBI lineage: Eukaryota > Viridiplantae > Streptophyta > Magnoliopsida > Zingiberales > Cannaceae > Canna > Canna indica. The sequence continues at coordinate 15,475,051 of CP136898.1, forward strand.
CCAAGTGAAACATCTAGGTTTGGAGATTACCATATGAAAATCTAAAAAGAAAAATATTATGAACAACACCTGCACCATAACCCCTTTTGCAATCAAGTTCATAGTATCCTAATTCCTTTAGTTTCTACCTTAAACATTTTTTTTAAAAATACATTAAGAATACTTACTACACTTTGAATGTCCACATGGATAAAGTTTCATACCAATTTAACCTACGATAGCAGTGGATACTAAGATAAAAGATTTAAGAGTACAAGGCATTAACAACCTACCCTTATTTCCCTTTCATCATCCTACACCAACTTTTCCCAAACATCTATTGTTACAGACTTTAATCAAACAAATCTTATTAATTTCACATTTCCTTCAATACCTACATACAACATGCATCCACAAGATGAAGAACAACATAAATAAATTCCTATTTATGTCATGTGGCTACAAGAGGAAACCATCACACATAGATTAATTTCTTCACCAACCTAAATTCCCATGCTTCACTGCTTTCATTCCACTATTTACCACTTACCTGCACATTGCAGCCATAACAACAAAGGTGTGCGGCATGCAACAGCTCAAGTCTTCCCAAGTAGCATACAGCATGCGACACCTCAAAATTTCTACATTATTAACACATCTCCACAACACATTACCTCAAGGTTTAAATCTAATTACTAAGGATGCCATCCACCCAACCAAAGAAGCACTCAAACTGATAAGAATGCCAAACGCACGGTAGGCGGTTCCCATAAGGTTTAGATTACAATACTTAAAGGATTTATATAATGAATTCCAAACCTATCACAAGAATTCACACAAGAATCTCCATCTACGAAATTAAATAAAGGGTTAAAGACATCATGAAATTTTTTCCAAATCCTCAAGACAGGGATGACACGGAAAGGGAAGAAACTAAAATCTTTGGCAATGCTTTGGCCACTCACAGGTAAAGGAAAATGGGATGGGAGATGCTCTCCAAGGTCCTTGAGCCGATGATCACCGATGGCAAATCCCTCTTTCGCCGCCTCCTCCGTCGACCTCTCAAGTGTCGCTATTTTTTTTTCTCTTCTTGGATGTGTGCGGCTGTAGCAATCGCACCATCCAATAAACTCTTTTTTTTCTTTTTCTTTTTTTACGATTTTACCCCTCACTTAATCCAACCTCGGTTTCTACCTAACCCGACCTACACTCGTCCGAATTGGGTTCCGATCGAGTTGTCGGACTTGACTCAACTAATAATGCAGAACATAAAATAAAATAAAATAATAAACACGCACAAAGGCCTCACCTTAAATCATATTATCCGATACTTCCTCCGACCCGCTCCGATGTGCATCAACATCGTCCCGCTGAAAATATTTAAATTAAATTATAAAAAATTATGGGTATAAGCCTATTTTAGAGTTCTAAACCCTAAAAGGACTAAGTTAGATGATAGACCTATTAAGAGCGTATTTGTAGGATATGCTATTACTAGTAAAGCCTATAGACTTCTAGACTTAAAGTCTAACACAATAACTGAGTCTAGGGATGTGGAATTCTTCGAAAATAAGTTTTCAAAAGATGTTGAAAATGAAGGAACACAGGAACACCCACACTTGACGAGACTAGAGGTCCTACAAGATCTATGGTTGAGATTGGGGAACCTAGTGTTTCAGAACAACCTATAGAACCTAGAAGGAGTACTAGGATAAGAATAGATAAGAACTTAGATAAAAATTTCATCTCTTCTTAATCTTTGTTATTTTTGGCAGAAGGTGACCAAAATAATGAAGTGACAAATGAGATACCCTACATATACAGTCTTAAGACTGATCCTACATCATTTAAAGAAGCTATGACTTCTAGGGTGAAAGCGAAATGACGACACTAGAGGGGGGTGAATAGTATATTTACTAAATTAATTAGTCTAAATTCTGATTTTAATTATTTCTTGATTAGTTTAGGCAAGATGCAATTTGCCGACTAAATGTGATTTAATGATTGGATGCGGAAGCAATAAATAATTAAGCAATTAAAATAAACAATAAAGCAATGCAAACACGATAATTTATAGTGGTTCGGCTCCAATGCCTACTCCACTACCTAAGCACCCCGCTTAGGATTTCCAAACTAGTTTTACTAGATTAATTTTTGTTTCCCTTACATAGAGGACTTTTCACTCGAAGAGTCTCACTCTCGACCTAAGGCACTTCCACACCCGGAAGTCTCCGCCTTCTTACCGAGAGCACTCTTCCACCTCAACCCTAAGGGACAACTAAACTAATTCTAGTAAAAACTAAGTTTACACAAGTGACTTTACACCTTCACACCAAGGATACCACTCACACAGCAAGACCTAACAACCTAGGTCTTCACACAAACCCAAATCAAAGAAAATACGTTCAAATAAACAATAAAGATTACAATGAAAAGAACTAAGGAATGTAACAAAAAATCAATGCTCTTTTCACACCTTCAACGCCTTCAACTCTTCAAGGGGATGAGCTTGAATTAAATCTTGAGTTGAGGAAGAAGACTGGGCGCTTGCGAGAATAGTCACGGAAGAACAGAGCACTATTGATCAATCTCCGAAAGGCTCAAATTTCCCTTTAGAATGCTCAATAATATCTGTAATTGACAGGGAATGAGATTAAATGAGTTATATAAGGGTGTATTTATAACCTCCTAAAGAAACGACAGCTCAACGAATAGTTTTCTATCAGTTGCAGACGTCGGTCGATTAGTCGGTCGACCAACCGATTGACCGCTCATTCGACCGATGCCCTTCTCTCTGTGTGGGTCGACCGCCCAGACACGAATCCTTCGATCCCGCATTCGATCGACCAGTCGATCGACCGACGCGAGTTGCATCTGCGGCTATCCTCAGTTCGGTCGATCGACAGGCTTACTGCCTATTTTTGGCCTCTGTCGATCGATCGATCGATCGACCGAAGTAGCCACTGCCTATTTTCGGCAGTGTTCGATCAATCGACTGATCGACCGAAAGAGCTACTACCTCTTTCCTTACCCTATTCGGTCGACCGGGAGGTCGACCGAACTTAGGCTGAATTGAATTTCCAACCCTTTTTCTTGCGCGCTTCATTTTCGGGTTTCAACTTTCAACGAGCATCATCTTGGAGAGCTTTCCATGTGATCTTTGAGCTCGTCCAATACGTCTTTGGTGCACACATTGATCTTCGAGAAATTCCGCGACGAACCCAAGCGCGACGATCAATGTCCTTTCGATTTTTTGATTTCTTCCGATTTATCCAATCGAGGACATCGAATGCTAATTGATACGAAACCTGAAAGATTTCTCGACGAAATATTAGTTCCTTATTTGTTATCATCAAAATCGAGATTAAGAGATTAAGACCAAGGTTGAAAACCTAAAGCCAACAATCTCCCCCTTTTTGATGATGACAAACATTCTTAAGAAAATATATCATTAAAGCATAGATGATATCACCTAAGGGATTTCTCCCCCTATCAACATGCATATCTATGAAATAGACTCCCCTTATCTATATGTATGGATTTCCTATATTTTCCTCCATTTTAACTATAATTTTCTCCCTAATTTTCTTTTTCATATACTTTTCTCCCCTTTTATACCTATACTCTTCTCCCCCTTTTGACATCAATCAAAAAGGGCAAAAAAGGTCAATCTAGTCAAAGGGATGAAGAACACATATTTTTTTCATTAAGTTGAGACTCTAAAGATTATTTTTCATGACATATGAAAATCTCAACCAAAGGGATGGAAAGCAAATAGGGATTTCTCCCCCCTATAAAGATTATTTTTCAAGACACATTTTTTTCATGACATTTTTAGATTTCATTCAAACTTTTAAAATATCAAGATATGGTCATTTAAATCATGTATATCAGGTTTGAAGTAAAAACTAATGTCATTTGATTCAAATATGAACTTAGCACATTTTCATTTAAAATAAGCATGAAAACATGAAAATGCTAAGTATCAAATTTTGCTATCTACTCATATTTTCTTAAACTTAGGCATCTAGACATTAAACATGAGAGAGTATAAGTCTATGAATCAAATTCGGGCTTAAGATGATCAAATTTCTAAGTCACTTTATTGACTTAGGTCAAGGTATACACTTCAAGTTTTCAAAAATCAAACAAAATCATATTTTCAACGAAATTTTTTATACCAATTTTTGAATGATCATTTGAAATGCATGTATCAAGTTTGAACTTAAAATAAATTTTCAAAGTTCATTTTTCATCCTATATTGATTTTAATAAGCAAATGGATATTTCTAGCTATCATCCAAGATATCAAAATTATTTCTAGGAATGATTTTACTCAAGAAATTATGTGAATGATATTAGAAATGGAATCCAAATGGTAAAACATAAGTTTTCATTTGAAGTTTTTGAAGAAAGATCAAAGTATCAGAAAGATTGATATTTCAAATAAATGATACTTTATGTTTTCAAAATCCAACTTCAAAATTCTATTATAAAACAGATTTTTGATGAAATGTTTTGAAATTTTTACTGAAGAAACTAGATTTTTCAGTGAAAGTGCAGTTTCAAGAATCATTTAAAAAGAATTTTTTTTATATTTCTCTAGAAATAACTGAAATTGATACCAATTGTAGGTCGAAATAATATTTTTGTAGTTTCCAGTTATTTTTAAAACTTGTTCAATTTTCATTCAAACTTTTATGACACCACATAATGGTCATGTAAAGAGTGTGTGTTAAGTTTGAAATGAAAATTTTATCCTTAAGTCAAGATATCAACTTAGCATGGTTTCACTCAAAATTAAACTGGTTATCATGAAACTTGCTAAGTGTCAATCTTATCATTTACTCATGGTTTTTCAAACTTAGATCTATGGATACCTAACATGAGTAAATCTAAACATGTTCCTCAAATATGGATTGAAAATGAAACCTTTAAGTCAATTTGGTTCAAAAGAGGTTTTCATGAAACCACCTCTATGTCATTTTATCCATATCCATATGATTTTTTCACTCTAAGTGCTTGGAACCATGTCATACTTATTCCTAAACATGTTTATGAAGTTTGGACTTAAAATGAAGTGTCCAAGTCGATTTATTGACTTGGGTCAAACTTCTCAAGCTTAAGTCCTCTAATGTGATCTAGTTATCTCATTTTTCATCTAGACATGAATTTTCAATTTTAAATACCTAGACAACTAATTATTAACACACCTAAACATGTTCATCAAATTTTTAACTTAAAATGAAGTCTCTAAAGAAGAATTTTAACCTAGTTCGATTTTATAAATATCATGATATCATGAAATGAGCTAAGTTATCAAAAAAATTCCTACTCATGAAGATTCAAATATTTATCATGCAACATCAATCATGAGTATAGAGACATTATTAAACATGAAAATTCAATTATTATACTAAAATTTTTGCAAAAATTAAATTCATACCTTAGTCTTAGAAATTTGCCCAACTTTTCATTTCCTTTTTTATTTTCTTTTAGATAGCATAGTTTTTTAATTCTTAACTTGCAAGTAGACTTCATTAGTATCATAATGAAATAATATGCCAACTAGCAAGCTAACTTACTACATAGCAAGGTTCAATGCAAAGTTTCATTTAAAACCTTAACCTATGCTAGATAGTAAAGATTCATTTTAAATAATTAACATGTTATCAAAATGAATCAAAGAGATCTTAAGATGTGAAATATTTGAAGAATAAGATCTCTACCCATGTTAAATTAGTTTGGACTTACAAGAAAGTCTCTAATAATAGATATTTACCTAGAGCAAGTTTCATTCAATGAAATTTGCCTAAGTGCTAAAATTCTACCTACTCATGAAAATTCAAGGGTTTAACATGCAATCCTAATCATGAGTATAGAGACATAATTTTAGCTTAAGCATTGAGGTATAACACTAAGATTTTGAATTTATCAAAGTTATACCTTATTCATGATAATTTGTCAAACTAATATTTTTCTTCCTAACTAGAATTCCTAAAATATTTATAATTTGCAAGTATACTTTATAAGTAGAAAATGAAACCAACTTTACATGCAAGCTATCAAACTAAATAGTGAAGAGAAAAACCAAATATCATTTTCCAAATTCAACTTCACTAAATAGCATGGATTCATTTTCATATAAATCATTCACGATAACAAAATGAATCAAAAGATCACAAAATATGAAATTTTGAAAAATAAGATCTCCAATCATTTCTATTGGTTGAAAACCGAACGCCACAATTAGTCTACGATTTAAAACCGCAAGGTCGCTTAGGCCCATTACATGCCACATAGGTCTCCGAGGAGATAGGGAAATCAAAATAAAAAATTATTTTAAAAAAAAACTCTTTTTACAAGAGCGGGAAAAATAACTCAAATTAGACATGTATCATAATCTCCAACTAAAATAAAACCAACCAAAGAAGGAGATGATACCAAAATATTTGATGTCAATTTTACCTGAGGCATCTAGGTGAAAGCTTGAAGTTGCAACCATAAAAGGATTCTTCATTCAACTCTTTGGTCAACTTCAACACGTCATCAATCTTTCACCCTTGTGTGGTAGCTCCCCTTACATTAGAAGATGAGATCTTTGGTACCCAAATAGCTTTTGGTCCTTGGGGGTTAGATGGCCTAGGAATCTAAAGTGTCTTAGCAACACTTGGATTTCTTTTGAATGCACATTCTTGAATAGCATGACCATATATACCACAACAAAAGCAATGTCCATGAAACTTTTTCTTTTCATTTTTATCATGGACATCAGTTTTATTGTTAGAATGCTTAACATAGGAGGCATGATGAGCATGAGCATTCTTAGATGAAACTTTTTTATTTTGAGCATGAGGTTTAAATGTGGAATGCCTAACATGAGAATGATGATGAACATTAGCATTCTTTACATAGGCATTTTTTATTCTAGTGTTCTTAGGAAATAAAGCATTTTTAATTCATTTACTTTCCTATTCAAGAAAGTAATCTCACCTTTCAATTCATTTATGAATTTATGCAATGCATGTAATTGAGATTTTAGCATGCAATTCTCATTTTCTAAATTGTTATTTTTAAGCTTCAAATCCTTAAGCTCAATTTCTACATTATCATGGCATGAATCAAATGACCTAGATTTCAATTTTTCATTTTCTAGTTTGGATTCATGCAAATGAGAATTAAGCATCTCATTTTCCTTTTTCAACCTTTTATTTTCCTTATCTTTTCTAACAAGCAAGGCATACATTTTTTGACATTCCTCAACTAGTTCTTCATATGGTATATTGAATGAACTAGAAGAGCTAGTACTATCATTATCATTATTATGACTAGAAGGGTAAGAGTGTACCTCATCATTGGTACTCTTGAGGCAAACTTTTGAAGTAGCTTCATAGTCATTGCAAGAGAATGCTTCATTTGAATGAGATGATGATGTAGAAGCTTTTGACATCTTCTTTGCCTTGTTTTTCATGGTAGGGCAATTCTTCTTTACATGCCCTTTTTCCTTGCATGCATGACACACTACTTTCCTTTTTCGACTCTTGGAGCTACTCCTTTGACTAGAAGAGCTGTGAGCATCAAAATCAAGATTAGTAGTAGGTGAATGACCATTGTCATCATCACCTTCATCAAAAGTGTCAATCTCTTTGGTTTTGGCATTATCATATAAAACATTTAGAGTGACCCATAAGTCATAAGCCGAAGAGCAATGCATGACTTTATCTAGAATGTCATTTGGTAATGTGCAAAGTATATAATTCATGGCATCTCCATTATACTTAAACATTTTCTTATCCATTTCACTCCAAGCATGCATATCAACCTTAGGTTCAATGAATTCCCAATGAATCATGTTAAAGACACCAAAACCTTTAGTCTTTAAATAAGTGTACATCATATATTTCCAAAGACCAAAGTTCGAGTCATTGAGCCTAGGAGGTGAAGACGCTACCGACTCTAGAGCCATTTCAAGATCGAGACTAGATGTAGAGGAGACGGTGAAATCTCAATCTGCGACCCGCTCTGATACAAATTGAAAGCGAAATGGCGACACTAGAGGGAGGGGGGGTGAATAGTATGTTTACTAAATTAATTAGCCTAAATTCCGATTTTAATTGTTTCTTAATTAGTTTAGGCAAGATGCAATTTGCCGACTAAATGCGATTTAATGATTGGATGTGAAAGCGATAAATAATTAAGCAATTAAAACAAACAATAAAGCCATGCAAACATGATAATTTATAGTGGTTCGGCCCCAATGCCTACTCCACTACCTAAGCACCCCGCTTAGGATTTCCAAACTAGTTTTACTAGATTAATTTTTGTTTCCCTTACATAGAGGACTTTTCACTCGAAGAGTCCCACTCTCAACCTAAGGCACTTCCACACCCGAAAGTCGAAGAGTCCCACTCTCAACCTAAGGCACTTCCACACCCGAAAGTCTTCGTCTTCTTACCGAGAGCACTCTTCCACCTCAACCCTAAGGGATAACTAAACTAATCCTAGTAAAAACTAAGTTTACAAAAGTGGCTTTACACCTTCACACCAAGGATACCACTCACACAGAAGACCTAACAACCTAGGTCTTCACACAAACCTAAATCAAAGAAAATACGTTCAAATAAACAATAAAGATTACAATGAAAAGAGCTAAGGAATGTAACCAAAAATCAATGCTCTTTTCACGCCTTCAACTCTTCAAGGGGATGAGCTCGAATTAAATCCTGAGTTGAGGAAGAAGACTGGGCACTTACGAGAATGTTCGCGGAAGAACAGAGCGTCTTTGATCAATCTCTGGAAGGCTCAAATTTCCCTTTAGAATGCTCAATAATATTTGTAATTGATAGGGAAGGAGATTAAATGAGTTATATGAGAGTGTATTTATACCCTCCTGAAGAAACAGCAGCTCAACGGAGAGTTTTCTATCCATTGCAGACGCCGATCGATCGACCACTCATTCGACTGCTACCCTTATCTCTGTGCGCGGTCGACCGACGGGTCGACCGCCTAGATGCGAATCCTTCGATCCCGCATTCGGTCGACCAGTCGCTCGACCAACGTGAGTTGCGTCTGCGGCTATCCTCACTTCGATCAACCGATTGGTCGACCGATAGGCTTACTGCCTATTTTTGGCCTCTGTCGGTCAATCGAAGTAGCCACTGCCTACTTTTGACAGTGTTCGATCGACCGACCGGTCGATCGAAAGAGCTACTGCCTGTTTCCTTACCCTATTCGATCGATCGGGCGGTCGACCGAACTTAGTCTGAATTGAATTTTTAGCCCTTTTTCTTGCACGCTTCATTTTCGAGTTCCGGCTTTCACTGAGCATCATCTTGGAGAGCTTTCCATGTGATCTTTGAGCTTGTCCAATACATCTTTGGTGCACACGTTGATCTTCGAGAAATTCCGCGACGAACCCGAGCGCAACGATTAATGTCCTTTCGATTTTTTGATTTATCCGATTGAGGACATCGAGCGCTAATTGATATAGAATTTGAAAGATTTGTCGATGAAATATTAGTTTCATATTTGTTATCATCAAAACCGAGATTAAGAGATTAAGACCAATGTTGAAAACCTAAAGCCAACATAGGGATGTTGCCTTTTGGAAAGAAGGTGTTAATGATGAAATAGATTCAATCTTAGGAAATAATACTTGGGTATTAACATATTTGCCAGGTTCTAAACCCATATGGTGCAAATGGATATTTAGGAGAAAATATAATACAAATGGTACTATTTCTGCCTTTAAAGCTAGATTAGTGACTAAAGGATTTAGACAAGTAGAAGGGGTTGACTATTTTGACACTTATGATAGCTAGGGTTACTTCTATTAGGATCCTCTTTGCCATGACTTCTCTTTATGATATGTTTGTTCATCAAATAGATGTAAAGACCGTATTTTTGAATGGCAATTTAAATGAGGAAGTGTATATGGAACAACTCGAAGGGTTCAGTGCTCCTTGTAACGAGGCTAAAATATGTAAGTTGGTCAAATCACTTTATGGTCTAAAACAAGCACCAAAACAATGGCACGAGAGATTTGAAACTACTATTTTAAACTTTGGGTTTGAATATAACAGTGCTGACAGGTGCCTATAATCTAAAACCACTTCAGACTATATGGTGATAGTTTGTTTGTACGTCGATGATATGTTGATCATTAGTACAAACATGGTTGGAAAAAATAAGACTAAAAAGTATCTATCCTCTGTTTTTAAGATGAAATGCTTAGCTGAAGTAGATATTATTTTAGGTATCAAAATAAGAAAATATAATGGAGATTTTATACTAAGTCAATCCCATTATATTGAGAAAGTAATTTCTAAATTTAGTCACCTCAAGATCAAGGAGGTGAACACTCCTTTTGATTGTGGTTTGAAACTCTAAGAAAATACTGGTAGAGCTATTTCACAACTAGAGTACGCAAGTGCTATTGGTAGACTTATGTATGCTATGCACTGCACAAGGCTAGATATTTCTTTTGCAATTTCAAAACTCAGTAGATACGCAAGCAAACCAAATGTTGATCATTGGAAAGCTATTAGTAGGGTACTTGGTTACCTTAAGAGGACTAGTAGCTTGAGTTTTTTTTATGATAAGTTCCCCAGTGTGTTAGAAGGGTACTATGTTGCGAGCTGGATAAATAGTGTGGGAGAAAATAAGTCCACAAGTGGGTGTATTTTCACTCTTGCTGGTGGGGCTATTTCTTGGGCAAGCAAGAAATAGATGTGTATCTCTCATTCCACTATGGGATTCGAATTCATAGCTCTAGCTCAAGCTGGATGGGAGGCTGAGTGGATAAGAAATATGTTGCTAGACATAGATCTTTGGTCAAGTACAATGCCTTCCATTTCACTATATTATGATAGTGAAGCCACGCTATCAAAAGCGTATAGCGTTACCTACAATGGTAAGTCTAGACATATTGGTCTAAGACATGAGTTTGTGAGATAATTAATACATGATGATATTATTACAATTGTCTATGTAAAGTCAAGTAAAAACTTGGCAGATTCTCTTACTAAGCCTCTGATGAGAGACTTAATAAGTTTGACTACATGAGATATGCGACTTAAACCATTGAGTCAGGGGTAATGGATACCCAACCTATTCTCTAGGTTACCCCTAGTTTATAGGTTTAATGAAAAAAATAAGTCACAGTTGCTGGCAATGTTATTATCTTTTGGTCTCATTTGTAGTTTTATTATAGTAGTGACTGTTGCATGACTGAGGATGAGTTATGCTCTTAACAAAGTGCTATACTTCTAGCAACAGAAGTGCTTGAGAAACACTTTGCATATATATATATATATATATAAACTAGAAGTGGTGTCGCTTCTTATAGTGAGTTGTGGTTTAATTACTCTCTTAGAGGTTCATGAAATAGAATATTGCGCATGACCATAATAGCGCCAAGCAATATGATTGCTCACCTTGGAGGGTGAATTATTTATGTGTGATAATTCCGATTGTGTCATAAAGGAGTAGAGGTTTAATCTACAGACATCGTCAACTCTGACACAGCTTTGAATTATTTATACTAAGAGGGCGTTTATTTGCCCGCAAATGCAAATGCCGTAAAATTTATTTGCATGCAAAAGCAAATGCCCCCAAATAGATTTTACAGCATACTATTTGGTTGCACGCAAGTAGACTTGCAACTTCTATTTGCAAGTGTTTGGTCGGCCGCATATGGAAGTTGCAATTACACTTGCAATTTGCATCTTACAAATTTTTTGGGCTGGGTTGGGCATGAATTTTTTCGAGCCGGGTCGGACACGAATTTTTTGGGTCAGACCGAGCCGAGGCATGTCGCATCGGGCACGAATTTTTCGAGTCGGGCCGAGTCATGCACGAATTTTTCGGGTCGGGCTGGGATGAGCCGAGTCATGCACAAATTTTTAGGGTCGGGTCAGGACGGGATGGGCTGAGCCAGGTTGGGCCCGGGCCGTGCATAAATTTTTTCGGGTCGGGCCGGGCCAGACACGAATTTTTTTGGGCCGTGATGAGCACGAATTTTTTCATGTCGGGCCGAGCCGAGTCATGAACGAATTTTTTTGAGCGGGGCACGAATTTTTTCATGCCGGGTCGGGTACGAATTTTTTCGGGTCGAGTCGAGCCGGGTCGATTCGTGCATGAATTTTTTCGAACTGGATCGTGCTAGGCCAGGCACGAATTTTTTCAGGTCGTGTCGAGCACGAATTTTTTGGGTCAGGTCAGGCACGAATTTTTTCGGGCTAGGCCAAAAATTTAGACTCGACATGATTTGTCATACCTTGTGTGATAAATTAATAATTAATAATTTTTATATAATACTGAAAATATATTAAAAAAATCTATCAAACGATATTAGATCTAAAATCTGATACTACCATCGCATTCAGCGCGCGAAAACCTACAATTTTGATATTTATCTCATCTCCATCCGACGACTCTAAGTCGCCAAAATTAATTATTTTTCAATACTTAAATTATTGCATTTGCAATCTGCAATCTCGTATTGCGGGCTTTTTGGGCTATAATTCCATTTGCGGCCCGCAAATGATATTAGAAATACAAGTTGCAACTAGTAAATGCTGCAAAATGCTTTTACAACCAACCAAATAAATTTGTTATCTAAATGCTGCAACTAGAGTTACAACATTTGCGCTTGCGGGCAACCAAACACCCCCTAAGGGAATGTTTAATGATTCGTCACGCCTTTTTCTACGCAAATAATTCTTGGACATGATTTGTTTGGTCAAATATAATTTTCTTAATAAGTGGGAGATTGTTTAAATGCACGTTATTAAAGCTTATTTTAATCAATTTTGAGTTATTTATTTATTCAATCATTGATGTAATTTAAGGGAATTAAAAGGTGCAATAGATAGTCCAATATAAGAGGTTTAATGAGAAAATTATATAATTCAAGTAGGAATTATATATTCAAGTTTTATATACCCAAGAATGGGTATATGAAGAGGTTTATTCATGTTGTTTGTGAAAACGAAGATGTGCTAATTTTATATTAGCCTATAAGCATTAATGTGTATACTTAATTACTTGTGTGGATAAAGTGAAAGATCAAGATGTGACATTAATGCGGTGCGGTGTACGCGCATTGTGAAGTTGCATTGGCACTTTTAGGCGCACTTTGCACCTTGATTTGAATTTGAACCTACTTTTTCAATGTTGGAATTCAACAGTTACACTAATCATGACACTTAATATTTGATCAATTGCAGAGTTATTTCTAGATTTTATTTGCTCATTAATCAAATTGGTTGTTACTATTTGTTAATAATGAGCATCAATTTCGAAATTAACTATAAATTGATCTATATATCTCAATTTTGAAATCTCTCGAGAGATAAGTCTAATCTCAATCCCTATTCTTCATCTTCCTCCTCTTGCTGCAACCTTTATGAGTGGCTTGATAAATCCTGGAGGTGTATTACTACGAGGCAATAGAAATCTTAAGGACAGAGATCTCCTGTTAGCCCTTAGATCTTTCTGGACTTCATGTAATTTGTAACAATAATTAAATTAAAAGTCATTCGCTAAAAGCCAAGGAAAATATATTTCACCAAGTTAATCTCTTCCAAATGGAATTCCAATCGAGTAATAGGATTAGTATTAGTATAAATTATAGTAAAAATCAAGGACTGTCATAAGAAAATGCAATCAATAAAGTTAATACGTATATTAAATCATAAAGTTAATACGTATTATTTTAGAATAATAGACTAAAAAATCACAAAATTTGCAGAAATTTTATATTTTATCTGCGTTTTCAAATTTAGCTTGTAAATGCACAACCTTTATTTCTGTTTATACCATCTACTAAATCGTCAAGCGTCGTCTCAACTTAGCTGACGTGGAGAAAAACAGTGCTTGTGTGCTTGCTCTCCACTTTCTTCCACTTTACGAAATTCTATTTTTGCCCTCAACTTTCTACTACTTTACGAGGTCAACTTTCTACTCCTGTGCCTCCCCCGGCGCCCGGTATAGCAGCTGTAATACCCGAGAAAAAAAATTAAATTAAAATTTTAACCAATTTATTCTGGCTTCAATAGAAAAGCCGAGATGCGCGTCGGAGCGGGCCGAGTAGATCTCCAGAATGCGCAAATTAAAATACAGACCTTACGCGCGAGTAAAATTATGTCACTTAAGTTGGTTTGGAGATTTAATGTGAGTTGGACTCAAGTTGAGTCCGAGGGTTCGATCGGAACTCGAGTCGGACGAGGTTAGACCAATATATTGTTCACTTAAGTCATGAAGGGCAAATAGGTAAATTTCAAAAATAATAATAATTAAATATCTGATCTTGGGCAACCGTACAAGGGAGGAAAGGCCACATGATGCCCAAGACAAGAGGGAGGAGGCACTGCTCCCTTGTGGCTGGATCTTTGCTGTCGCTAGTTATCGTCGTCGCGAGGCCTCGTCGTTGTCTTCTTCTCCTTGATTACCTCTCCAGGTGAGTGGCTATTCTATAAGCTTTTGTTTCATGATTATGTTGTCATGATGCTATGATTTAGATGCTAATTAAAGTTAATTACCTTATGCTGAAATTTGCTTGAGGTTGCTGAAAATTATTGTTTAAATGCATGCTGAGTTGATTATGTTGCTTGGGTTGCTAGTATACCGTGTAAAATATCGTTGTAACCTATCGATCTTCATGTACACTATATTTTGAGAACTTATAAATTACTTTAGTTACCTGAACAATAGGGTGCAGGTAGAAAATGGATGATTACAATAGGCTGGATTTGTCGTTGTGCATGTTAAGCGAGTCGGATTGCGAGCCTGGTACGACATTTTTCTGGCTTGCTTTAAATATTAGAAATTTGTTTGGACATCAGTAGTAAAAATTAATCTTCAACGTGTTGACATGAGGGTATAGCTTCGGGTAAGAATTACGGAAAGGTAAATGTGGAGAGGCTAAGGTTGGGTTGCGAACTGACGTTCCGCGAGGTATAGAAAGGAGGGAGTGTTTAGGAGTTGGTTATTCTCTAAGTTGACATTCATTGTGCCTTATTAGGCTGAGTGGTGCGCATAGCGCATGAGGCATTTGTTGGGCCTTATTAGGCCGTGTGGTGCGCCCTGCACACGAGATAGCAGTGGACCTTATTGGGCTAAGCACGTGGGCGCATCGTGCATGAGATTATATGGGGCCGGATAGGCCGAGTGGTGTGTATCGCACACGAGATGATATTGGGCTGGATAGGCCAAGTGATGCGCATCGCGCACGAGATGATGTTGGGCCGTATTGGGCCAAGTGGTACACCTAGCGTACGAGTGACATGGGTCATTGGGCACTGAGGCTAGAGGGCCTTCCTAGCTCAGTGAGCCCGAGTGACATGGGTCGAAGGGACTTTTCCGATCAAGTTATAGGCACTGAGGCTAGAGGGCCTTCCTAGCTCAGTGAGCCCAAGTGGCATGGGTCGGAGGGATTTCCCGACTGAGTTATGGGCACTAAGGCTAGAGGGCCTTCCTTGCTCAGTGAGCCCGAGTGGCATGGGTCGGAGGGTCTTTCCCGATCGAGTTATGGGCATTGAGGCTAGAGGGTCTTCCTAGCTCAGTGAGCCCGAGTTTAGAGATTTACTGGGGGTGGTCGGCCTAGCGAGCCCCCCCTCCCGTGAGTTGTAAGCTGGTAACTAGACGACTGCTCTAAATGAGTCGAGTTAGTCTGTGTGGTGCGTTGTGCGCGTAGCGCACGAGTTATTAATGTAATATGTACCATAATCATATCAGTCATTTGAACACATAGATAATTACTACATTAATTATTTACATGGTTTGGCTTGGTGATGGTCAAGACGACCACTCACTGAGTTCTTTGAACTCACCATTCTTTTCTGTATGTTGTTTTGCAGAGCGTGATCATTGAGTTATGATGCGGCTGGTGGCGGTCTCGTGAAACCCGTTGGTGTAGTCGAGTTGAGTCGGATTTGAGTTTATTTAAAAGACATATAATTTGTCTGAGTCTTGTAGTTACTTGAACTTATATAGTATTGATACTTGGTTATGTAGCTTTTACTTAAATTGATACCAAGTAGCTACTTTGATGATTAAGGTCTATGTTATGACATCTTGACTTGGCTATATGGCATGGATAATTGTGTTTGTATGGTTTAGACTTCGGAGTGTCTGTTTGCACTCTGGCTGGTCGCGTGATCCGGATTTAGGGCGTGACAACAGCCGCTCTCCCGTCACCGCCACCTCCGCCCCGCCCCAGAATAGTAGGACCACCGTCGCAACCCCGGCGGAGGCGCCGACCGCTCCATCGGCACCCGGTAGCAGAGGTTGAATGCGCCCTCGAAGATGAAGTCTGGCTCCTCGAGGGGCACTAGCACGTCCTTCATCTGTTGCGAGAACTCGGCCTTGAGCGCGTTGTAGGCCGGGCCGAGGAGGAAGGTGAACTAGCTGCCCGAGTCGGCCATGGTCTGCCCGGCGCCAGTGTGGTCCGGGATGAGGACGGACTTAGGGATTGGGAGGAGCGTGCCGACGACGCAGATGCCCTCGAGCTGGACGGAGTAGGCCACCCGATCGAAGTAGGGAAGCGGGAGGGAGATTTCGATCAGAGGGGTGTAGTTGAGCGGGAGCGGGAAGGGGGGCTGCGTGTCGCCGAGGAGGAGCACGACGCCTCTGGCATGGGGAGGTCTGCGATGCTGTAGGAGAAGCGACGAATGCCGCTTTGGGTCACGAAAGAGAGGGATCCCTTGTTCATGTCGAGCAACCCAACGACGTCATTGTCGTCGTCGTTGGAGGAGTAGGCCGAACCCACGCATACATGGGTGGCATGGGGAGGTCGATCATGGCCATGGTCGCGGCAAGTCAGAGAGGAGCATGCGACGAGGGAGTAGGTGGACCTGTTCGGGTCGAAGGACGTCAGCACGATAGCGGAGGAGGAGTTACAGATGAGCCAGGAGAGCTCGCTGCCAGTGTCGAGCACCATGGAGACGTTCTGCGGCGGGCTGCCCACAGAAAGGGGGACGTTGATGTTGATATTGTGGCGAAAGAGGAGCTTGTTGGCCGGCTTGGGTAGAGACAAAGATGGCACCTTCTTGGCTCAGAGCGAAAGCACGAGCGAAAAAGATCACTGTTGGCGGCGCCTTCGCCTCAAGCAACGGCTCCATGTAGGTATCCCTTTCTTTCGCCGCCAAGGAGCAAAGCACCCCCGCCCACTCCTCCTCCGTCACCGGATGAACTAGGTGGCACTCAATTTTCGCCGCCACCGCCAACACCACGACAGTGGGTTTGTTGGGTAGTGCTCCTTTGTCTGCGACCATGGTAGGTGGGAGTGGCGTCGTCTCTTGACTCGTCGTCACACGAGCTCAGGTGAACAGATAGAGAGAGAGAGAGAGAGACACAGGTAGAGAAACTGTGCCATGAAGCAAGTAGAAACTGGGAAGAAGAAGAAATTGGTAGAAATTGGGAAGAAGAAGAAATGTTGTGCATTTACAGGCTAAATTTGAAAATGCGGGTAGAATATAAATTTTTCATAAATCTTATAATTTTTTAGTTTATTATCCTTATTATTATTTTTTTGCTTTTGCATATCATAACTGAAGAATGATGGAATTAATTGAAGAAAAAGGACAAATTAAAGCTGGCCATAGTACTCTGGGATGGACGAAAGCTATCTGTTGAGAGATTTCATAACTACCTGAGCATTTTGTTAAAAAGAAAGAAAAAAAAGAAAGAAAGCTGACCAGAGTACGCAGATAATTTATATTGAAAGATCAAATTGTTCCCCTCCATCAACTCTCTATATATATTTTGGTGTTGTTTAATTATTATTTGCTAAAATTCTTAAATCAATAGGCCGGTTACATTAGATAGTGTTTTTCTATTTGAAAACAATATCATTATATCAATCTATATGAAAATAATTTCAAATTATAGAATATGTATAAATAATAATTTATTGTAATAGATAGAATCTCCATAAAAATATCACTAGATCGAGCATCAATAATTTCGTATCCGATCAAAATTTTGATTAATTAATCGGAGTGGATAGCTCCAATAGTCTCATAGATCATCGAACAAATAGGGTGGATAGGCCCAACTACCACACTACACATATAGACGTAAACCTCCATTGTTACCATATGTACGACTTTCATTATCTACAGTTTGCACAAAAATTTCTAAATCTATCCCGAGCTTTTTTATTCCGTCTCTCCTCTCCAATCCTAGATCAAACCTGCGTTATCCAATTTCTTCAAAATGGCTACACTAATGCGCATGGATGAAAGCCCTTGCTTGTTCATTCAAGTCTGGCATGCTCAATCATTTTTCTGATGGTATATTCAATGACTAAAATTACAAATGGTTATTATTAAAAGATACCCTTCGTAGAATTTTAAATGCTATCTATTTTTTTGTTATTTTCTCCAATTATATAAAATAATTATGAAATTTATAATAGTATATCATATTAAAGAGTCATTCAAATGTTCGTTATCAATTAATTAATTGATAAGTGACAATATTGATATGGACTTTGTAAAATAAAATAATAAAAAATAATTTTTTTGCCATGATATCTACTATGTTTGTAATCATACATGTTTAATTTTAATTAATTTTCAATATTCCATATTCATTAAACTTGTAAATAATTTCTATGAAAAATTATTTCTAATTTTATAAGATACAATATTGCCCATCTACTTCATTTGGGTGTAATGTTACCCATCAACTTATCAAACTGGTACGATATTATCCCTCAACTTATCAAACTAGAGCAATCTTGTTCTCACATTAATCCATCGTTATAATTGACTTGTTTCAATTATATGACTTGAACATATGATATTTTAGTCATAAAATATTAACATGTCACATCTTACATGATATAACTAAATAGTAAAAATACCTAAATTAATCTTTAAACTAATATTAAATAGAACCATAGTTGAGCAATATTACATTCATCGATCTCTTCAATATCGTCCTCAACCACATCTTCTATACAGTCTCATATAAGAAGAAGACATGATTCCATGTATGATGGGCAAAAACTAAGATATTTTTATGAAGACAAATTTAAAATTCTTTGTGGAGTAAGTGTACTAAACCTGTTTTTGGATAATATTTTCTACAGTTTCTTAGGTAGTGTACAAGGTTTGTGCAGATATAACATATGTCATGTGTTCGAGTTAAACTACTGAAACAAATCAATTATAACAGTTAACGTGAGGACAAGATATATTGCTTTAGTTTGGTAAGTTGAGGGGTAATGTTGCACCCCTTTGGTAAGTTGAGGAATAACTTTATACTCAAATGAAGAAGTAGAGGGACAATATTAATTTTTTTACTATAATAGAGGAGCAAATCCTTTGAAAAATGTGTAAAAGTTTAATACAATAATCCAAAATATATATAGCTTGAAATGGTGATCAAATTATCACAAATTTAATTAAATAGCTCAATTTACACTAATATATTCTTTTTATTATACCAAATATAAATAATGTTATCTCTAGCTGGCCAAGCATATAATTGCGGGACCATCTTCATGTGCCTATCTGAACCCATCTTAATTAGTGATGGATTCTTGTGGAGAAAAAGAAATTTCCATGAATACATTTCTTTCAATAATATCACGCATGAAGTGTGCACTTTATATATATATATATATATATATTCTTAGCAATTATTTAAAATCATAATATAAATTAAAAAAAATTCAAATTCATAATAAATATTCATAATTTTTTTCTTCAGATACATGAAAAACACCTATTTTTCAACCTAAACTTTTGTAAAAGTCTAGAACCTATTAGTTCCACACTTTTAAAAAAGTTCGGGACCTACTATATTCTCAAAGAGTTCTAGATATTATCAATAATATAAAAAATAAACTCATTAAAAATACGGTATATATCGTAATCATCATTATAATTATCAATGTGCCTATCAGTATATTCTTTTTATTATTGTAACTAAATGCATGCCTCAATTAATTTTACCAAATATAAGTAATGTTATCTCTAGCTGGCCAAGCATATAATTGCGGGACCATCTTCATGTGCCTATCTGAACCCATCTTAATTAGTGATGGATTCTTGTGGAGAAAAAGAAATTTCCATGAATACATTTCTATCAATAATATCACGCATGAAGTGTGCACTTTATTTATATATATATATATCCTTAGCAATTATTTAAAATCATAATATAAATTAAAAAAAATTCAAATTCATAATAAAAAAATAAAAATTCTCATATTCATAATTTTTTTTCTTCAGATACATGAAAAACACCTATTTTTCAACCTAAACTTTTGTAAAAGTCTAGAACCTATTAGTTCCACACTTTTAAAAAAATTCGGGACCTACTATATTCTCAAAGAGTTCTAGATATTATCAACAATATAAAAAATAAACTCATTAAAAATATGGTATATATCGTAATTATCATTATAATTATCAAAAAATGATGAATTTATCTTTATTTATTTCGGTTCTATACTTTTGAAAAAAATTGAAATCTATTAATTTTTAGATTTTTGCAAAAATTTAGAATCAAATATCAAATTTGAACTCAAGAGTATTTTGCTGATTTTAAAAGAGAGTTATGAATTTGGGAATATATTTTCATAATTTTATTATGAATCTAAAAAATTCTCAAATTCATATTATAGTTTTAAGAAATTACTCTGTATCCTTATATCCTTTTATTCAATGGCACATACTGCCATTTGAAATTAAACATAAATTTTCACCAGGATATATATGATGGTCAGCGGTTTGCATGATGGACATGCTGGCAGGGGACAAAAAATCATAAATTTAATTCTCAAAATGTAAAAAAAATATTATACAAAACTATACATGATTGAACCTTCGGCCAGGTTGCATTCGTCTTAAACTTAATTAACTAGTCAACAAAAGGTACGTTTGATTATCCACCAGTACAATTACTATAAAAAATATTTACGTACAAAAATAAATACCTGCGAATAAAATTTACAATCTACTATTTAGTTGTCCACAAGTAGAGTTGCAATTTTTATTTGCAAGCGTTTGATTGATCACAAATTGAAGTTGTAATTACACTTGCAACTTGCATCTTTGTATCTAGGTCTAGTAATTATCGGGTTTAAACCCGATTTTAAATATTTTTTAGTGGTATCGAGTTAAATGGACTAGGTCGTGTCGACCCATTATTTTTCGTGCCAGGCAGGGATGGGCATGAATCTTTTTGGGTCAGGCCGGGCCGAAAACTTAGTCCCGACACGATTTGTCAGACCTAGTCTAATAGTCCGACACGATAAAATCATGATCAGGGCACACATTATTGTGACGGGCCAAGGGATGTAGGTCCAACCACCCGGCCTTATAGCCTAAGAACGACCCGGGCCCGAAGCTATGACCCCGTGCCAGGCTAGGCCGCCCCTTTGGGAATCCAGTTCGTGCTAGACACGTCCTGACTGGCAATGGGCCTGACCGAGCTCGGGCCTGGGCCGACTCGAGCACGACCCATTAGAGACACGTAGATATTAGTCAAGTAGAGGTAAAATGATAAATATGTTATTTTATCCTTCAACAATAATTGATCGGTTACAACAGAATCAATTCGACCCATAATAATATTATTTTATAGTCTAACTCACCATTTAGTTTAGTAAAATATATTTTATATTATTTAATTATTTATCAAAATAAATTAATAATTTTTAATTATGGTATAATATTGAAAATACATTTAAAAAAATCTATCAAACGACATCAGATCTAAAATCTGACACTACCATCGTGTTCAGCGCGTGAAAATCTACAACTTTGATATTTATCTTGTCTCCATCCAACGATTCTAAGTCGCCAAAATTAATTATTTTTCAATAGTTAAATTATTATATTTGCAGCATGCAATCTTATTTTGCAAATTTTTTGGGCTGCAATTCCATTTGCAGCCTTCAAATAATATTAGAAATACAAGTTGCAACTAGTAAATATTATAAAATATTCTTGCAGTCAACCAAATAAATTTATTGTCTAAATACTACAATTAGAGTTACAATATTTGCACTTGTGAAAAACCAAATGCCCCTAAAGTGAAATCAGGACATGATTAGGGGTGGCAGTTTTATCCGCATCCGCTAACTAAAAATCGCATCTGATCCATATTCGCAAGTAAAAATGAATATGGATACGAATACAGATTTAGAAAATTTATATCCGCGTGGATACAGTGTGGATACGGATATGACTGTGGATCCACACCGTATCTGCACCGTATTCGCACCGCCTATCCGCGTCTTTGAATTACTATTTTGCCCATATAAATTATTAATATATATAAGAGCTCTATGGTAATTTTATGTCAAGATGAATTTTAAAGTATATTATATATTTATTTTGGATCAATGAATTGGTAATTTATTGATTTTTTTAATTAAATATATATTTTTAATTTTTTTATTAAATACGGTGCGGACACGAATACGGTGCGGATATCCGCATTTGAAGCGGTGCGGATATGAATATTCATATTCACATCCGTAGCGAATACGAATAATCCAGTATTCGCATCGTATTCGATCTGTTGCCTGTTCTGGACATGATGATCCAACCAACGTACAGTAATCGAACCAAATAAATAGTATTGTTTTATATTTGTTTCTTGTACATCATAGCACGTGACAAGACTAAAATTAGATTTTATCAATTTTAATAATTATGTAATTAAATTTAATAAGTAATTTTGACCTAATAATATAAATATTTTGACAAAATATATCTAAAATTTTGAAATAATCTTTCCTATCATAAATATAAATCCTTTTAAAAAATAAACAAATACTAAAGTGATTTTCTAAAGGTTTCTTTCCATAATAAAAAAAGAAAATAAAGTGAAAAGAACAAAAGCTAGTGCACTTTGATTAAGATTCTCTTCTTTTGCGCAAGTAAAGTTGGTCATGATCATATATTAAAGAATCACACTAATTAAAGAATCCACGAGTCCCACATGTCAAAAGAATATATCGTGGAACATGCATATATTAAAGAATCACCCTAATTAACTAGAGATGTCAATGAGTGGTTTCAAATTATATTTTGTTTGGGATTTCAAGTTATATTTGCCTTATTGTTGATTCTAATATGTACTTAGCATAAATCTTCACTTCAATTTTCCATTGGAAGTGTGCAAGCTCAAATTAGCACCCAATGTACGAACAAGGCAAAGCCCATTAATATTAATTAACTTGATCACATGACACTAACTATTAATTAATTAATTAATGATATTCTCGACTCGTGGGCTGACATTCTGTCGTATATCTATATACAAAAATATACGCAAATCAAATGATCAGTATTAGTCAAATTCGTATCTTGTTTACAGGGTTAAAATTAATTATTGAATAAATTATACTGACCTCTCTCAACAATATATTATGTGTGCAAGACCTATTTAAACTATCAAATATGCATAAAATCTCCTCCGCTTCGAATAATCCTTCTCCGTAAGCTCTTTGTTAGCCCTCAATCAAAACATGTGTCATGTGGCAGCACTCTCTACCCTCATCTCATCTTACGGTCATCACTTATTCTTCTACTCATCCCTTGCCTATACACTCCTCCCCTTGTCCTAGACTCCATGCACCGTCATCGCCATCTCCATCGCCGCCACAGTCGACACCGTCGCTGCTGCCACCGCTTCACCTTGGACTCCTCCATCTTGTCCTTCCCCTAGGCTCCATTGTCGTCGTCGCCGCCACTTGTTCTTCTTCTTCTTCTAGGGGACCTTGGTCTCCAAGAAGAAGAAGAAGTGGTGGCATGGTCACCTAGAAGAAGAAGTGGCAGCGATAGTAGCGATGGTGGTGTTGGCGGCGGCGGCGACGACGGCGGCAGCGGTAGAGTCTAGGGCAAGACCAAGGATGAGTGTAGGTATGTGAGAAATGTGTAGAAAAAGAAGTGATGATCATCGGATGAGATGGAGGATGAATAGTACTATCACGTGGCATTGTTTTCACTGAGGGCTAGCTAACGGAGGACTAACAGAAAGAGGTTATTCGAATAATTAATGTAGTGGAGGAAATTTCTTGTATACTTGATAGTTTAGATATGTCTTACACGCCTGATCCAATAATTAATGTTGACCCTATAAACAAGACAAGAATTTGGTTAATACTGATCATTTGATTTGTGTCGTGTGATTTGACAGAATGCCAGCCCACGAGAATATCATTAATTAATTAATTAATAGTTAGTGTCATGTGATTTGAATGCCATGATCAGACCGAAAAGTTTCACCTACACAGGTGAAATCATAAAAGGATATTATATACACAGCACATGTTGCATGCACGGATAGTAGGCAACTATTACGTGGAAATTAGGGGAGAAAAAGTTTAAATGTCGGTAGCCCACTTTCTACCAATATATAATACATCTCATTTACAATATGGTCTAAGGATATATTCTATTTACATTTTGGTCCCTTGACATATTAATATACCTATGTAGATCATACATATACGTCAGAACTCAGAACAATAATTATCTTGTTTGTTTTTCTCTGAGCAATCTCATGCATCCACTATTCCACAGTTTCACGATAGTTAAAGAAGAAGAAAAGAGAGCATGTGCTTCATATGGAGATAATTGAATGATATGAACCCACTTCCCAGCTTCTATATAAGGGGACACCTTCTCTTAAGGTTCCTGCAACACTTGGAATCACTTCCTCCTCTTCCTCTTCTGTAGGCCTTCTTCTTCTTCTCCTCCCTTAATAGTAATGGGTTCGGAAGGTCCTACAGATGAGTATTTGATCATTAGGAAGGAGAAGATAAGGCTAATTGACATAATAAGCATTTTACTCTTTAGGAAAAGCCTGAAGAGTTGTAGGTTTGTGGAGTGCAGCAGCACTGAGAAAGATGGTGGCAGCGGTGGCCGGATCCGAGCTGACGACTGGGTCACTCCTTTGGTCGTCGTTGTTTTGAAGGTCTTGGAGACGATCAAAACTCCCCTCAAGTGGTTTGGCCTCATTTTGGAGTTCTTCTTGAACTTGTTCGCCCTTA
Organism: Canna indica; assembly: GCA_034359265.1. Taxonomy (NCBI): domain Eukaryota; kingdom Viridiplantae; phylum Streptophyta; class Magnoliopsida; order Zingiberales; family Cannaceae; genus Canna; species Canna indica. The sequence goes on from CP136898.1 coordinate 15,500,054, forward strand.
ATGGCGGCCTTCTCGGCTTAATCTGGAAAACCATTACAGGTCTCATTTGCTTGCTGTCTTTTATTGTAATTGCATGATCAATATTAACTAGCGTTCCTGACTGAGAGAGATATATATAATTGAACTAAAATGTGTACGTATGTATATATATGGAGCAGGGAAGCTGGTAATCCCGAAGCGCGACGCAGCAAATTACCGGTCGTTCATCGGTCACATTGATGGACGGCTGGATCTGTATAAGAGCAAGTCCCTGATGAACTTCTTCCCTCTGATGGAGCCCCAAGCTGGTCTCGATGACATCAACGTCTTGGACCTCTCCATGATGGCCGCCAAGGTCGCCTACGAGAACCCTGCTTACATCGAGAATGCCGTCACCAATCACTGGAAGGTATATACACATAACTAATTCAACAAAACCTTCAACTTTGAACCAAATCTCTCGAGCAGTACAGTTAAAGTATATAGATATTAAAATTCTGGGTAATTTGCTTCTGAATGTTCCCATTCATATGGAGACTCGAGGAATATGTGCTATATTCACTGCAAAAATTTAACCATAAATCGGCGGCGCCGGTTGAATCGATCAAAACGGGAGCCGAAAACGGCACCTGAATAATTTCAGATATCAGCACATGTTTCACAAGGGTCGCTAATTGAGTATCGGCGCTTATATCAAAAGCGCCGATTGATACTCAATTAGTGTTTTTACTAATTAATAAATAATTATTAGTGTTTTTACTAATATACAGCTATTCATTTAATTTCATGGATGCAGATGCACTTCGTTGGCTTCTACGATTGCTGGAACAGTAAGTCGATTCCATCGATCAAGAGTAATTTTAATTTTCTATAATTAAAAACTTGTGGCTGAAAATTAATATATAATTAAATAATCATTGCAGAGTTTCTGGAAGAGAAAACAACGCAAGCCTTCATCTTCTGCAACAAAGCGGAGGACGCCGACCTGATCGTGCTGGCGTTCCGCGGCACGGAGCCGTTCAACGCAGTGGACTGGTCGACGGACGTCGACCTCTCCACCCTCTTGGCCGGTAAGCTCGGCCTCCTCCACTTGGGGTTCCTCAAGGCGCTCGGCCTGCAGAACGAGAAGAGCTTCCTCCTAGGGTTCCCCAAGGACTTCACCAGCCCCAACAACGAGCCCGCCGCCTACTACACCCTCCGGGCGGAGCTCAAGGGACTGCTGGCGGAGCACAAGAACGCGAAGATCATGGTCACTGGGCACAGCCTGGGCGGCGCTCTGGCGGCCATGTTTCCGGCGCTGCTGTCGTACCACAACCAGAGCGACGTGCTGAACGCCATGTACGGGGTGCTGACGCACGGGCAGCCGCGAGTCGGCGACCTCGTCTTCAAGACCTACGTGGAGGCGATTATGCGGGTCAAGTACCAGCGCATGGTGTACCGCTACGACATCGTGCCTCGAATTCCCTTTGACCTGACGCCGGTGTCAAATTTCAAGCACTGCGGGCAGTGCGTCTACTACCAGGGATGGTACCAGGGACAGGTAATTCAGTACATATTCTTTTCCTCTTCGTTAATTAGTTAAAAATAAAAAATATATTTAATTAATTAAATTAAGCCTTTAAAATCGAATTATTATTCAATTAATTGTGGGTATATATGTGCAGGAGGTTGATGAAGTCCCCAACCCCAACTACTTTGATCCCTTGTCTACTCCACTGATGTATTTGGTTGCCTGGCTCGACCTCTTCAAGGCTCTCTTTATAGGGTTTACTGAGGGCAAAGACTTCAAGGAGGGGATTGTGTCCATCTTCTACAGGCTCCTAGGTCTTGCAGTTCCAGGCTTTGGATTCCACAGCCCCAGAGACTATGTCAACGCCGCAAGACTCGCTAAATTTACCAAAACTATTCCTGTCTAATTAATTAAGCAAGATGCAAGCATATATATATATATATATATAAGTGGATGCATGCATGTATGTTAAGTCTAGCCACTAGCCAGTGAGCAAGATGATCGAGGATTATTCGGGAATTGCATGCATGCCACAATTAATGGCATGTACTACTTCCCAAATAATGTAATAATGCTTCCTTCAAGTTATCAATTCCCCAACAATCCAATATTAATTCTAAATGATGTTAAACTTATTGGTGATAAGAAATTTTTGGAACTTGATCTTTTTTTAATGAAGTCTAAATTAGATAAAGATTAAAATCGGTAAAAAAAATTTAATACTTCATTGGAGTTTTAAAACAACATTTAATATGAAATAATTTTTTTTTATAAAACGATACTTAATTTGGTATGGAGGGGTAATTCATTAATATGACATGGCATATAACTGTTTACAATCTGTTTGCTTAGCTGGACACGATAGATATCAGATGAGAGACAAGTTTTCATATGATTTTTCTAATCCACTATATTATATATAACATTAATTTTATAATTTTTTTATCTTAATTTTTCTAATCGAAATAGAGGATTAAAATTTACTAATTATCTTATCCTCTTTTATCACGTAAATCAAGTGTACCGTTAGTGATATATCTTAAATTATATTGATTTTATTTATAACTTGAACGTGGTTTAGATAGCAATTATGTGAATAGAAAAAGGTATTAGCGCCCTGAAACCTACACTTGAATTTATGCATACATGTACATATACAGCTGACATGGACAACATGCGTTTAACGGATATTACTGACGTAGAACTTGCAAGGATCAACTTTACAAATTATGAGGACTAAAATTAAAATTTTATAAATTATAGGAACTAAAATCAAAATTCGAGTAAACTACGAGGACCAAAATTATTATTTTTATTAAAAAATATTTAAAAAATCACATAATATTTTTTAATTTATTTATGAATAATTATAATATTTAAAATATTAAAATTGAGCACACTATAGTAATTTACATTAATTTTAGTGGATTTAAACTGACGCCGTCATTAGGCGTCAATTTTTATTTGTTAATTACCCTGATTTAGGGTGAATTTCGCAGTGCCTGCAGAATTTGATTTTAGTCCACATAGTTTATAAAGTTGATCTCTGTAGGCTCCATGTCAGCAATGCTCAGTTAGCATATATTATTCACGTTAGCTCCGTTTAGGCCTAATGTGATTGCAAGGACTAAATCCTAAACGAAAATAAAATATGAAAACTAAAATAAAAAAATTAAAATTATGGGTACTAAAATTAAAATTCAAGCAAACTACAAGGACCAAAAATATGATTTTCCCTATTATTAAACATATATTCAAAAACAATTCATTGTATTATATGTAAAAATAAATAAATATTATTAATACATAATTCATATATTATAAAAATATAATTTGAAGTCTTAAAATTTTTAAAAAATATAATTTTCTTAACAAGTTTTATTGTGTTGATAACATTGCATAATAATCATATTGCTACTAGTATTGAAAATCTTTCTAAATAGATTCGCTACGAGGTTAGCGGGCTGCATTGGAACATAAGGGTTGCATATATGGTTGGGCCAAAGATGTCAAAAATTATGGATGGTGTTGGCCTAAGGTTTTCTACCTTGGTCTTAATCTCGGTTTTGCTGATAACAAATATTGAACTAATCTTTCATTGAGAAATCTTTCAGATTTCATATCAGTTAGTGCACGACATCCTCGATCGGAAATATCGAAGAAATCGAGAAATCGGAAGGACGTTGGTCGACGCGCTCGAATTCTTCAAGAAGTTAGAGTTTAGGTTTAGGGTGTCTAGTTTATATTGTAAATCCTCATGATGATGCATAAGAACCCTAAAACCAAACTCGAACCCCAAAATATAAAAATCCAAAAATCGCCCTGAATTCACTAGGCCTAGGGAGCTCCTTGGAGGGCTATATATATGACCTAGATACTTTTTTGACATAAAAAATGACGGTAATTGTTCCTTGGGTTAAAACTAGATAATGAGGTGTTTTTAGAGATTTTTTGGAAGCCTTTAACCTACCCTTATTTGACCCGAAAAATTAGAAAAGTTTCGTTTTCCGAAAATTTGTACCATAGACTTCAAAAAATAGATTTTGATTCTTAAGAATTTTGATTTTTTAGATATTTTTAGTGAATTCAAATGGGGTAATCCTTATATAACATTTATGTTTTAAAATTATTAACTTAAAGTTAATAAATGTTATATAAGTAGACTTAGTGAAGACGAAACCAGAAAACGAACAAACAAAACCAAACTGTCCAGTCCAGTCTAGGTTCGGTCGACCGAATGCTGCCAAAAATTGGCAGTATGCAATTCGGTCGACCGAAGTGTGTGAAAAATTGGCAGTGCGTCCGTCGGTTGACCTATTGATCGACCGAATTGCGGATCACTGAACTCGCGACTCATTCGATCGGCCCGTCGATCGACCGATCATCGCGTTTAAGGCGTAGAAAGCTAGCGGTTGCTCGAGTGATCGATCGGTCGATCGACCGACAAGCGACCTAACGACGATAACGGCTAGTTTTCCGCTAGTTGAGCTGCCATTTCATTAAGGGGTTCTAAATACCCATCACCTAACTCCTTTTACTCATCTAACTGACTTAATTGAGCATTATTAAGGAGAGATTTGAGCCTTCTTAAGATCAATTGTTGCGTTCTGTTCTTCCGTCAATATTTTCTCAAGCGCCCAGTTTTCTCCTCAACTCGGCTTCAATTCAAGCTCAACAACTTGGCGAGTTGGAGGCTTGAAGGCTTGGAAAAGAGCACTGATTCTTGGTTTTATTCTTTAGCTCTTTTTATTGTAATCTTTATTGTTATTTGAACGTGTTTACTTATTGGATTTGAGTTTGTGTAAGACCTAGAGTGTATTTCTTGAAATTAAGTGGTTACCTTGGTGTAGAAGGTGAAAAGACACTTGTGTAAACATAGTTTACTAGGGTTAGTTGAGGTGTCCCTTAGGGTTGAGGTGGAAGAGTGCTCTTAGTAAGAAGGCGAAAACTTCCGGATGTGGAAGTGCTTAGATTGAGAATGAGACTCTTCGAGTCAAAGTCCTCTGTGTAAGGGAATCAATTTAATCTAGTAAATTATAAGTTTGGAAATCCTAAGTGGGGTGCTTAGGTAGTGAAGTAGGATTGGGGTCAAACCACTATAAATACTTGTGTTAGCATTGATAGTTTGTTTGTGTTTACTGCTTCATATTTATTTCTTTCGCTTGCTATAAATATTGTGCTTAACCTAACTAATCAAGAAACGATCAAAATCAAAATTAGGCGATAAATTAATTAATATACTATTCATCCCCCTATAGTGTAGCCATTTCACCCAACAGATAGAAGTGCGGTCAATGGGCATGGCTGAACCTTGAGGGCAATAGAGCGTGGGAGTGTATGTGTGAGGATATGAAGCAACTCAAACAATGTACGGAGAGTAGAAAAAAAAATAAAAAAAAGAAGAATAAAATTAGGAATTAAGTTCTTTAATTTTAGTTATTAATTTATAAAATAAAAAATAGAAGAATAATAATATAAAGGATTTTCTTTTATCGATCCGAGTCAACCCTTGCATTCTACGTCATTTCCTCAGGTTCAACATTTGACAGCACTGCATCTATTTCAGATTCTTTACTTTGGCCCAAAACAGGAAAAAGAAATCCCATATTTCTTCTCGGATCAAGCACGACCATCAGACAGTTCCCTTTTCGAATCTTAAACCTGACCGAACGACTGATAGATGCCCACAAAGCCTTTCAACTCCTTGGATACTGCCCACCGCGTTCTCTGCTTCCCCTAATTGTTGTCGCAGGTCGCACTACTGCGGCGCAACAATCTGATCTCCTACCCTAGGGTTCCTCTCGTCGGATTGTGTGAATCGTTGTTCCTTGATCACGCAAGGTTTTGGAACCTGACATTTCATGGTGAGCGCAAGTAGCGGTTGGCAGGGATTATGAGAGTTCGGGTAGTGGTATTCCTGATCAAGGGGAGAAATTGGTGCTTCGACCGCTCTATCGAATCCGCCTTCGGCGTCAATGCGTCGTCGCAGCCGAACCCCTCATTGAGGGATCTATGGAGGAGGATCTCTTCCCAGGGCCGTTCTGCCCAAGAAAGCGTCGAGATCATCGTCGACTTTATTGCAAAAAAAGTTTGTTTTTCCGTCCCAAAAACCCTGTGGCTCCAAGTTTGTTGTTTTTGAAGAACATACTCTAATGTTGCCTTTGATTTTTGTTCACTTTCAAATGACTCGAGCTTGGATTGGTCTCGAGAAGGCTCCTTTTGGAACTTGCCAACCCAAACAACCCGATGAAGGCGGAGGGCGAGATTTAGTTCAATGCACATACGGATATATTTTCCACATCCAAACAAGAAAGATCGATCATCAATGCAGAGAATAAAACCAATACAAGAGACAATGGAAGAAATAGAATCTTTATTCTAGAACTCTAAAGGTATGGATTGTAATCGTATCCATAGAGGAGCAGTTGTAAAGCATTCTTCCCAGGTCGGAAAAGGGGTTTTCGTGGGATGAGACAAATCATGTCTCCACGGAATGACCAAGGACCCCCGGTTAGAACCAGATTTACTTAATTAACAGAAAGAAAAAGAAAAATAATGAAATTATCTTCTAAATCCATTACTGATTTGAAACCATAACATGACCACAGTCAGGAGGCCCAAGCATGAATGGAATCTAGAGAAAGGGGTTTGTTTAAGAACTTATCGATAAGCATTGCTTCCTACAGTTGTCCCTAGGCCCGAAGTTGTTCCGGCGAGAATAGGTCACAATCCTTGGTTGACGCTTTAATACGACGTAGCGTCAATTGAGCCGTGGAGTTAGATGTAGTAGATTGATTACCTTTTAAGATTGTGTCTGACGGATCCCTGAGTATTGGATCGGGAAGCTCGTTAGCACCGCCACACTGATGACCGACCCGAGTGGCTTGCTTGAAAAGATAAATGTGCTATGATGTTTTTTTTTTTTTTTTTTTTGAGATGATGGCTATGTTACCTAATACCCTATTTGAGTAGTTGATTAATGTGATATTATATTTGCTTGTTGGACTTGTGGTATTAGACATGGTTGATTGAAGGCTAAACTACTCAATAATTCCTAGTTGGACTTACCATTTATATTATTGTTGTTTTTCAGCCATTGAGCATGATCAGAGTAGCGCAGCTGGTGGCGGCAGGGACAGCGGGTCTCGTGACTTGTCGTGGTCGTGGGGATGTATACCCATGTTTTTCTTTATTTTTTTCTTTTCTTTGAGTCATGTAGATTCGGGTTTAGATTTATTTCCGTATTGTTGATGTTGAGAGAAATATTCATTTTTAACTTGATCATGAAAAAGAATTTGAGCATTTATTATTATTCAACTATATAGTTTGAAAATTTAATCTTACTCGATTTATGTTTTCCGCAATCGTGTTGGGTTTTATAAACTATTCAGATTGATATCTTATCTGGTTATTTGGTTGAGTTAGGCTTCGAAGTACTTGTTGTACTCTGGTCGGTCATGCCTGGTTTGGGGCGTGACACAAAGGTAAAGACCCACAGATACAATGCTAATGAGATGGGTCCTAATTTAAGTTTCAAGCTAGGTATGCAGTTTACATCAATTGAAGAGTTCAAAAATGCAATCAGAGAGTATGCAGGTTTGAATGGTAGAGGGTTGAGATTTAAGAAACATGACAGTAAGAGATGTAGAGTGGTTTGTATAGATGATTGTCCTTGGGTCTGCTTGTGTATTAGAGTTGGAAAGAATGACATGTATAAGATAAATATATTAGAGGATAAACACAGTTGTCGTAGAGTGCATAAGGGAAAATGGCTAATAGGAAATGTGTTGCAGGGAAATTGTTAAATACATTGAATGTCAACAAGAATATCAACTTAAGGGGATGTATAGAGAACATCAGACAAAGTTACTTTGTTCATATTTTTGTTTCGAAGGCATTGAGAGCTAGAAAAATTGCAAAAGAAGCATTTCATGAAAATTTTACAAAGCAATACAATCAGCTTTATGATTACCTTGGTGAGATTAAAATGACCAATCCTAGCAGCACAGCCATATTGAAAACAGATGAATCTCAACTTGGTGATGATAAAAGGATCTTCTTAAGAGATTATTTGAGTCTAAGACCAATAATTGAAGGCTTCCTGCACGCTTGTAGACCATTGATTGAGCTAGATAGGTGTTTTTTTGAAGGGGGAGTATAGTGGTATCCTACTAGTAACTATTGGAAGGGATCCAAATGACCAATATTTCCCATTGGCAGTTGCTGTTGTTGAAGGCGAGAATAAATATTCATGAGAATAGTTCATTGAGTTGCTACTTAATGATATTGGCATTGAAAGGAACTAGGTCATATTTTCATACTAACAAAAGGTATGTAACTTAGATGTTATTTAAAAACTTTTACATATATGATATCTAACATTGTATGTTATTTACAATATTTTACATTGTATGCAGGGTCTTATTCTAGTGTTGAAGAAATATTCAAGAATTGAACACATGTTATGTGTTAGGCATATCCATGCCAACATGAAGAGAAAATATGGAGGTGCTACTATAAGAAGAGACAGAATGCTAGCTTGTAGCAAAGTAACATATTTTGCAACATAGGAAAGAGAGATGATGAAGTTGAAGGACCTAAATAGTGATGCACATAAATGGTTGGCTGAACATGATGCACATACTTGAGCAAAACTATACTTTTCAGAGTGGAGCAAGAGTGATATCATAATGAATAATATATTAAAGTCTTTTAATGAGAGGATTGTTGAGGCAAGAGAGATGCCAATAATAGGGTTGCTGAATTGGATAAGATAGTATTTGATGGTTAGATTTGCAAAGAATAGGATCATGTGTAAGAGGTACAAGGGGAAGAGTATGATATGCCCAAAGCCAAGGAAGAGGCTTGATAAGCATGTGCTGATATCTGCAAAATGGATGGTTTCATGGGCTGGAGGCACCAAATATGAGGTAAGAAACTTCGATGGAGAGCAGATTATTGTTGATATTGGTATCAAATATTGTTCATGTAGGTTATGGGCACTATGTGGTTTGCCTTGTGCACATGTTATTTGTGTCATTTATGCACATTCTGGAAACCCTCATGAGTTTGTTAATTCTTGCTATTGGATCATAACTTATGAGGCTTGCTATTTTCCAACAATAAACCCTATTAATGGTGAAAACATATGGATATCACAACCTAATGTGCCAATAATACTTCCAATAGTTTATAGGGTCCCTATTGGGAGACCCAAAAAAGCTAGAAGGAGGGAGAAAGATAAGCTTGGGAACAAGACCAAATGGAGGAGACACAACACTTCACATACATGTCAAAACTATGGTATATATGGACATAAAAAGAGGACTTATAAAAATCCAGGATCTTCTTCACAAGCTCAAGCTCAAGCTCAAGCCTCATCTACTCAGCCTCAAACAACTCCAACTTCATCTGCTCCAATTTCAGTCTTCTATAGCCAACCTCAAGCCTCATTTAATCAGAATGCAAGTAGAAGGAGAAGAGTTAAAGCTCCACCAGTGAGAGGTGCGATGAGAGGAGGTAGAGGGAGATGTTTTCTATGAATGTAAATGTTTTGGTAGATAAATAAGTTTTTGGCAGAGATGTGTTTGATGCCTCATATAATGTCTGAAACAGTTTTATTTTTGTCCTATATCTTGTGTTTGATGCCTCATTTTATCCTTGTCTACCTTTGATGAAACACTTTAATGATTATGAGGCACTTTTGTATATTAACATCTTTGAATATATAGTCCTTTTGTATATGATTATGTGGTCCTTAGTTATTTGTATTGAACAGATTCTTGTGGTCCTTAATTTTTTAATTCAACAGCTTTGAATATTGAACAGTTTAATACTGTATCAAATAACAATTGTGGTCCTTAGCTGTGGTACTGTATTGAACTTGATTGAACAACTTTGAATATTAAACACTTTAATAATTATAGCTAACTGATTACAGAATTCAGTAATCAATTATTCATTAATCAAATAACATTAATCACTTTAATAATTTGAACAGCTAACAGTATCAGATTCATCAAACTAACTATCATTCATTAAAGAAGACGAACTACCATTCAATAAAAAAAAAGTTCATTATAGCTAACATTACATTCACACTGCACTCACTTATTATATTCACATTGCACTCACTCACTTATTTCCTAACTAAAAGGAGAACAATTAGCAGCATCAGACAAGCACTTATGCCCCATGATATTTGCATCATCACCCTATAGAATCTCATTGTAACTGTAAGAGATTCCACCATGGCATTTTGCCCTTGAAAATTATCTACTGCCCATTGTGGCATTGGATCATCAAGCCACTAGAATTGGCATGGTCATCTCTCCTACAAAAGAGAAAAATAAGGCAGAAGATGTCTGACTAAGAAAGAACATTACTGTGAATCTACATTAGGTTATAGAATCTACATTACCGTGAAGTTTGGACACTTCAAAAATCTTCTTCCCCCTATTAGCACCCCTCCTACACGTGAATGTCACGATCTTTCCACCACACTCGCAGGTTATTTGAGCACGAGGAACATTTGAGCGAGTGCTTCTATAATTGATGTTGCTTGTGTCATTGTAAGCTGCCATTGAACGGCAGGTGGAGGAACGACGAGATCACGAGCGGGAGGGGGAGGAAGAACGACGAACCCTAGAATTTATTTGGGAGAATATTTGATGAACAAAAAGATATAAAAGTGAAAATACCATATCATTTATTCACTTGACAATTTATTTAATATTTCATATGTCATGTCATTTTATAACTTGATACGTAGGATTAAAGTAATGGAGATTTCGATGATCGGGATCGATTTGATAGAAAAATATTTGGAGGACACGTAGGATTTGCTTAGCTCGACACGATAGATATGATCAAATGAGAGACAAGTTTTCATATAATTTTTTTAATTCAGTGTACACTATATATAATATTTAATTTTTTTAATCTAATTATCAAAGAAATAAGAGATTAAAATTAACTAATTATTTTATCCTCTCTTATCACATAAAGCAAGTGTATCGTTAGCCATATATCTTAAATTATATTGATTTTATTTATAACTTGAACGTGGTTTAGATAGCAATTGTATATGTGAATAGAAAAAGGTATTAGCACCCTGAAATGTACGCTTGAATTTGTGCATACATATACGTAAATTTCACATTCACATATGATCTCTTAAACTTATATATATATATATATATATATATATATATATATATATATATATTCGGATCCATACTCAGGTCCGAATTAATTGAATCCTTGTCAGGTCATGGATCTGACTTGATAAATGATATATAATATACCTCAAATACCACATAAAGTTGGGCCTAATGATGACTCAACATGAATTTAAAGATGGATTTTACTTATTTCCTTAATTAAGATGGAGCTGGCCGGAAATCAAAATCGGGGAGGAGAGGTTCAAATTGACGGAATTTTAAAATAAATAAATAAATATTGACGAAATTCAAAGATAGTTCATTATATGTAAAAATAAATAAATATTATACATACATAATTCATATATTATAAAAACATAATTTGAAATCTTAAATTTTAAAAATTTATAATTTTCTTAACAAATTTTATTGTATTGATAACGTTGAATAATAATTTTATTATTATTTAATATTGAAAATCTTTTTAAATAAATTCACTACGATGTTAACTAGCTGCGTTGGACGGTACATGAAGATTGCGTACATGATTTACCCGAGTATGCCAAAAATTGTGGGTGGAAGCACGATAAATGAGCATGGCCGAATTTTATTTATTTATTTATTTTTTTTAACAAAAATAAAAAATCATCGTATTAAGAATCGAATTTTATATTTTTAAGGCAACTTACAATAGAGCGTGGGAGTGTACGTGTGAGGATATGAAGCAATTCAATAGGTTGAGAAGAGAAAAAAAAATTAAGAATTAAGTTTTTTAATTTAATTATTAATTTTTAAATTAATTTATAAAATAAAAAAGAATAATAATACAAAGGATTTATTTTATCGGTCGGAGTCAATCCTTGCAATCTACGTCATTTCCTCGGGTTCAACATTTGACAGCACTGCATCTATTTCAGATTCGTTACTTTGGCCCAAACACGGCTGTCAGACAGTTCCCTTTCCGAATCTTAAACCTGACCGAACGGCTGATAGATGCCCACAAAGCCTTTCAACTCCCCGGATACGCCCGCCGCCTCCTCTGCTTCCCTAACTGCTGTCACAGGTCGCACTGCCGCGGCGCGACGATTTGATCTCCTGCGCTAGGGTTCCTCTCGCTGGATTGTGCGAATCGCCGTTCCTTGATCGCGTCAAGGCTTTGGAACCCGGCATTTCGTGGTGAGCGCAGGTAGCGGTTGGCAGGGATCATGAGAGCTCGGGTGGTGGTTTTCCCGATCAAGGGGAGAAATTGGTGCTTCGGCCGCTCTGCCGAATCCTCCTCCGGCGTCGATGCGTCGTCGCAGCCGAACCCCTCGTTGAGGGATCTATGGAGGGGGATCTCTTCCCGGGGCCGCTCTGCTCAGGAGAGCGCCGAGATCGTCGTCGACTTCATTGCAGAAAAAGTTCGCTTTTCCGTCCCAGAAACCCTGTGGCTCCAAGTTTGTTGTTTTTGAAGAAAATACTCTAATGTTGCCTTCGATTTTTGTTCACTTTCAGATGAATCGAGCTTGGATTGGTCTCGAGAAGGCTCCGTCTGGAACTCTCAAGAGCAGGATTCATAGGTATTTTCCTTCTCTCGAACTTAGGAAATGCTTATTCAATTTAAGCATCCTATATTTTTTTCTTGATTTAAATCGCTTGGAGTATAACTCTCTGTCGTTTGTTTCAGTTTAGGATTGCGGCTGTTGTCAGGAGTAAAGCCTTCGGAGATATTTTTGAAGTCTGTTTCCAATGACATTACAAAATTGGAAATTTCTTACCCTGCAAAGTAATTTCTCTTAAACCTATTGAACACCAGTCCTTTTGTGGGATTCACATTGCTGCATTTGGAGAATGCAAAAATTGGTGCATATTCTTTCATATCAAATTTTCTCTTCATAAGATCATAATACACTTTATGCATGAGGCTCTTTACATCATCGCAAAAAATCATTAGGAAAAACTATTAGAGGGCGTTTGGTATATTATCGCTTAAGATTACCACCCAGATAGATTACCACTTTTAAAATTACCAGTAATGTTAAATTAACATGTTTGGTATGGACTGGTAATCCCGCGAGTAATCCACATTACCTTGTTTGGTAAAAAAAAGATTATTAGGAAACTTATATCTTTAACTAAAATACACTCAAATAAAAATAAAAAAACTAAAAAAGAAAAAAAAACATAGGGATTACCACTTTATTGTGAGATGAGGCGAGGATTTTTTTCTATGTTAATAGGGGGTATTTTAGTGGGGGGGGGTATTTTTGTCAAAATAAAAAATAGCATTACCACTTTACTTGTAATCTACATAGCCACCCCCTCCCTTTGTAATGTGGATTACCAGTTGAGTGGTAATGTAGATTACCATGGGCATCCAGATGATTACTGCCCTAATCTGTTTCAACAAAACACGATAATTTGGTGGGCTCAAGTAATTTTAATTCAAATTACTGATAATCTAGATGGATTACCTCATACCAAACACCCCCTTAGTTCGGAACTTCCGAAACGGATCTTACTTTCAAAAGATGAGTTTTTAGTGTGCTCGAGTAGTTCCTGTGGGTCCATCATGATGACTTCTAGTTTTCAATAACATTTAAGTAATTTCTTACACACTCCAGTGTATATGTGGAATAGAGAAAAAGAAGCTCCCTTTTTCCCTTAAGAGAAAAAGCAATTTCTGTGGTTAAGTATTGGGACCTGCCAAAGAACAATAAAAACATTTCTTTTTTCTTGAGTTGTTTTTATCTATCTAAAGGATTTTGATACAACTATAGGTGAGCGAGGGGAACACGGGGACCAACCAGACAACACCTCATCTAAGAGGTGGACCAAGCAATATGTTAGAAGGTGGAAGAAATCCCAGCATTATCCCACAATCCAGGACAAGTAGTAGTGCAAGTCCATATTATCTTTTCCAGATGTGTGTCTGCGAGTCCATGTTTATCTTTTTATCAGCCCAATCAGGTTCTAAGTTAGTAGAGTCTATCACATTTAATTGAGTCCATGTTTATCCTCTCATGTTAGTTGAATCATGTTCTAGTTAGTGGAGTCCATCATGTTTAATAGATAAGGGTGAGGAGTTAGTGAGTGTGTGTTTATCCTTTCATATAAACTTGTATTTATACAAGGGTGGAATGAGAAGAGAGGACACTTACAACTCAATATCGTCTTCTCTCACAACTATAACGACAGGCTATTCGTCCCTGGACCGATCCTGCACCAAGCTCCTAACAAACTTGGTATTAAAGCCAACCATGGGGGATAAAGTACAACATCAGATATTTACCCTCCTCAAATCTATGCAAGCGGCACAAGAGCAAGAACGGGCAAAACGAGTGGCCCTTGATGCCCAGATTGATGCTCTCTATAAGGAGTTTGAAAACAACCGCCTATCCTCCCGAGTTTTGAGCGAGACCAGCAGTACCTCGGCTCGTCAACTCATTGATTGGGAGGGACTTTTCCCAATTGGAGGTGACAAACGCCAAGAGGAATCTTTGCTAGGTCTGCCGCCCACAACAACACCTGGAGGACCACTTCCACCACGCCCTCGGTTCGATTTCCCTCGATTTGATGGCACCTCCGATCCTTCAAAATGGATATCAAAGCATCTAGGTTTTGACTTCACCATCCGATATAAGGCCAGTAAACAAAACCTAGCAGTAGACCCATTATCTCGAAAGCAGTCGGAGCAAGCCACAATAGCAATCTCAAGTCCTGTTCCATCCATCCTCGACACCTTACGAAGGGAGATCACCCAAAATACAGAGATTCAAATCCATCTCCAGAAGATCCAAAACAACCCTCGGCCGTCCATTTAGTAAGCCCATGTTGGATTAATCTTCTTCAAAAATCACATCTTCATTCCACCACAATCACACATCTGCCAACAATTGATCTCGGCAACTCACGATGCTATCCGTGAGGGCTACCAACGCACCTTATAACGCATCAAAACTAATTTTTTCTGCAAGGATTAAAATCTCGGTACTGGTACTAGGATCGGTGTTGGACCGTACGGTACACCAATACCGGTATGCGGTACCGTACCATACCGGTACACGGTACGGTCCGGTACCGAAAATGGCACTGGTTGCTACAGCAGCATGGAGGAGCACTATTGCAGCAACAACATGGTGGTGCTGTTGCAACACTCTTATATCGGGCTGTACCACCCGATGGGTTAGTGTACCTCTCAGTAAGGGCGGTATAGAGTAAATAATGCCCAGTACGAATGATATTTACTGCTACACCCGGTACCAACTGATACTGGATGTACCAGATACCGATTTCTTCGGAAACTGGTACGTACTGCCTGTATTGGGTGGTACGGTACGATTTTTCTAGCTGGTACGGTACGGTACGTACCGCTAGATACCAATGTTTATCTTTTTATCAGCCCAATCAGGTTCTAAGTTACTAGAGTCTATCACATTTAATTGAGTCCATGTTTATCCTCTCATGTTAGTTGAGTCATGTTCTAGTTAGTGGAGTCTATCATGTTTAATAGATAAGGGTGAGGGAGTTAGTGAGTCTATGGTTATCCTTTCATATAAACTGAATTGAGAAGAGAGGACACTTACAACTCAATACCGTCTCTCTCTCTCTCTCTCTCTCTCTATACAAGGGTGGAATAAGAAGACATGACACTTACAACTCAATACCATCTCTCTCTCTCCCCTGCTGCACTATAGCACCAACATAGGTAAAAAGAAGAAGACACCGGCCCTCCCTCTGCCGGAACTATGTTCGAGCCCCTCCAACGATCCTCTCTCACAACTACAACAGCAAGCTACTCCTCCCTAGACCTGATCCTGCAACAAGCTCCTAACAGATTTGCTTATTTGCAGATCTCTTTTTTTTTACTACTTGCAACTGTTCATCATTTTGACAACTAACCTAGTGATTGTAATTTTTAATTTTTTTTCATGTTGTTGAATAAAAATTAAATGTGGAAAATAAATATAGCACATACATACTTTCCTGCAATACCTTGCATCAATGAAAGACGTAACTAAACCAAAGTGAACTGTTAAGTGCTGCTTGCCTATTATGTGTCAATCCACGGTTAGCTGGGGCCAGGTATGAGATGACAATACAACAGAATAATAAGTGGGAAAAAGAGGTGGTCAGTTATCATTCACAGATCGGTCCAACTACAGTTGGTTTTATTTGTTCCCAAGACAGTCGCAAGATTGCTAGAGGCAGAAGAAGAAAAGTCTAAGTAAGAACGCAAAAGGGGAAGTGTGGCCCAACTAATTTTTATAAAAAACTTATCATCTCTCTGATGTTGGTTGACACATTCATTATCAAATAACAGGCCACTCTTCTAGCTGTCCTCGTCATCCCAATTTTTTTTTTCTGTTCCGATGCTGTCAAATATATCCGTACAATGGTTGTCATTTAGTGATTATATCATGTTGCTACTCATTTTGGTGACTTAATTGTTGTATTTCTTAATATTTGCAGTTTAAACCCTCGCTATGTACGTAGAAGATTACGACATATAGCAATGAGGTAACCGAGGTCTTCTTTAGTAATCATTTAAATTTTGTGACACCTCTGCAGCTCACTTCAATGTAGTTTTGCTCTTTTGCATGTTGATGCCAACTGGAATCAGGGGATCTGCAGTGCACAGAAAATATTTTTATGGTTCTGTTTCTCTAATTCCAGCTACTGGAGTTCTCAGTGTAAGTGAATGTCATATCAGATAATTATTTTTTTGATGTTCATTTTAAGAACTAATTATGTCTTAGAGTAGTGCAGTGTTCATCTTTGGTCTGCACTAAGAAATGAGATGGTTGGTTATAGTGTTCATTGTCAAAATATATTATTAATAGCTAAACATCAAACTTATCAATTTATTACATCAGATTGTTATATTCTTTCATCTTTTGCTAACTCACATCAATATTATTTAGTTGCGAGAACAGTTGGCCGTTATCAATTTTTGTTGTCATCTTCTATAATTTCAATCATGTCTAAATTCTTTGTTGGTGAATATATATTTGGAAAATATTTTAGCCTACTTACTAGGTACAAAAGACAAAGTTTGATATGATAATCCTCTAGATTTGGTTGTTTTACCTCTAGAAATTTCTTATACTAATAATAGATAATTAATGATTGCCCTGCATTTTGGATCTTGTTAGATCAATTTGTGCTTTCTTCCTTTTTTTTGAGATAGGAAATTCTTTGTCCTTCTTTCCCACTCCCATACAATACATGGGTGCATCTTTTTTCTTTACAAAACAAAACAGTAGAATGAAATGTTCCTTATCTTGTTTTTAAGTCTAGGTTAGAAGCCTTTCTTTATAGATGCTTCATATAATTCAAATTACTTCAACTACATGGAGAAAACATGTAGATTAGTATTGAAATCCTTGTTCTAACCATTTATCATCCTTGATGTTCTCCAGATTTTACCGTTGCCAAACATACCTTTTTTTTGGGCCTTGTTCCGTGCTTATTCTCATTGGAAAGCTCTCAAGGTACCTGTATTGTTTTCTTTTCAATCTTTGTAGTGTGTATGTTTGTTACTTTGTTTCTTTTACTTGTCAACTTGCTTATGCTATTGCTATATGGTAGACACACAAGTCTAAAAGGTTATGTAAAATATGTAGGTTAATATCAAATATTCAAAGTGAAATATTTAGGAAGCTAGACTATAATTATGCATGTTAACGGGCTTCGTATCATTGGAATTAGTCCTATTCCTTCATTATAAAAGATTTCCATTTGCTTTAATCTCAAATGAATTCTAGGCCTTGTTTGGCACACCGTATAAGGCATGATAGGATAGCCTTATACAATCAAGTCTTATACAGTGTTTGGGTTATCATATTATATTGGGATACGGGTCATATTTGCTCCTAAAGTATTCGAAAAGGTACAAATTTGCCTTTAAACTCTCTCTTTTTTTTTTTTCAAAAATGCCCTCGCCATCCAAATTTTGGACAAAAAATGCCATTGCTTGTAACGGTTTGACAAGTCACATCATCAAGCTACACTGGATTTTAAGCTGCCAACATGTAATACCGAATTATTTTGTTGGAAAAGGTTCTAAGCTTAGATGCAGAAAATGTGGAGAACCAAACCACAATGCCACATCATGTCACAAGTTAAAATTGTTTCATCTTAATTCATTTCAATTTCATTTGAATAAAGTAGTTAGCAAAATAATTGGATAGTACGTAGCTTGATGATGTGGCTTATTTTATTTGCCACGTAAGCAATTATTTGTTGACTTGTCAAACTGTTACAAACAGTGGTATTTTTGACCCAAAATTTGGACGACAAGGGTATTTTTTAAAAAATAAAAAGTTTAAGGGCATATTTGTACCTTTTCGAATACTTTAGGGGCAAATATGGCCCAAAATTTGGACGACGAGAGAATTTTTCAAAAAAAAAGTTTAAGAGCAAATTTGTACTTTTTCGAATACTTTAGAGGCAAATATAACCCTTATCCTTGCCACGTAAGCAACCGTTTGTTAGCAGTGGCATTTTTGGCCAAAATTTGGACGACGAGGGCATTTTTGAAAAAAAAGAAAGTTTAAGGGCAAATTTGTACCTTTTTAAATACTTTAGGGGCAAATATGACCCTTATCCGTATTATATTATATAGCTTATACATATTAGGGTCTTATACAACTTTTGCCATATAACTTCGACTAAGGGCTGAGAAGACAACCACAAACACGCCCCATCAGAAAAAAAAAAATTCTCTTCTTTCCACATCTGAATTTTAAGTATATGGCAGTTATTACTTTTATGATTGCTTTTTTTCAATGTTATGCTTTTTTTGAAGATGATATATTAAAATTATAAAATAAATTTTATGGTAGAAAAGAAATTGCAAGGTTTTTCATTCTTGAAATGGTTAAAAATGTTATTTTCATTAAGAAAATAAAAATAAAATATTTATTTAAGGTTATTTTTGTTCACAATTAATATATTAGGATATTTTTGTCAAAATTAAGTCTCATACTATCTCATAGGATAGGCCTTATACGGTGATGCACAAAAAACTGTATTGATCTTTTATCCTATTAGGCTTCTTATCCTATTTGGTGCACCAAACAGGGCCCTAGTTTGTGTTTATTTCTGTCATAATAAGTGTGCTGGTTTTGGAGTTAAGTAAACAGTTTCCTATACATACATATCTTACTTTAGATGTTGCTATGGTTGAGCTATCGTAAGACAACATAATAATAGTTAGTATTAAAATGGCCGAAAGATTGTCTATGATATGTGATGCAAACTCACTTTCTTAACTTCTGTGTTACTATGTTTTGTGAAACATCCTTCGCATGCTTGGATGAACTTCTCAACTCTTTTGGGCTTATGTCCTTGTTCTTTTGAATCTCGAGCTTTTAAGTCAAGCATTTTCTGTGCAAAATCTGCTACTAATTTTTTTATACTTCCAACATTGTTCCCATTTTGCTTGTTTTCTGTTTCTTTTCTATTAACTCTAAAGTTACTGTTTTTCCAGGGAAGTGAGAGGCTTATGCAACTGGTTTCAGACAACTCAAAGTCATGGAGTTCACTTGTTGACACTAAAAAGGAAAGTGAGTCCAGTTGTGGCTTGAATAGCAGCTGTGGAGATTCTCTCACCCCTCCATGGGTATGATATTAGTGGAAGTTTTTATCATATTTCATGGCTGATATGGTTTTAGTTAATTCCAAACTGTGATTTATCTGTTCAAGCCTGATTATAGTATAGCTTCGTTAAAGTCAAGTGAAAATAATAAATTATGGAAGCTCTGGGAATTTAGTTATGCAATCAAAATTCTGTTAATTTTTTGAAGGGATTGGGTGGCTTCCTATCAGTTCTGCGCTGATATGGTCAATCCAGTTGATTAATAACATTTTTGAAAGTTCATTAGTTCTAGACTTGTGGAGCCAATTCTCACCTACTTAGTTCAATACTGACTGCTTCCAGCAGATATTGCCAATACGGTGGATTTTCAGTCACTTTAAAGTTGAATTCGTGATTTTCATTTGTTGAAGATATAGTGGTTTGTAAAAATTTAAATAGCTGCAATTTTAATTGCCTTGTTTCAGAAATAAGAATAATGGTAGATTGATTATGTTTCCTATTTATTATTTATTAATGAGAAGAGGTGATATTCGAATATCAGAGCTAGTAATATTGGATAGTTGATACATCTATTGAGTTCAATGGAGCTTGATTGGCCATACAATCAACAACTTTATTTTGTTCCCTCCCAATGTCTTTTATTAAGGACTTCACATGCCATGGACTGGGACAAACTTCAGAAATGCATTTAACAAGAATCAAGGATTACATCTCAATATGAACTGTCAGCATATCCAAGCGGATGGATAAAGCTTCATAATACACAGCTTATAGATGGATTATGTTCATGGCTTTTTCTCTAGTAACTTTATTTTCAGTATTTCACTTACTGGTGTTCTTATTTAATAATTATCTCCTTTCAAAAGGTTTTGCGGCCCTCCAAGGATCTGGAGAGACTTCTTAGTGGGGAAGGTATCGAGGATGGCATCAGTTGTTCTACCATATCCAATATCTGCAAAACATATGATCTCGACAAAAATGTGGTATTGAAGTACAAGGATGTACAATAGTTTCACATATTGCTTGATGCGGTTGGAGATAAATACAAATCTGAACTTGGATTTTGCTGAGATCGCATCATGTAAAGTTCATGTCAAAAGCCAGCAAGTGGGGAGCGATGGTGCAGAGCTGACTAAGGCGCCGATAATTTGGAGCTAAGTATTCCAGATTACCGAAGTGAAACTAAAACAAAAAGAAAATTTCATTTTTACTTTATTTCAACTTTGAAACTCTATTGATTGCCTGCATATGTATTTGTCCTAATAAGTTCTCAATAGCACGGATGATTTTGCTATTTTGGGTATGCAAATCTGCATGTCACAAACTTTGTGCAATTCTTTTTAGTTTAGTTTTGGGAATGGATCTCCATGCCTGAAAAATGCTTCAAGTGGCATAATTTGCATAATCTTATTTACTTTTGAATGTCGGTAGGGATGATAATTTTACCTGACCGACCACGACTCACTCAGACTCATCCATCTTGTTTTTTTTAAAAGAAGCATGCATTTAGTTACTCCATTCAAGAGTGATGAAAGGGTACAGGTGTTTGGTGTTATGGCAGAGATTAGAAGAAAACAAGAAGTGCAAATGGAAAAGAAAAAAATAGATAAAACAACTATAATTAAGCATTACACGGAACCCAAAAATCTGTCGCCGAGGTTGCCAATTGTTGTATTGTTGAAACTTCATTCTTGAACGCTTTTGAATTTCTTACAAACCACACAAACTAGCTCCATACCAAGATCAAAGCACCAACGCTGTATTGGTCAACCTGCTCTTGTAGGAGTCCCACGATGAGATTGAAAGTGAGAAGGAAGTACTCTCTTACTTAGGGATAGAAGTACTTTCCATCCAAAGGAATTGAAAGGGTAGGACTTGTAAAGATGCCTATGCGATTCCTGATCACCGTCACAAAGAAGGCAAGAAGAGTCTGAAGTGATACCCCATCGAAAAAATTGGTCCCTGATTAATAGTCTCTTCCTTATACGAAGCCAGCTAAAGATTGAAATTTTTGAAGGAAGCTTATGCAGCCAAAGGAATTGATGATATCTGTCTATTACACCGTGGTAGGTCAGCAAGCAATATAAGCTTTTTGTCGTGAAGGACCTGTCAATCGTCCACTTCCATCGGCGATACAAGATAGCGAAGTCTCGGATAGACGACACAAGTCCTTCCATATTGGTGAGGCAAGTTTGAAGAAGCTATTGCTATTGCTCCAACGACGATATACCCCGTACATTTGCCCAAGGATGTCAACCCCAACTAGATCGTGCCTCTGAATCATTTTCCAAAACCAAGAGCCCAGTTGTGAGCACATAAGTCAATTATTCCAAGACCACCCTCACTCTTCAGACAAGTGACAGTGTTCCAACCAATCAAACATCTCCCCTACACCGACGAACCATCTGTTCCAACCCAAAAAAATTTCTTACGTCTATTGTCGATCCTGGTGATGACCCATTTTGGCGCTTTATATATGGAGAGCAAGTAAGTAATAGTAGAAGTAATGACACTATTGATTAAAGTGAGACGACCGGCTTGAGAAAGAAGTTTGCCATGCCAATTTCCTAATCTGGTATCTATTATGAAGATCAATCTCAACCAATCATTCTTACATAACCGCCCTGCTTTGAGGGGTAGGCTCAAATAGTTCGGGGGAAAGCGACAGCTTGACACCCAATTTCAATAGCTAGTGTATTAGTATATGTCGAATCCTCCTTTAAATAGAGTATACTAGTTTTGTTCAGGTTCACTTTAAGCCCTGCTACGAGTTCAAAATATTTGAGAAGCAAAAGAACATTTCTAAGGCCATCTCTGTCTTTCTTGCAAAAAAGAATTAAATCATCCGCAAACATAAAATAGGTGATACCTCTGTTGATTCTATGAGCTAAGACACCCTCAACGTATTGCTTGCTGACTGCAAGATCAATCAAACGAGAAAAATAATCCAAGGCCAAGTTGAAAATGAACGAAGATAGTGGATTCTCTTGACGTACACCCATGCGATGGCGGATGAAAGTGCCCATCATGCCATTATTTATGAGAGCTAGGTTAGGAGGTATGAGACCCAAGCTCTCCATTTGGGGGGAAAGCCCCTAGCCGCCAACATGTCTGCCACGAAACTCCAGCCGATAGAGTCAAATGCTTTCTCATAGTCCACTTTCAAGAGAATGCCATCCTCTCCATGTCTTTTGCACGCCCAAATTGTGTCATGCACCCCCATAAAATAATCTAAATTACTTTTGCCGGCCATATATGCAAATTGGTTCCCTCCTATCATGTCCTTCATTTGATGTTTCAAACGACGAGCCAGGATCTTTGAGAATATCCTGTTAATGCTATGTTCTAGGCTAATTGATCCGAAGTCCTTCACTAATGAAGTCCCTTCTTTCTTCGAGATCAAAACTATATGGCCAAAATTGAACCTATGCAAAGTAGCCGATTCCAAGTATATCTCATTAAATAATTCTAGAAGATCTAGGTATAGCAATGGTGCAGCCTTTCTCGTTAAACAAAATGACATAGGTATAAGATTAAAAGCCTTATTTATAAATTATAACCCAACCTGTCCCGCTACTTGTATATGTACATTTAAGAGGGATATTATATGTGCGTCTGTGTGAAATAAGTGGAAATCATCGGAACAAAATGAAACATGATATTAATTAAAAATTTTAGTGATAAAAATACTCAGAAGTTGATATATTTTAAAGAAAATACCAATATCAATACCCTAAAATAGATGCATCATTCTTAATGATAAAAAAATCACGTTGACCTCTTCAAATTTCACTTGGCCCCTTGATTATTTACGGCATATTCGCTGACTAAAAGATATATATATAATGCAACTTCATTCTTCACATGGATTTTATGCTGCTGCACTTAAACATCTCCTCAACAGGTTTCAAGAGCTCGGTGGTCAGAAAATTAATGTTTTTTTTTTTATAGTAAAAACATCTTGCATACGATTCAAAAGGTATGAATGGAGTACAAAGGAAAAGATAGAGGAAAATAAAATAGATACCGAGCAAAAACAAAATTAAAACAAAGAAAACATCCCACAACTTCAGTAGCCATAGAAGAAGGAAGAACGAGCTAAGGAGACTGCATAAGAAAAGCTTCAGCTCTTAAGGCCACATTGAACGCCAAGCAGTTGGTATTCTAGAAGCAGTATAGATTGCACTCAAACCAGAGAAACCACCACCAAGTAAATTGCAGACGGAAACGGGCACAACTTGCACACTTAGACAACGAAGGAGAAGCGTGGCAAGGCGACCATCGCAAGGGGAACCAAGGATGATGCCAAAGAGAGAGCAGCATCTGCCAACCTTCTCGAGAGAAGGAACAGAGACTGAACAAATGGTTGTGAGATTCCGATTGCGCATGACAAAGAAGACAAAGGGGATCCATGGCCAAACCCATTCGAGAAAGATGATATTTTGTGAGTAATCTTCTTTTGGATTTGAGACATCCGAAAATAGAGACCTTGGGAGTAATGTTGTGTTGCCATAAGAAGGGATGAAAGAAGTCTTTGACACCCTTAAAATTGAACAGCCCATATACGAAATTAGTAGATAAAACACCATCCGCGGATCACTTCCATAACAAGCCATCTTCACCCGTAGTGTACCGGAGTTGTTGTAGATCAGTCAGCAAGTTGGAGATGCTACCCGGATCAATGAAGGAAATGAATTGTATGTCCCAACCAATGAAGACGCCCGACTGATTGAGAATTCGGGCTTCAAAGATGATAAGGTCCGGCAACGTAGCACGCTGAAAAGAATCCGGATAAAGGTCCTCTAAGGTCTCCCTGCCAAGCCAATTATCTTTCCACAATTTGACATTCCTTCCCTCACCCACCTTGAAACGGATGCTGGGCAAGAAGCACACTGGAAAAATGGGCATCAGCAACAGCCGTTGTTGGGACGTTGCTGAAAACCATCAGCAACGGCTTGCAACAGCCCTACCCATTGCAACGCAGCCGTGGCAGAAAAGCGTGTTGCTGATAACTTAGCAATGGCTCAGCAACGGCCGCTCGGGCCGTTGCTAATAATATTATCAGCAACGGTTTTGCCACGGACATGGAGCCATTGCTGAAAACATTAATAGCAACGGCTGGTGATTCCGTAGCAACACCGTTAGTAAAAGACCGTTGCTAAGCCATTGTTGTCGGTCATCAACAACGACTTTCGATACACTTTTAGCTACGGCTTTTCCACGGACGGCCGTGGGAAAGCCGTTGCTGATGATGTGAACCTGGAAACGAAAAAAAATTAAAATTTCAAATTTCCATTGATACATTGATACATTATCTGATACATAACTCACACACTCATACACCAATACACACATTCATTCACACATCACAAATACACCAAGATATACATCAAAATAATTATATTTATATTTATAATTATCCACAATAGTATCAAAACTATTCAAATGCAAAATTGAAGTATCAATATTCAAACAAAATAAATTAAACAAGTATAATATCTCAGTAACAAAGTCAATATAAAAAAATCTCACGATGACGATGGAGGATGGCCTGGATCATATGGCGGGGTCTGGAGTGCTTGAGTGTACACCGGCGTGAACTAACTCAAGGACGATGGATGAGATGATGCCGAATAGATGCCTGCTTCGGGATGACCTGACATGTTGCGTAGCGTAGCATACATCTCCGCCATCATCTGACTCTGGCGCTCCATCATCTCAGTCTGACGCGCGATCGTCTCCTCTAGAGTCCTTATTCTGCTACTATGATCATAACTGGATCTGGAGGTGGACGGTCGCTCACCAGCAATCGGAGGGGTCGGTGCCCCAAGTGGCCCTAGCACGGCTCGTGCATGACCACTATCTGCAAAACCATATACGCGGCCATGGTTCCAGCCACCTGCGGCCTCAACCCACGTTGCTGCGTCAAAGTCCTCGAGGGTGCCCCCGTGCTGCACCACCGTCTGGCTGTAGGTCTCCTACTCGAGTTTGATTTTTTGTTTAATATTTACCATAAAACTTAAATTATAAATATATAATGAATAATTTAAACAAATATATAGTTATCATAATGTATGCAGTGCGGTTGTCGATGTACTCCCTCGTCCCATGTGCTCGACGGTGAGTCCGCTCAAACACCGCCATCGGGGAGGGTCGCTGGACAGTCCCGTCATCCGACACCGTCGTCTACATTTACAAAACATAATACATTAATTAGTACACATAGTAACAAATAAAATATATAATTAAAAGGTATACTTATCATACGGTTCGCGTGCACTATAAATGCAATAGAGCCGCCGGTGTGACGCGCTGCTCCCCCCGACATGCGATTTCTAGCCGCATTCCTAGAAACCTCCTGCCATCGATCCGTCAACCATATTCCCACGAGCTGGTCCCATATATCCGGAGTAATCCAATCGGGGCCGTATCCCCGAGTCTTCGCGATGTTAGTAGTCTCAGCTCTTGTCATCGCCTGGGACCGGGCCTGCCCTAGCTGCCCGTTGTACCTTGCCCGGGAAATAGCCTCTCAGGCAGCGTAAATGAAGGGCCTCTGGTCCTCAGCCCATGTATAGCGAGCCTGCAAAATAATAATATCAGTACCAATATTAATCATCATGCATGTATAAAAAATAATAATACGTGCCTCAAACTCGCGCCATAACATGTCGACGTGCTCGCTAGGCACGTGAGACCACGTAGGCCATGCCCCGTGCATGTATCGTCGAATAGTAGAAGAAATGCTCCTCGGCACTTCTTCTTGCTCGAACCTGCACAATAAAAATAAATTTTAATATTATATTATGATATAATGAATTTTAATGATTCATAATTCATGATATATTACCACTCCCCAATCACGCTACTAAATCTATGTGACTTTCTGGCTGGTGGAGGCTACCACCTATTCGGCCCGCGTGGCCGTCTGCGTCTGGATGTACTAGCCTTGGCAGTATCATCGACATGAGGATCAGCAACAGGAGGATCAGCAGCATGAGTATGTGCTGGAGTCTCACCGATCGGAGACTCCGAAGCTCTCCTGCGACGATAACCACGACCAGACATATCTATCGAATAGACATATAATCAGATTATTGTATAAATAGTAGAGATATATTTAATAAAATATATACTTTACAATTATTCCTCATCATCTGAATAATAGTCTTCGAATTCTTCCTCTTCTTCCTCTTCTTCATCTCCAGCTTCCTCAATTTCATGATCGTCATCATCAGCATATTCAACTTCTAATTGAATTGACGTTGTGTCTGCATCCTTGAGTATTGGAATAATACGATCTACAGCAGGAGGATCATCTTCTTGATAGAAACCATGTGTCATATCAGGTATCAGCTCATTTTCTCCTACTATCGGATCAATTTTTCCTCTACCTTTTGTCTTATAGACTACACGCCAATCTGCTCTATCTTTATTTCGAGCCGGATACTTCGCGTAATATACTTGTTCGGCTTGTGATGCCAATATAAAAGACCCATTTGCTGTCAATTTAGATTTGTAATTAATCTCAACAAGTTTGTATTTTGGATGAACTTTCATGCCCCTTTCTGTTGTATCGAACCAATGACATCTAAATAGAATAACTGATTTCAAGCCGAAGTAGTGCAACTTTATCACTTCTTCCACCAGTCCATAAAAATCCATATCACATTCAACATAGATTGTCCCTTTCACACAGATCTCAGCATTCATCGTCTTCTTTGTAAATGCATATTAATTCAACTGTGTGAAATTTATACCCATTAACAAAATATCCGCTATAGCACGACAATAGTCGCGATGGTCCACTAACAAACTCAAATATTCTTTCATCTATTTTAGCTCTGTGATCTTTGCTGTAAGTCTGAATCCAAGTAGGGAAATCACGATTTCGTAATCTCTCTAATTCTTCATCATTGTGAATAGAGTATTTTTGCACCATCTCAATATCAAATATTTCAATGAATTGTTCAATCTCTGGACAATTGAGTAATACATACAAGTGTGCCAAATGATACTCTTCATCGCTTAAGTGTCGAGATTGACGAGAACCAAAAGCATGACCAGAGTGACAAAATATATTTAAATGTCCATCTGAATGTCGAACTCTCCTGTCGTCGTTACGTGGAAGACGATCAAATCTTGTCTGTACTGTCGATTCAAAGTAAAATGAGCAGAATGTTGAAATTTCTTGGATGATATACGATTCAGATATTGATCCTTCAATAGCTGCGGTGTTTTTTACTTTTTTCTTCAGACGATTCATGTATCTTTCAAATAAGTACATCCACCGATATTGAACGAGGCTACCAACTCGTGCCTCGTATGCCAAGTGTATCGGTAGATGCTCAATTGAGTCAAAAAATGCAGGAGGGAAAAACTGCTCCAGCTTGCATATGATTTCAACAATATTATTTTCAAGTCTTGACATATCTTCGACTCGAAGGAGATTTGCACAGATGTTTCTAAAAAACATACTTAATTCAGTCAACGGACCCCAAATATTATCAGGTAGAAGATCTCGAAATGCGATCAGAAGTAATCTCTGCATGAATACATGACAATCATAGCTCTTCATCCCTGATATTTTACAATCATCGACGTTCACACATCGAGATAAGTTTGAAGCATATCCATCGGGTAATCCGAGTTCTTTTACCCATTGACAAACATCTTTGATTTGTTGTTTATTTAACACATATGGGGCCTTCGGTTTCAGATATCGTCCGTTGACCTCTTGTAACTCCAACTCTGATCTTTTACAAAGTATTTTTATATCATGTCGGGCTTTGACATTATCTTTAGTTTTTCCGGAAATATCCATCAAATTGTTGAAAATATTATCAAACACATTTTTTTCAATGTGCATGAAATCTAAATTATGTCGAATCAATAATGAACTCCAATAGGGCAATTCCCAAAAGATACTTTTTTTCACCTAGTTATGTCTTTGGCCAAAACCTGACACTCTTTCATTGCGACCAAATACTATATCTGGAAGTGCTGAAACACTTAACATTTGTTCACCAGACAACATTGGTGGCGGCCCATCTCTTTCGACTCTGCCCTTAGTAAATTTATTACGATTTATTCGATACTGATGATTAGCCGGTAGGAATCGACGATGACAATCAAAGAATGAGATTTTTCGTCCATTCTGAAGATTGATTGATTTAGAGTGTTCCGTACAATACGGACAAGAGAGTCGGCCGTGAGTGTTCCAACCAGACAACATGTCATACGCTGGGAAATCATTGATTGTCCACAAGACCACAGCCTTTAAATTGAAGTTTTGCTTCCGATGACAATCATAAGTGACAGCTCCCTCAGTCCACAATGTTTTCAATTCATCTATCAAGGGTCCGAGAAATATGTCAATTTCTTTTCGCGGACCCTTAGGACCCGGAATAATCATCGAAAGATAAATAAATTCATCTTTCATACACATTGACGGTGGTAAATTATAAACTGTCAGCAACACTGGTCAAACTGAATAAGGAGTTGTAGAATGTCCAAACGGATTAAAACCATCTGTGCACAATCCCAATCTTATATTTTAGGTATCCCTAGCAAATGAAGGATAATATGTATCCAAATATTTCCATGCTTCACTATCGGATGAATGAGTCATTACTGTATCATCACAACTTCTTGCATGCCAACTCATGTAGGGGGCTGTCTTTTCCGACATGAATAATCTTTGAAGCCTCGGTGTTAGTTGAAAATACCGAAGCACCTTAAACAAAATATTTTTCTGTCGGACCGATTTCTTCTCCTTGTAACGAGGATGTTGACATAGAGAACATTTATCCAACTGCACATTTTCTTTATAATATAAAATACAGTTATTTTGGCACGCGTGTATTTTTCTCATTAGCTTTTTAGTCTTATAAAAAGTTGGCTCAAAGTTGTTATCAGTAGGCAGCATTCCATTAATCAATCCTGCAATCCGATCATATGCAACCCCGCTGATATTACAATCGGCCTTGATGTTTAGGAGATGTGTCATTGCTAAAAACCTAGTGTATTTAGGACAATTCTCATACAAAGGTTCATCGGCAGCTTTCAACATCTCGTAAAATTCTACAACTTCTTTATTCGGTAATTCAATCTCTACCGCAGTTTGTACTTGTGTGATATCAATCGCTGTAGTATCTGGTGGGACTGATGTCTGAAGAACTGGCCGATCAACATTATCATTCAGGTGGAATTGACCCCCAAGACTATCAAATATCATAGTTCTATAGGGATTAGATTGACTAGATGAAGAAGCACCAGCAGAGGAAGATTCACCATATGTCTGAACAATAGGATTACTCGACGTCCCGACTTCACGTGACTCCCCGTGACAAGTCCATAGAAAATATCTTGGTGCAAATCCTTTGCTATATAGATGCAGAGTAACAGTCTCCCGATCCAAAAATCGTCCATTCAAACAAATGTGACACGCACGTACATCAGATTTGATCACCGATGCTAACGAAATTCCGATTCGAATAGGCGAAATTTAGGAAGTACGTTACGCCTAATCGAAACTCATTCGTTAAAGCTCCACGATCAAGACGTTGGTACATCCAACTTCAATTCGATCAGCCGATATGATTCTGTCAATCAATGACAATTTCTTTGGTTAATGCCTTTAGGTGAGATTGTCCTATTCCATTCGGGATTTATGTTATTTATATTGCACTAAGTACTTATTTTAATCGCTAACTTCATTCTAAATTTCGGCAGCATCTCCCTACAGTTCTCCGAATACGCATATCATCTGGGCGCGTATCGGAGAACAAGAGAGATGTTGCCGAAATTTAGAATAATTAGTTAACGATTAAAAGAAAAACGTAAGTGCAGTACAAATAACTATATTCCCAAATTGTCCAATCAGGGATAATTCAAGAATTGTACGTCGTATAAAAGATCATCTACTTCTTTTACACGAACATATAATCCCCGAACGGATCTATGGTTTTGCTAAATCATATCCGACTCGTCGATGCGTATGTGAAATATATCAACTCATCGGATGGATGATTATTTTCTAAATATTTCGAGTCAGTTCGAGTCCATATTGGACAATTCCGACACGAGTCCAAATTAGACGATTCCGGCGGGAATCCAAAATGAACTATTCCGGCGCGCGTCCGAAGTAGACAATTCCAACGCGAGTCCACTGAGGACAACTTTGGACTAATTAACAATATTTTAAATAATTAATTAATATTAATCTACATCATTTTCATTAATTTAAATAATTAACCTACTATTATTAAATATTAATCTAACTAAATTAAACTAAAAATAAATATAAACTCTAAAAATTAATCTAAACCCTAAAAATTATCTAACAAATTAAACAATTAATTAAATAATTAATTAACAAATAAATAAATAAATCTAAAACTATAATTTTCGGCGCCGGAGTCCGATGGACTCTGGCGCCGACATACAGTGTCCGGACACTGTACAAGCTCCGGCGGCGGCCATCGGCCATTCGCCGCCGGCCGAAACCCTAAAAATAGGATTTTGGTCGGATTTCCCGCCAGCCGCAACGGGAAGAGAAGGCCGGGCGGCGAGGAATACCTGAAATCGGCGGTCGAGGACGGACGGCAACGTCGACGTCGGCAGCGGCGGTGAGAGGCGGGAGGAGGAGGCGGCGGCAGCAGCGGGAGGAAGAAGGGGCTGGCGCGATCTGCGACCTATATAAACTTATCAACAACGGCTCACTCGCCCGTTAGAAAGCCGTTGCTGATAAGTTATCATCAGCAACGGCTCACTTGTCCGTTAAAAAACTGTTGCTGATAATTAAAATCATCAGCAACGGCTCGCATGTCCGTTAGAAAGCCGTTGCAGATACAACATATCTGCAATGGCTTGAGCAGCCGTAAGAATGCCGTGGCAAATAGCAACGGCTTGAGCGGCCATTGCTGATAGCCATTGCTGAAGACTCAATTTCTAGTAGTGAAGGAAGGTTGAAGCTTTGCAATACTCCTCCAAATCGTGGAAAGATTGTTTAGCCTCCAGGAATCCGACCAAGAGCAGCGATCGCCCATTAAGGCCATCAAAATCGGAGTCCAAGGAAGCTTCTTCTTAAGAGCGAACTTCCAAAGGTAAGAACCAAGTCGAGCGAGGTTATGAGCTTGCAAATCCAAGATACCAAGCCCCCCTCCTCTTTTGGGCGCGTTAGGAGATCCCATCTTACCAAGGACTTAGCACCCGCCCCAGAAGAATCTAAACCCGACCAAAAGAAGCGTCGTCGCCTCTTATCTATCTCGTGGATCACTCAAATCGGAGCCTTGGAGACCGAAAGCATGTACGCCGATTGAGAAGTAAGGACACTATTGAGGAGCTTAAGCCTTCCTGCCCTTGAAAGTAGCTTGCCTAGCCAACCATTTAGCCGGTTATCAATTTTTGAGATGAGAAGCCTCCAATCATCTTTGCTTGGGGGGCCCATTTTCAAGGGGAGGCCGCGGTAGGAGAGGGGTAGAGCACCCCCGAGACACCAAAAGCAATCCACGAGCCAACTTACAGTATCAGAATCACCCCCGAGGTGCATCAAGCGAGTCTTCTAGTAGTTCACCTTCAGTCCGGAGGCCATCTCGAAGAAATGAAGAATGCAACGGAGGTTCAGGATGCTCGCAGGATCATAGGAGCTAAAAAGCATTAAGTCGTCGGCAAATAAGGAATGCATGACTCCGCCCTCCACGTGATTCCGAAGAACGCCAGAGATAAAACCAAGGTGTGCTGCCCTTCAATGAGGTGGGAAAGACAGTCCACCACCAAGTTAAAAAGAAATGGAGAGAGAGTGTCCCTTGGTGAACGCCCCGATGATGCGAGAAGGGGGTGTCGAGCTCCCCATTGATAAGCAGTTTTGATTCAGATCTGTTAAGAAGGAACTTTATCCAATCCAACCATTTCAATGGAAAACTTCGAGTTTCAAGCATGCCAAGTAAGAAAACTCAATTCACTGAATCAAAAGCTTTCATGAAATCAATCTTGATAAGAACACCATCCTCATTCCATCGTCTACAACCCTAGATTGTTTCTAAAACCGTCATATACGAGTCAAGGGTGCTTTGGCCGGCCATGAAGGCACCCTGTTGAATGCTAACCAACTGATTATGGTGAGGAGAAATGCGTCTGCCCAGGACCATAGAGAAAATCTGAATGAGGCTATGATCGAGACTAATGAGACAGAAGTCGAAAGCCGTAGCCGCATCATCCTTCTTTGGAAGTAGAACAATTAGAGCCTTGTTTATTCGTCTAAGCTCGGATGGATTAGAATAAAGACGATTGAAGATGCTAAGCAAATCAAATTTAATTGTGTCCCATAACCCTAGGAAGAATTCAGTAGGAAACCCGTCCTGACTAGGAGCTTTAAAAGACCCCATCCCTTTGATAGCCGAGTTGATCTCCTCCAAAGTAAAAGGCGAATCCAAAGTAGCAGTTGTGGGTAGTTGGGCCAATGCAGGGCATTCCAGTTCAGCCTTAAGAGAGGTGCTGAGCTACATCCCAAGAGATCCACATAGAAAGAGCGAAAGCAGGCATGAATCGAGGCCAAGTCACGGAAGATGGAGATGCCCGACTGAAAGAAATGAGTATTAAGATCACCTAGAGAAATCCACTGCTTCTTGGCCCGCTGGCGCCAATACAAATCCTCCTCGCGATAAAGAGCTTCTAAAGAGCCTCTGGCTTCTTTGAGTTCCTCAATTTGAGAGGGGGAAAGCAAATTCAGATCAACAATATTATTTGAGGCCTCGATTCTTCGTTCGAGTTGCAAACGACGAAGGTTGCGTTGGTTATGATAAGCAACTTGCCATTGTTTGATACTTTCGAAGAGACTTCCAACATGAAACCCAGGAAGCCGTGGTGAGTGAAGATGATTTGTCCTTCCGAGCAGCCTCAATAATATTTCGGAATTGATGACACTTGATGCAGAAAACCTCAATGTAGAAAGCCAGCTTAGCAATATTTTGGGACTACCTTGAGCAAAATACAATAGCATTGTGGTCGGATAACTTTCTTTCTCTGCCGCAGACGATCGCCAAAGGAAAGGCATGAGAGGTCGCTTCAAAAATGAGGCAGTGATCCAACTTTGCAAGGCTTTGTGTGAGTTGATTGTTAGTCCAAGTAAATTGAGTGCCATTGATTGGTAGATCCAGCAAACCAAAGTTGGCAATTAATTTGGAGAAGCGGCTCGCATCAGAGGGGTTTGGTGCATTTTCTCCGCTCGTGAACACCCCTCATGACATTAAAATCACTGGCAATGAGGAAAATCCCATCAAGATCGACAAGAGTCACTTCGAGTTCCCAGAAGAAGAGGGCGCGAGAGTCATGACACGGGGGGCCATAAACCGCAATAAAGGTGCAAGGAGAGTTGGACTGGAGATGGAGAAGTTCAACCTGTATGATGAACCAGCCCGTACTAGAGGAGAGTTATTTCTTCCGGCAAGAATCATTCCAGACGAAAGTTGGCCAGCCGCCATGCCCACAGAGTCAATTGCAGTGAAGGAAGTAGAGCGAAAACCACTAATTTGTTTGATAGACCGATTCGAGCAAGATTCAAGCTTTATTTCTTGAATGGCCAAAATATTACACCCTAGATTATTACAAGATCACTTCACCATATAACATTTTGAAAGTAGGCGAAGCCCCCGAACATTCCAACATAAAAAATTGAAATTACAGGATGACATAATAAAGAAACAAACAACGGCAGCCATAAAAACCAGAGGCACTAACAGGAGGACTCTAGCCTCTCCAAAGCTTTGTCAATAGTGCTCAGAGAGGATGCAGGAGCAAAACCCATGAAGTCCAACTGCGTTGCAAGAGGAAGCTCGCGCAGGTTGCGTATGGCCGGAACAAAAGTGAGGCCCAAATCAGATCCCCCAGGGGGCTCGGCCGAAGGGAAGGAGTCTGTAGTAGTAGAAGAGTCACCCGGAAGCAGCGCCTTACACGAGGAGGCCCGAAGGAGACAATTACCTTCGCCAATGGACGCCTGAAGGCGCTGACTCCTCCTGAGTAGCCGAACGGCTTCCAGACCAAGGGGAGGAGACTCATCACTCGATAGAGTGGCGACAGGCAAGGAGGGGGTCGGGGGATGAAGCGCGGAAGGAGGATCAGTCGAGGACCGAAAAGCCGACTCCATCTCCAGCGGATAGTCGTAAGGAATCCGCACAGAAGCCAAGCGGGTCGGAGCTGAAGGACTACAAGGCAACCTGGGCCAGTCTTTTTGGGAAGCATAGTTTTGGCTATCTTACTGGCCTGAATGCATGCTTCTAGGATTTCATAGTGATTGGGCCTATCCTATCTAATTAGTGAGTATTTGTATACCGTGCTTCTTTATGTTTATCTTTATCGATCGGGACATCTTTTTATTTGGTTTTGAATCCGGAGAAAATTCAACACGTACATGAAGTGGATTGAGAGATGAGTCTAAGGTTCAAAGAAAGGCTTTAATGCCTGAGATCAAATCTAATCATTATAACTAAAAGGTAAGTATCCGAAGACGTGTTCCTCCATTACGATCCTCAAACGAAAACATTGTATCAAAAATCCTATGATGGAGTGCTCCTGCGGTGTTTGTCGGACCAAGATGCGGAGAAGGTCATTCAAGAGACCCATAACGGCATTTTTGGTGCTCATCAGCCAAGGACCTCAATTTCAAGACAGAATCCAGAGATTGGTTACTATTGACCCTCCATGATCAAGGATTGCATCGACTATGCCCGCTAGTTTCATGGTGACTACATCCACCATGCCCTAGAACCATTGCATCCAACCGTGCAATCATGGTCGTTTGAAGCCTGGGGATGGACGTCATTGGGTCCCATCAATGCTAAAGCCCTCTCTTCCTTACGTTGTACTATCTCTTGTTGCCTGCACTCTCCTTCGCTCTACCTCGCATTGATCTTCTTCCGCAGCTCTTTCTTCCTTCACTTACTGCCTTAGAAAGGAACTAGCAACATTTAGGCACCTACCTCCTTGCATTGTCGCTTCGCTCTTTGCTCGCTGTCTGGGATCCCCACTCATCACCCCTATCACTCGACAACCCAACCTTTTCATTCAGTGTAATATGTAAAGACGGGGCAGAGGGACCCGGGTTTGAGTACACCCGGATCCGCTAGGGACCCGCTTATAGCCAAACCGCAAAAAGGGCTTCGTAGCCTGCAAGGCCCACGAGCATGAGAAGGGGAGATCAGAGAAAGAAAGGCATATATTAATTGAATCCGCCAACAGCCACAAGTCCCATAAATGTGACGCGTCGTCCCCAAAGACACGCACTTTGGCGAGCAATAAAGGCAGGGCAGAAATAGACGTCGTCAGAGGAGAGCCGTGAGGCGACTATTGACAGTGACTCAGTGCAAGGATCATCAATGCGGAGACGGCAGGAGGTGTAGAGGTAGGGATGACAACGATTTGGTTAACCGTATTTTTAGGGGTTAATCGAAATCAAAACCGATTTCCAAACCCGCTAACCTAAACCAAAACTAGTCGGTTTCAAAAACCTATATCCGAAATCAAAACCGGCTCGGTTTTGGTTATCCATGGATAACTGAAAACCAAGTTTTTTGATTCGGATCTAATCGGTTATCCGTTTACTAATCGGTTAACCGGTAGTAAACAGATAACTGATTCAAAGATTAATAACAAAATTGGTTTCGGATACCGATTAATCGTAAAAAATCGATAGTAAATGAATAACTGGTTCAAAAATTAATAACAAACCCGGTTTCAGATACCAGTTAATCGTAAAAAATCGGTAACCGAAATCGAATATATAATCGATTTTGGTTATCGATTAACCGCAGCCCAATAACCGAAATCGAACCGATTTTAAACGGTTTTTAGATTTTACTATTCGAAACCGAAACCAAACCACAAATCTACTATCAAAAATTAGATTTTACGATTCGATTAACCGGTTAACCGCGGTTAACTGATTTGAATTACCATCTAAATGCAGAGGGAGCGAGACGCGAAACCACCAGAGACACTGTCGAAGCCATGGAGGACAACAGTAGGGCAGCACTCCTTGACGTCACATTAGCACCCTCAAGTCCAGCACAGGGATCGAGGAGTTCGTAATCCGCTGTCGAAAAAGCCACCGATCAATGGTGCTTAGGCGATCCCGCCGGGAGAGCAACAACAAATCTTTGAAACACCCTCGAAGTCGAGACTAAAAAAAGAGAGCTCCAGATCGGTAGGACCGGAAGCAGCCGCAGGAGAGGCTTGGAGCGAGATCGCTGAATGAGAGCTTCTACCGAAGACCTCACGGGGAGGGGCAGAGCCAGAAGAACCATCCCCAAAAGGGAGAGCGGTGGATCTGCCAACAGGACGCTTGCTACCAACTCCACCAGAATCGGAGGCGAGAGCAGAACGGTTGGGGGGGGGGGGGGGGGTGAGCCCTGCGTGGGGTCCTCGCCACCCCAGCACACAGCACATCATCTTGCTGAATTACTTGATACCACAAGATGTCCACCCGAACAGCATAACGATGACGCTCCGCAACAACGAAGATAGTGCGAGGGATCGAGGCAAGGGAAGCAGCCCGAATTTGGATCTTACAAGAAGATAGGATCAACCTATTCAAGGATTGTTCATCTGTAGCAATGAAGTAGCCAAAAGAGTTAACCATGCCGATGAGAGATTCAGTATCCCAGTGAGAGAACGACAAGCCCCGCAATTCCAAACCCACCAGGAGCTCTGTCGGGTTGACATAGTCGTGAACATTTTCCTCCCGAAACTCATAGATAAGAATTTGCAGGTTATTCCAACGCAGAGTACGAAGCCGCAGTAGAGAAGATTTGTAGAAGCATTCCGGGTGTGGGGTACCGTGACAACGAAACAACCATCAGGGAGGTTGTGTTGCCTCCATTGGCGACGATTCTGACGAGCATTAGTGAATTGAGAGGCTAGGAAACCCACCAGATTAAACCCACTGTGTGCTTCACCATTGATCGTCACCACAATGCAGCGAGTACCCCCCAAGTATTGTGAGCATCGGATGGCCGAAGCAGAAGGAGTGAGGAAGGTGTGAATAGATTCCAGCTGGCCATCCATCTTGCATATGGCAGAGATGGGCAGAGGAGAAGCAAAACAAGAAGCAGGTGAGGCAGGGACTTGGGCAGAGGAGAGCTTAAAAAGGAGTTCAAAGCAGGAGAGACAATAGAGTGCTCCTGCTGGTCGTTGCGGCACAGGGGCTGAGCATTTAAGGCATTGAATGCAACATGGGTGGTTGGAGCTGAACCCGCAATGAATTCCATGCATGAGAAGCCCTTGTGCCCACGCTTGAAGCACTTGATGGCAGTCCTACAATGAGAGCCAAGGTGACCTTTGGCAAAGCAGTTGAAGCATCTACCATCACGCTTCAGAGAGGCAAAGAACGCAGAGAAGGAGACAAGGGCAGACTGCGGAGGAGAGAGAACTCCGGGTCCAGAGCGAGCCTGCCTAAGGGAGGCACAAGGCGGTAGGGGAACCAACTAGACAATGTCAGTGAAGGAACTGCCCGAAGAGACCCTAGAACGATGTCAAAAAATTAATGTTAACAAGTCTGCGATTTTCTTCTCTAAATTTTGTCCAACTCCCTTAAGCACAGACATTAGCAAGATATTGGAGATTCCAAACATTGTCTCTCAAGACATGTATTTGGGCCTTCCTGCCACAATCAATAAATCGAAGAAGGCTACATTTGAGTTCATTATACACGGGCTTGAACGAAAAATACAAAGCTGATCTCCGAAGCTTCTGTCGAGGGCTGGCAAGGCAGTCCTCATCAAGTCAATCTTAAATGTCATACCAGCCTATGCAATGTCCAACTTCTTCCTCTCGGACTCCATATGTGATCGAATCAACAAGTTGGTTCTTCCTTTTGGTGGTCATCCAGATCGGGGAAGAGAAGTATCCACGGGCTTAAATGGCAAAAGATAAGCTATAGCTTTGCAAAAGGAGGCTTGGGTTTCAAGGATTGCCGAGCTCAGAACCTCTCACTCCTCGCCAAGCAAGGATGGAGGCTCTTGTCTCAGCCGAACTCATTTTTAAGTGTCACCTTAAAGGGTAAATACTACCCATACTGTTCTTTCATGGTTGCGACTATAGGTAATAACGCTTCCTAGGGCTGGAAAAGCATTCTTCGAGGAAGACCTTCTCCAAGCGGGTTTCAGGTGGAAGATAAGATCCTCTACAATTAAACCGGTTCACGACACTCCATGGTTGCCATGCCCTCCCCACTACGTCATTAGCAGACCGCAACAAGCGCCTCATTGAAGCTACTAATCTCGGAATTTTTTGCTAAAGACACATATGCGTGGAATGTGCCTCTCAACCGCAATTCTTTTCATAGCTCTCTGGCTGACGAAATCCTCTGTATTGAGATACTTCCGGGTGAAGACGACAAATCACACTGGCATTACAACAGTAATGGCCAATATAGTGTACGTCTCCTCGGGCTACCAACTTGCCTGCTCGCTATCTCCAAGCCATATCACTCCTACCCTCACGTTGCCGTGGACGAGTATTTGGAAGATCAAGTTACCACCGAAATTGAAAATTTTTCCTATGGTGACTCCTGCACGATTCTCTCCCGACGAAGATGGCCTTACAACACCGCCAATACCAGTTCAAGATGTAACCCGCACCCTTTGCCGGAGCTGCCCTGAAGATGCGACCCACCTATTCTTCACATGTCCTCACGCTAATAGTGCATGGCAGAGACTCGCAATCCGTTTACCTAACAGAACCCATGCTACCTCATTGCCTGCTTGGTGGAGAAATGTCAGGGCCGCTTTAGGTTCTCAAGCAGACGATCGGGTGAAGGTTTGCTCCCTTCCTTTTGGAGCATCAATGTGCAAACTGCACTCGAAATCACAGTCCATGTGGCCCTTTCAATCTAGGATAATTATCAGCAATATGATTGTAACCTCTCGGTTTGACCTTACGCACTAAGATGCATGTATTACTTATTACCATGCTTACTTAATGTAGGTAAGCTAATGTACCTTCTATCATTCCATGAATGAACATACTTTTTCAGGAAAAAAAATTCTTTACATGAATTTTATTCATTTTTATTTACTTTTGATGAACTCATTATTTCATTAACAAATTTATTCACTTATGAGAATAAATACCAAGTTGATAACTTTGTTAACATGGTAATAAGTTCACCTAAAATAAATAAAATTTACATGACAAATAACGTGACATTATAGAGTTATTTTTTAATCAGCAACAATATCATGGTAGATATAGGAATTAGGGAACAAAAATCGAGGGAGTCACGAGAACTTTTGAAATGGGAAGGGATGAACATGTATCTTTCCTATATTTTTAACTTTTAATATCAAAAATATAATTTCTCTAAAGAGTAAATACCAAACGAAAATAAATGAAAAACTCATGTATATTGTTTATATTTTAACTATTCAGTTAAAATAATTTATTTTATTTAAGTCAATATTTTAATTTATATTCATTAACATCAATAAACATTATATCGTTGCCTTTTATCGATATAAAAATACACATTTTTAAAATAATAGTTAAAGTTAAGTAAAATTACCTGGGAAACAATAAATTTTGCATTTAAATCATTCCAAATTTTATCAATTTTATATTAAGTCCTCCATTGGTGCAAAAATTATTTATTTTTATAAATAATTTAAAATTAATTATATAAAAATATACATAGAATTATTTACTTAAAATTTTAATTGTATGTATCAGTATAATAAAAAATAAATATTTTTACAAAATAGCTAACGTTTTTCACTTTTCATTGAAATTTCACATGTTATCTTCGAGGCATGAGAATTAAATTATGTAATGAGATTTAAATTATACATACTAGACTAGCACAGTGTAATATAAGGACTAACTCTAAAAGAAAATATTGTACCATGATTAAAATTAAAATTTTGTAAATTACGAGAATTAAAATTAAAATTCAAGTAAATAATTATGAGAACTAAAAATATGATTTTCCCAAAGGATCGCCATTTAATTTGTCCACGTCAGCAATGTTCAGTCAACAACTGTTAGCCACGTCATTTTCGTATAATGTCGTTTATATCTCAAGTGACGACAGAGATCTCCTAAATGAAAATATAATGTAGGGATTAAAATTAAAATTTTTAAACTACGATAATTAAAATTAAAATCCGAGTAAACTACAAGAACTAAAAGTATTATTTTTCTTATAATTTATTAGCTAAATAGTAAAAATCTCTCATGAACTATGATCTATTTGAAATTATCTCTCATGAATTTTAAAATTAGACAAAAAATAGACTAAATTTTATAAAACTAACAAAACACCCCTTTGTTAACTCAATGTTATTTATTTGATATAATTTTTTTTAAATGACACATCAGAATTTTTTATTGATCTAAATATTAGAAAAAATAAAAAAATAAAAAAAAATAGAAATATAAAATATAATTTGTTAGGAAAATTAATTAGGAAATAAATTTGCAGTTATTATTTTTTTAATTTTTAATTTATTAATTTTTCAATCAATTTTTTTTTTAATATTTAGATCAATGAAATATTATCATGTGTTATTTTAAAAAAAAATATATTAAATAAATAACACTGAGTTAATAGAAAAGTATTTTTATTAGTTTTATAAAGTTTAATTATTATTTTTATTTAATTTCAAAATTCATTAAAATAATTACAAATGATCATGGTTGAGAGAAAAAAAATTATTAGTTACCCTAATTTATTTGCCCACTTGCACCGTTCCTTCAGGCAAAATAATATCTGTCTCCTGAATCACGTGAAGAGAAAGTGCAATTAACGCCAACTACATTCTACACCATTTGTTTTTTTCACTTTATTACATGAGATGATGAGTCAACCACAGCCTGTGTGAAGTCAACATTATTTACACCAAAACAATACGATGCATAGGAAGTACTACAGCTCCAAATATAAATTAACGTAAAATATTCTTCAAATGCCAGCGTCATACGGGAAAGAAGTGGACTCCAGCCATTCATCTCCGTATATAAACTCCGACACGGTGAACCTCGTCGCCTCGTCGTATTCCATCAAATGGAACCCCGGCCACGTCACTCTGCCATCCGTCCCCGCCCCCGGCCCGTCGTTCATGTACTCGCCGTAGTACAGCGTATCCAGCCCCTGCCCGCCGGGCCACTCCAGCCAACCCGCCGGATCCACCAGCCCGTCCATGTACGACTCGATGTACACAGTCGTCGAGTAGATGTTCCACGGCCGCCCTAGGTAGGTCTTCACCCCCGAGTTGCCGGCGGCGAGCTCCTGCGTCGCAAGTACCTTGCAGTTCTGGATCGAGATGCCGGTGTCCTCGTTAGGGTCGTCCTTGGACTGCGCCGTGATGACGTTGGACTGTCCCGGGAGGGGCTTCTTGGCGACGAGGTTGCAGGCTTGCAAGACGACGGCGGCGTTGCCGAAAATGAAGTCGACGGTGCCGTAGACGTCGCACTCGCGATAGAACTGCCGGAAGGAGTGGACGTAGAGGGTGTCCTGGTAGCCGTCGATGACGCAGCGATAGAGCGCAACTAGGTCGGCGTTCACCCGGAGAGCCACCGCCTGCCCCTTCTCCGGCCCGGCATAGTTCTGAAATGTGATATCTCGTGCTAGAAATCCTTGCCCAGACACCGCTGAAAATTATTTTGCAGATTGCAAATTTGAATCCGAACGACCAAATTAAAAAATACATTGATCTTTGCTAAGATAAAGAAGAACAAAGTGGCCTAGTGGGGGTGTGAATATATATTATTAAAGTACATTAGT
Source organism: Canna indica (assembly GCA_034359265.1). Taxonomy (NCBI): domain Eukaryota; kingdom Viridiplantae; phylum Streptophyta; class Magnoliopsida; order Zingiberales; family Cannaceae; genus Canna; species Canna indica. Next base: position 15,542,557 of record CP136898.1, read on the forward strand.
ACATATATCATTTAGGATGGTCCTATGACGTCACATCTATATAATTTGGACGTGTTACGATGGTCCTATGACGTCACATCCATATGATCTAGACATGTTACCAAGTGATCGATGCAGAACTTTATGCGTTGGCTTCATGTTACCAAGTGTTGCATGGCATGCATGCAGAATAGCAGAAGGGAAGTGTTAACGTGGACCACCAATTACTTTATACACCTTTCCAGTCTCAAGGCAGTCTGTCTACCGATTGATTGAAATCATCGATAAAATATGATATGTATAGAATAACTCACTGGCTACACAGAATGGGAAGCAACTTCCATAGAGCCGGGCTCCGATGACTCAGCACTAATCGCAAAGCAACAAAAATAGGACGCAAGTTATTTTCCATAGTAGTTACGGAGCTTCTATAAAATCCTACTCTATAGTAGTCATTTTCCACAAGATAAGGGAAATAATTGTTATGGAGCCCGGTTTCATAACAAATCTTCCGGAGCCGACTCCACGGATAAAACATAAATCTCAAAATAATTTTTAAATTACTTTGAGATTTGTGTTTCGCTAAACACAAATCTCAAAGCAAGTCTATGGAGCCGGGCTCCATACAAGATGTATTCCGAGATGGGTTTTTCGAGTCAATTTTGGGACTTGGATCATGATTAATATTATAATAGAGCAATAATTGAACTACACTGCACCTCATCCTCTTGAATTGGATATTTTATCTTGTACTACAAGAATGAATTAATGATGTCCATATACAATAACAGTAGGATCATGATTAATGATGTCCACGTGTATTCATAGAAAGCAGGATTTAATTCATATTTTAATATGCTTTTATCCATATTAAAGTTAATTAACCCATATAGCAGCATGATTAAGCACTGAGTGAAAACTTTAACAAGATAATGAATTGAAGAGTAATTTTGTTGAAGGCTCACCTACGGTGGCGGTCCGGAAGGTGGTCCAGCCGTCGGCGACGCTTCGAGCGCCTCTGATGACGGTGACATCGCTGCCGTCGCCAAGGAGGACAATGTTGGTCTTATCGCTGGTAGTCTCCACGTTCTCCTCGTATATCCCTGCCCGCACTAGGATTATTATGCGGTCGTCGTAGTTGCTCGGCGCCCACGCCACCGCCTCCCCCACCGTCGTGAAGTTTCCCGTTCCGTCCGCCGCCACTGTCACCACCGACCCTGGATCGTACTCTCCGTAGTCCCCATCCTGCAGCAGTCGTCGCGCTCGTCGCCCCACCCATGCCGGGAACCCCCTCTGCCTGTCGCTCCCGGCGGACGAGAGGTCCCGCCCTTTGCGACCGCCGCCGGAGCGGACGACGAGCGAGAGAGAGTTGCTGACGTGGGCGTAGGCCGCGTTCCAGGAGTCGACGAGCGAGGCCTTGGCGGGGCCTCGGGCGCCGGAGAGGCCCTCGAGGCAGGTGGCGCGGTTGGTGAGCGCGGCGGTGAGGTAGGCTCGGGCGTCGGCGAGTTTACGGGCGTTAGCCGAGTCGACGAGGCCGGTCGACCGGCGGAGGGAGGCGATGGTGTTACGATGCAGGTCCTGGCAATCTCGGAGGGAGCTGCGCTTGGACTCGACTAGGGCTCCGCCGCGGCCGGCCGAGGAGAGGAGCGAGGAGACCTTGGTGGCCTCGCCGATGGCGACCTGGAGGGAGTGGAGAGCCAAGGAGAGAACGGAAGGGTTGATGTTGATGGAGATGGAGAGCTTCACGGCGTCAAGGCAAGCGGAAGGGTACGGGGTGGAGTGGCACAAAGCCTGGACGGCGGAATTAGCAGCAGCGGCGGTGGTGGTGTTCAAGGAGACAGTTGTGGAGGCATTAGAGGACAATGTGGGAGAAGGGAGAGAGGAAAGGAAGAGGAGATAAGCGAGAAGCAGTGGTGGAGAAGCCATGAAAACCAAGTAAAGGGAAAGTTAAGTGTGCAGTCAGTGTATATTGTTCAAATATCAGAGATGATGAGAAGATCTTTGAAGTAGGTTTTGCAAGGCCGACGAAGTTGCATGCTGCGACAAAAGCTAAAAAGGTGATAGAATTTGGAGTTTTCTCGTTTCCTCGCCATCGATGGCGGTGACTTCCCATCCGCATGCATGCCTGCATGTGTTTGTTGAGCCACTGAATTGAGGTCAGTGAGGCCACATTTTTATGTCGTCTGCTACTTGAAACGTGCCGTGTCTTTTATGCCGTCAACTTAATTGGTATCTTTCCAAACTTGTTAGGCGCATGTCAAAACAGTGTGATACATGTCGTGAATCCGAGATCGTCTGTAATTACGAATAAAGAACGATATATTAATTAAGAGAATAAGTTATGTTTACGGAGAATTCATTGGTATTAGGCTTTTTGTTTAGTCAATATATAGCTTTCAAGAGTCGGTTGAACTCTTGTGTTATGTTCCTCGTGAACATGCCAACAGGAATCTTACATGTGATTTCTTTTGCATCGCCATGATCACTTGATTGAACAATTTGTGTATAATTTGTTTAACTTATATATGACAATTGGATCCCCTTCTTAATTTTGCCCCAATTGACTAGCTATAGCTTATAAAATTTAGGCCATATATCTACCAAGTGATCTAATTAATAATTGGGTAGGGGAATATATAGGATTAGATATTTTTTTAACAAAAATAGAAAGTCATCATAGATAATCATACTAGGGTTCGAATCTTAAATCTCTAGACAATATATAACATATTGTCCTACTTCATGCCGACCAAATATATATACAGAGTATAAGCTCTCGTGACTTTGTAATGCATTCAGTAATATATAACTAAGAAGTGGATAAAAATCAAGGATGGAGAATTGCATTTAATTAATTGATGACATCAGTCAGATCCTAGACATTTTTCTATTGTACATGCATGAACCTAGCTACTTGTATATTCTCGTACTTGAATCTGATTCATTTTTTTACCTGAATCCGACCTAAATTAATTAGCTAATTGAGTTGGACTAATTAGCTCATCGATAAACTGGATAAACTTCTCACATCTTAGCATGACTCCGTGTTCTCATCGAAGATTGTTGGACTAATTAATAGTAAGATTGCTTGATTTTGAGAAATATTCAAGTTGATGCAATTTGCTCCATATGTGTGGTGGCTGATGAGTCGCACGCTCATCTCTTCAACGAATGAACTTGACCCGACCCGACCTATTTGGGTTGGGTCAGGTCGGGTATTCGGGTCGGATCAAGTACAATTCGATCAAAATCAATCATAATTGGGTCGGATCTCGGGTTTTGAAATTTGAAACCCAATGACCCGAGACCTGACCCGATGACCCGATTATTTATATTTTTAATTATTTTTAAAATATTTATATTAAAAAACATTTATTTTTAATTATTTTTTAAAAAAAAATATATTATTAAAAACTCATTTTGTACCTAAATGGATAAACCCGACTACTCGACCCGACCCGATTACACTTAGTCGGGTCGGATCAATTTTTTTCCTAAACCTAACCTGACCCATGAACACCCCTAGGTTGATTATGTTAGATCGGGTCAGGTTTGAGAGATGAAAAAATTTCAACCCGACCCGATTACACTTAGTCGGGTCGGATCGATTTTTTTCCTAAACCTAACCCGACCCGTGAACACCCCTAGGTTGATTATGTTAGATCTATGCATGCCACCTAACCAACTTGCCTCTAGGATATCGTTCGTGGGAAGACTCGTCACATGGTAACTTCAGATCAAGGCAACAAAAGTACCAAGTACTCATGACATGGTTGTGGAAGTCATTACGACCTGTTTTTTTTTTTTAAAAAAAAAGATTAAGTTGTAAATATATTTTTTGGAGGGGTCTTTTGCAAAATGCCTAATGTTATTTAATTAGTCCTAAAAAATCTTATTTTTTTAGTTTTTCCCCTGTACATTTTCTTCCTCTTACTATACTCTCCCTCTCAAACTTGTATTTCTCAACCCTTATGATAAATACAAGGCTTCTCTTTCCTAAAAAAATATAAATGAGCTAAATGAGTTAGTACCTAAACTTATGGAATGCGTGTGAATATACCGTACTTAGGAGTGAGCATCGATCGGTTTAGTGAATAAATCGAAACGAATTTTCAGTTAACCAAACCGAAATGTGTAATTATCGCTTAACTATTTAATTATCGAATGGAATTTTTATTTAACCGACTGAATTAACCGAAAAAAATGAGTTCGATTCAATTAATTCACCGTTTAACCGAAAGTTGATTTTATGTTGTAAAAGAACATGTTATACTAATTAATAGTTAGCCGTGCAAAAAGGCAATAAAAAAATATAATGAATTGTACCACACTAGGATTTAAACTTGGACCACTAAGGTACAAGTTTATCTTCTTAACCACTCAAATAAATCATGCTACTTAATATAATAATTTAATTTTATTAACTTAAACTATATTTCGGTCAATATGGTAAACTAATCGAAGAATTCAGTTGACTTATCAAATCGAACCAAAAATCAAAAATTTCTAAATGTTTAACCGTACGTTAACCAAATCGAAAATCAATTGGGCACACTACAACAAAAACCTCTTTTAGCGGCAGAAAAATTTTGACGCCAGCTAAAGGCGTCGAAATGTAAAAACGAGTAATAACAATAATGTACATACATTTTACGATTATAATATAAAACCAGTAGTAGTTATAATGTGCATACATCATTTGAGTTAATTCGATTTTGATTCAGTTGGTTAATCGGTTTTTTCGATTAATCGATGAATTTTGTTTGTTTCTAATTATAATAATGTCATGAATACAATACTCAGTATAATTTTTCTCTATTTGAACACAACTCAAATCATACTTGGATTTTTTTTCCTATTTGAACACAATTAAAAGCCAACTGAATTTGATTTGAATGGATCATGCAACCAAATCCGACGCATTATTGTTCGAGTGAGTATAGAATGCTAATTTAATTAGTTGGAAATTAATTGTTGTATTAATTTTAATTTGAAGTGGACCACATTAATTATGTGGGTGCTAACTTGTCCTTCACATGCGAGTTTGGGGAAAGTCCATGTGAATAAGGTCCATGGGAAAATTAATTATCATGTCTATCTGTGTCCTTAATTAAAGTCTTGCAAACTTTTTTTTTTTATAAAAAAAAAAGACTTAGAGAAGGTTAATTTCCACACCAGAAGAGGTAAGGACACAACGAATCTATGATCTTGTGTTCCTCGCCACTACCCGGTGCAAAACTATTTCCTCTCTAATCCATTAATTGTATTCATCTTCCAAATATTCATACAACAATCCACGTTACAGTTCATCCCCTCATTTATCTTTTCCTCACATAGATCTACATAATTATCATTTACTTCTACTTTCATACTTTCATACATCATATTATGCTGAAGTTCCTCACTTTCCCACTTCCGCAGAGCTTCCTTGACTAAATTGTGAGCTTGCACATTCTTCTCCCTCTTCACATGATGCCATCCTATTACTCCTATCTCATCAGCCAATTTTTTTATTTTGATAATCAGCATCGAAATCTCCCAAGAAACATGAAACTTGTTCTTCATTATGTTAACCAACCTTTCACAATCAGTCCATACCTAAATACATTTAATACTTTTTTTTCTTACATTGTCCAATCCTAATCCGATTGCTTTAGCCTCAGCATACAACGGGTTGGTAGCACCTTAAACACCACCTCCCTCTTCTAGAATTTCTCCATCAGCTCTTCTTATAATGAAACTACATCCTGCTTTTGTACTTCCATTCCAAGCTGCATCACATAATAGAGAAACATTATCAGCAACACTAGTCAAAATTTTGCTATCCTGAACATTGATCTCTTCTATTTTACTCTTATCAACATATGCTTTTCTTTTCTTCTCAGCATTGAACTCCTCAGTCTCACAATAAGCTCTATTGAACATTGATTCAATGTTCCTACACCTTCCTTCATGTTTACTTTCATTTCTGCATTTCCATAGTTGCCACCAAGACACTGTCATAAAAGCTTTTAACCATGAAGCTAATTCCTGATTGTACTCATATGCTTCTTTCAACCATTCTCCACTCTTCCACCTACTTTTAAGCTTAAAACTTATGTTCAATTTTCTCTCTACTAACTCCCAATACTTTTAAGTCATCTTGCATTCATAAAATGTATGATAAAGGCTGTCCTCACCTTCTTTACACAAATGACACTTCTCTACCTCACATCCAGTGAACCTTTCGAATCATTCAGTTGTTGGCAACCTTCCCCAAAGTAACTTCGAGATGAACATCTTGACTCTTTAAGATTCATTCATTCTTCACATGTCTCTCCGATTGACTTGGGAATCAACAACTTTCTCCTCTCTCTTTTTTAGAAAACAATACACATTTTTTACACATAAATTTCCTTTCTAATTTTCCATCCAAATCCACTTGTCTTTACCTTCTTCATTGCCAACTTCAATTGTTTCAATTATCTGCATCAACTTTTTTCCAAAATATTTTTCTATAGTATTTTTGTTCCATGTTTCTTCAGCTGTCAGTTCCTCAACATAACTATATTTTCCTAACTCCTTAGGATCAACAAATGTAGGCCACCTATTCAAAGGCATTCCACCCAGCCAAGGTTTAGTCCAGATATTTATTTTCTTTACATTCTCAACCTTCTTCTTCAATCCATCTCTCAATTGTGTCATGCATTCCACAATTGATTTAGCAGACCAGGATAAAAAAAATTTCTCAGCTACCTCCCAAGGATTAAACACCCCATATCTTTCCATATATAACTGAGTCCACACATTCTTCTCTTGATTTAACAATGGCAGTATCCTTTTCGCTTTCATTATATTTTTTACAATCCTCAAATCTCTTATTCCCAGTCCTCCAAACCCTTTCCCTGCAGTAATAATTTTTTAGCTGATTAGTTTGGCTGCTTTGCTATCCTTTTTTGACTTCCAAAAAAAGACTCTGATAACTTGTGTCATTGAGTTCATTGCCTTGTCACTAACCATGGAAGACAGGAAAGAATAAGTAGGAATTGAGTTTAAAGTTGAATTGATTAAAATATTTTTTCCTGCCTGGGATATATATCCTCCTGCCCAAGTATCTAGCCTCCTTGCCACTTTATCAACCAATGTCTTTTCGTGGTTCCTGCTAATATTTGTAGGTGATATAAAAATGTCAAGATATTTCATAGGGAACCCTCCTTCCTTCATATTAAACTGCTGGCAAATTCTATGCTTTACACTACATGGGCAATCTTTTGGAAAGTACACCTCTGATTTATTTATGTTAATCTTCTGTCCAGAAAACTCACAGTACCACTCTAATGCTTTCTGTAAACCATCACAAGATTTCTGGTTTCCTTTCACCATTATAATTATGTCATCATCATAACAGAGATGACTCAGCTTAAAACTTTTAATATTCAATGACATAATTTTTCCTTCATTCACAAACTTCTCCGTAATTTTTGAAAAAGCCTCTTCCAACAGTATGAAAAGATAAGGTGATATTGGATCACCTTGCCTTATACCTTTTCTCCCATTAAATACTTTTGAAACTTCACCATTGAACTTACATTGAAATCTGACAATTTCAATGCTAGACTTTATCCATTCAATCATCCTCATTGGAAACTCCATTAGCTCCATCACTTTATAAACAGCTTCCCACCTCACTCTGTCATAGGCTTTTTCCAAGTCTAATTTCATCATGAAATAAGGCTTTTTAGCTTTTAATGAATAGAATGCTTTTACTATTTCATTGACAATTATAACATTATTCTGAATGTTCCTTCCTGGTATGAATGCTGATTGTTCAGGACTGATTAGCTTACATAAGAAAGATCTTAATCTATTCACCAGAATTTTAGCCAAAACCTTGTATGCAACATTGCATAAGGCTATAGGCCCGAATTCAGTTATTTTCCTTGGCTTTTCAATTTTCGATATCATTACCAATGTTGTCTCCTTCCACTCTTGAGGACTCCTATATGTCTCCCAAAATATCTCCATTTTTTTTTTCATATCTTCTTTCAAAGTCTCCCAATTGTGAATATAAAACTCAATTGTAAACTCATCCAAACCTGGGCTCTTCCCTCTCCCCAGTGAACATAATGCTTGCCACAATTTTGTCACTGAGAACTTTTGCTTTAAGCAATTTTTACTCCCTTCATCAAGCTTTCTCCAATTCAATTCCTCTAACCCTCCTCCATCATCAAATGTCAACTCCTTTTCCTTCCGAAACTCCTCATACCAAAGAGCAAACCGTTCAGTCATTTTCTTACCATCTTTGAACATTTCTCCATTTACATCTAACTCCTCTACCTTATTTCTGAGTCTTCTGAGTTTCACAATATTGTGGAAATACTTTGTGCTTTTATCTCCATCTTCCATCCATTTTCTTCTAGATTTTATCCACCATTTCTGTTGCAATTGTCTACTAAAAGTTATAACTCTTCTTCTAGCAGAACCTAATTCATCTTTTTCAAACTCAGTTATGTCTCCTGATTCTTCTTGTTTCTCTAGAACACTCAGCTCATTCATAGCCTTCTTTAGTTTAATTTCCAAACAACCAACAACTTCTTTGTTCCATTTCTGCAGAACAGGTTTAAGTTTCTCTAATTTTTCTCCTAGACTCATATTACCTCCACATCTTCCCAATGTTTCTTTACAACTTGGCACAATTCAGGATATTCCATCTAAAAATTTTCAAACACAAAATTATTCTTTTTCCTCTTATTCTCACTGTTATGTTCACAACTGATCAATAAAGGTCTATGGTCTGAATCAATTAACTGTAAATGCTCCACCCTGATTGCATAGTTCCAATCCATCCAACTAATATTATTCAAACATCTGTCTAATTTGGTAATAATTTTCTCCTCATTTTTCCTCCCATTTGTCCATGTGTACTTTGGCCCTTTGTAACCAGCATCTAGCAGTCCAGTTTTCTGAATGAATTCTCTATAATCTGTAACAGGTTTATTTATTACAAATTATCTTCCACCTATTTTCTCATCTGCATTATTAACACAGTTAAAGTCACCAGCCACCAGCCAAGGTAACCCAGGACTTCCAAGCTCGCCTAATATCTTCCAAAGTAATCCTCTTTTCCTTACCTTGCTCCTTGCATACAGTCCAGATAACAAGAAACACTTCCCATTATTCATCATAACAGTTGCACTTATCATTTGATCATCTTTGTGTATACTATTCACTCTAATTCTATCTTTTCTCCATAATAGAATTATACCATCTGATTTCCCTTTACTATACACCACTTCAGCTTCCCAACCTCTATTCTTTCCTTTCATGAATTTAAGAAAGTTCTCTTTTTCAAAATGAGTTTCTAAAAGTAGTATCATGTCTACTTTTTGGATATTTGCAATTGTCCATAAATACTCATTGGCCTCTCTTTTCAATACTCTCCTTATGTTCTACAAAATCAACTTCATTTGATGTTAATAATACTGCACTCCTTCTCAATTCCTTTTCCAGGATCCCCCTCATTCTCAATTAGTTTAGCATCATTGCTAAATCTCCTTTTTTCAACTTCACTGCTTTGAAGTTTATAAGAACATTAACTATTTTATCATTGTTCCTGGCACCCTTTCTTACTTTGCTACCACTTTTTTCTGATACTCTTGATAATTCTGGATCAAATCCTGCTTCCAAAAAATCTTTCTCTGCAAACTGATTATTCATTATTCTTGTGAATGACTTTGAGAGTTTTTCTGATACCGCTTCTAAATAGTCCTCATAGTCCATCTCATTCCTCTTATTTTCTTTATTTTCCTCTTCCATGTCTTTTGTTTCGAACACCATATTCTCCATGGGGCCATATGTTTGTTCAATATTTCAATCTCCATACTGACTGTCTCTCCTCCATCTACAGTTTTTCCTTTTCCCTTCTCTTCATTTTCAGCCATACCTTCTGTAATTGACATTGTCTTCTTCAATGCCCATGTCCTATCTTTCTCTGATTCAGCCTTTATCCCTACATTATTCCTTACAATGATATCAGTTCCTTCATTTCTATTTACTGCATCCTCAAAAGTAGGATTATCCAAGACAGTGATAGAATTCATGTGTACTTTCCATTCTTCCATCTCTTTTGAATCATTTTCTGTTTTTCTTCAACACTTGGACCCAAAGTCCTAAAAGTCTTTCCTCCTTTGTGTCCTCCTTATGTTCATCCCCAGGAGCATTAGTTTCCTTTCTTTCCTTCAAATTGCGGACTTCTTCTTTATGACCAATGTTCATTAAATTTTCATAAGCTACTGTCTGGAAAAATCTATGATCTTTAGTTTCCACCCAAAATCCCTGTTCAATTGGTTTCTTCAAGTCTATTTGCACACATATTCTAGCAAACTTTCCTCTGTCTCCAGCCTTAGTATATTCATCAATCTTGACCGACTTTCCTATAACAATAGCCAATTGTAGTAAAATATCTTTGCTCATGAATTCTAAAGGTAAACTCGGCATCTGAATCCAGACAGGAACTACAGAGACTTCCTCTTTCATTGGTTGGAAATTATCCTTCCACTGAACAAGTGATAGGGCTTGCCCTCTTAGAAACCAAGGGCCTCCAGAATATACACTCCAATAATCATTCTCATCATTGAATTTGAATGCAAAGAAACCAGAAGGTAAGTCTATTATTTTGCAGCTACCCTTTATCTTCCATAACTTGGGCATTATATTCTTACCAGCTCCAATGATGGGGTCCTTCCGAAGAACTTTCCATATAGCACAAGTTTACACTCCCTTCTAGCCTTCTCAATGTCCTCTTCTGAAATCATCACTTTACCAGCAGCTTGCCCTTGAATTTTCTTGATTTTTTCATCTAACTCCTCCGAAAATTGCCAATCATCACCTCCTCTTGTCCTTCTGAACAACCCAGTCCATGACATTGGTTCTTCCTTTTTCTTTGAAACATCAAGTTTCTTATCTCTTGTCGGTTCCATCCCAGATCTATTGGTCTCGCTGTTCCTTGTCAGTGGTTCTTTACTTTCAGCAACTATAGATTTTCTGGAGAGTTCCATCTTTCTATTTGCACAATCAATTTCAACAAGATTATCAAAGAGATTAGGTTTACCCAAAATCAGCGATGAAGATCTTTCTTCCTCCCTTCTCGATCTGCCATCAACTTTTAACCAATGTTTTTTGACTCCAGACGAAGAAGGATGAGCTCCCGCCTCTCTCCTCAGCCTCGTCTTCTTCAAATCAGGTGGGTCCGATGGCTCTTTTGGTCTCGGAAAATGTGCTGACTCAGTCGTCGTGTTTCACCCCTTTTCACTCTGTTCGCTCATTTCGCTAATTTTAACAAGTCTTGCAAACTTTGAACATATGGATAGCCAACCAATCTAATTAATTACCATATTAATCCAAAAATTAAATCTAATAATAAAATACAGCGTTGAAATGTGTATGTATATATATAAGATTTGCAAGGAGAGAAAGCACGAGACATGGAAAAGAAAATATCTAGAGTTGAGAGGAACGCATCACATGCTCGGTGAAGAGCATGATTTGATTGATGACAACAAAGACAAAAGTTGAAATTTATGAGAGGGAGCAAATGTTACTCATTATTCATTATTTATTTTCATATATAAATAATTATAGATCCGCCGATACTCCGAATTACTAGTCATTTATTTGCATAGTCAATATATGTTGGAAACACCTCCGTGGAATTCTTAAGAATTAGGATTGGCTTAAAAAAAAGAAGCGTACGTCGGTTAGGATGGATCTTGAAGATCGCCCCCCGAGATCTTAGCATTTTGGTTGATAATGATATACTTACACTACTAGAAAAATGAGCATCAGCAACGGCTGATGCCGTTGCTGAGCCGTTGCTGAAAATAATCAGCAACGGCGTGCAATGGCTGGCGCCGTTGCAATGGAGCCGTGGCAGAAAATCGCGTTGCTGATAACTTAGCAACAGATCAGCGAGCGATCGTTGCTAAAAATATTATCAGCAACAATTTTGCCACGGACGCGGAGCCGTTGTTGATAACATTAATAGCAACGGCTGGTGAGCCCGTAGCAACGCCGTTAGTAAAAGCCCGTTGCTAAGCCGTTGCTGTAGGTCATCAGCAACGGCTTTCGATAAACTTTTAGCAACGGCTTTCCCACGGATGGTCGTGGGAAAGCCGTTGCTGATGATGTGAACTTGGTAACGAAAAAAATTAAAATTTCAAATTTCCATTGATACATTGATACATTATCTGATATATAACTCACACACACATACACTCATACACACATTCATTCACACATCACAAATACACCAAGATATACATCAAAACAATTATATTTATATTGATAATTATCCACAATAGTATAAAAACTATTCAAATGCAAAATTGAAGTATCAATATCCAAACAAAATAAATTAAACAAGTACAATATCTCAGTAACAAAGTCAATATATAAAAAATATCACGATGACGATGGAGGATGATCTGGATCATTTGGCGGGGTCTGGAGTGCTTGAGTGTACACCGACGTGGATTGACTCGAGGATGATGGATGAGATGATGCCGAAGAGATGCCTGCTTCGAGATGACCTAACATGTTGCGTAGCATAGCATGCATCTCCGCCATCATCTGACTCTGGCGCTCCATCATCTCAGTCTGACGTGTGACCGTCTCCTCTAGAGTCCTTATTCTGCTACTATGATCATAACTGGATCTAGAAGTGGACGGCCGCTCACCAGCGACCGGAGGGGTCGGTGCCCCAAGTGGCCCTAGTACGCCACGCACATGATCACTATCTGCAAAGCCATATACGCGGCCATGGTCCCATCCACCTGCGGCCTCGACCCACGTTGCTGCGTCAAAGTCCTCGGGGGTGCCCCCACGCTGGATCACCATCTGGCTGTAGGTCTCCTACTCGAGTTTGATTTTTTGTTTAATATTTATCATAAAACTTAAATTATAAATATATAATGAATAATTTAAACAAATATATAGTTACCATAATGTATGCAGCGCGGTTGTCGATGTACTCCCCCGTCCCATGTGCTCGACAGTGAGTCCGCTCAAACACCGCCATCGGGGAGGGTCGCTGGACAGTCCCGTCATCCGACACCGTCGTCTACATTTACAAAACAAATACATTAATTAGTACACATAGTATCAAATAAAATATATAATTAAAAGATATACTTACCATACGGTTCGCGTGCACTATAAATGCAATAGAGCCGCCGGTGTGACGCGCTGCTCCCCCCGACATGAGATTTCTAGCCGCATTCCTAGAAACCTCCTGTCATCGATCCGTCGACCATATTCCCATGAGCTGGTCCCATATATCCAGAGTAATCCAATCGGGGTCATATCCTCGAGTCTCCGCGATGTTAGTAGTCCCATCTCGTGCCATCGCCTAGGACCGGGCCTGCCCCAGCTGCCCGTTATACCTTGCCCAGGAAATAGCCTCCCAGGCAGCGTAAATGAAGGGCCTTTGGTCCTCAGCCCATGTATAGCGAGCCTGCAAAATAATAATATCAGTACCAATATTAATCATCATGCATGTAAAAATAATAATAATACGTGCCTCAAACACACGCCATAACATGTCGACTTGCTCACTAGGCACGTGAGACCATGTAGGCCATGCCCCGTGCATGTATCGTCGAATAGTAGAAGAAATGCTCCTCGGCACTTCTTCTTGCTCGAACCTGCACAACAAAAATAAATTTTAATATTATATTATGATATAATGAATTTGTAATGATTCATAATTCATGATATATTACCGCTCCCCAATCACGCTAATCAATCTACGTGACTCTGTGGCAGGTGGAGGCTGCCACCTGTTCGGCCCGCGTGGCCACCTGCGTCTGGATGTACTAGCCTCGGCAGTATCATCAGCATGAGGATCAGCAACAGGAGGATCAGCAGCATGAGTAAGTGTAGGAGTCTCATCGATCGGAGACTCCGAAGCTCTCCCACGACGATAACCATGACCAGACATATCTATCGAATAGACATATAATCAGATTATTGTATAAATAGTAGAGATATATTTAATAAAATATATATTTTATAATTATTTCTCATCATCTGAATAATAGTCTTCGAATTCTTCCTCTTCTTCCTCTTCTTCATCTTCTTCATCTTCTTCATCTCCAGCTTCCTCAATTTCATGATCGTCATCATCAGCATATTCAACTTCTAATTGAATTGACATTGTGTCTGCATCCTCGAGTATTAGAATAATACGATCTACAGCAGGAGGAACATCTTCTTGATAGAAACCATCTGTCATATCAGGTATCAGCTCATTTTCTTCTACTATCGGATCAATTTTTCCCCTACTATGAAAGATCATCTACTTCTTTTACATGAACATATAATCCCCGAACGGATCTAAGGTTTTGCTAAATCATATCCGACTCATCGATGCGTACGTGAAACATATCAACTCGACGGATGGATGATTATTTTCTAAATGTTTCGAGACAGTTCGAGTCCATATTGGACAATTCCGACACGAGTCGAAATTAGATGATTCCGGTGGGAGTCCAAAATGAACTATTCCGGCGCGCGTCCGAAGTGGACGATTCTGGCGCGCGTCCGAAGTGGACGATTTCGACGCGCGTCCGAAGTGGACGATTCCGGCACAATGCCGAAGTGGATAATTCCGAAGCGAGTCCACTGAGGACAACTTTGGACTAATTAACAATATTTTAACTAATTAATTAATATTAATCTACATCATTTTCATTAATTTAAATAATTAACCTACCATTATTAAATATTAATCTAACTAAATTAAACTAAAAATTAATATAAACTCTAAAAATTAATCTAAACCCTAAAAATTAATCTAACAAATTAAACAATTAATCTAAATAATTAATTAACAAATAAATAAATAAATAAATAAAAATTAATCTACAATTTCTGGCGTCGGAGTCCAGTGTGTCCGAACACTGTACAAGATCCGACGGCGACCATCGGCTGAAACCCTAAAAATAGGGTTTTGGTCGAATTTCCCATCGGCCGCAACGGGAAGAGATGGCCGGGTGGCGATGAATACCTGAAATCGGCGGTCGAGGACGGACGGCAGCGTCGGCAGCAGCAGCTCGGCGTCGTCGGCGTCGGTAGCGGCGGCGAGAGGCGGGAAGAGGAGGAGGCGGCGGCAGCAGGAGGAGGAAGAAGGGGCGGGCGCGATCTGCGACCTATATAAACTTATCAGCAACGGCTCACTCGCCCGTTAGAAAGCCGTTGCTAATAAGTTATCATCAACAACGGCTCACTTGTCCGTTAGAAAGCCGTTGCTGATAATTAAAATCATCAGCAACAGCTCGCGTGTCCGTTAGAAAGCCGTTGCAAATACAACATATCTGCAACAGCTTGAGCGGCCGTAAGAATGCCATTGCAAATAGCAACGGCTTGAGCGGCCGTTGCTGATAGTCATTGCTGAAGACTTAATTTTTAGTAGTGTTACCCCAAATGGGATTTCAGAATTCAAAAGAGACAAGGAAGATTTAAATCGGTTGTACTCTTATGAAGCCATATACCGGAGACAATGAGCAAAAATACGATGGTTCAAAGATGGCGATCGCAACACCAGGTATTTTAAGTAGTACGCTTGTGCCATGAATAGGTTTAACTCGATTTCCTCCATTTCCACCGACTATGGCACCTTCTCTGATTCCAGTTCAATTGAACACACCATCTGAAGTTTCTACTCTAACTTGTTACACTACTAGAATATACTACATTAGCAACGGGGATCAGCGACAGCCGACAAGGCCGTCAGAATCATTCACAGCTTTGCATCGGCTCCGTCGATCGTGGCTGATATAACAAAATTAGCCACGGCTCTCATACGACGGACCAAAGTCGTCGCACATAGATCATGGCGCGCACGGCGCACGAAATAAAATGGGTTAGTACCACGGCTTAGCGGGACCCCCGGAGCCGTTGGTGATGAGAGTAACCGGGTGCGCGAAATAAAATAGGTTAGTAGCGACGGCTACGCTACACAGTCGGTGATATGAGTAAGCCATTAGCCACGGCTGGCTGCGACCGTCGCTTATCACGAACGCAGCGCGAATATAAAATACTCTTAACCGACGGCTAGTAGAGCCGTCGGTGATAATAAAATTACAGATCCACAGTTTTCCGACGGTCGATGAGCCGTCGGTTAAAATCCTTTTTATTTGCGTTTGCGCTCACCCTTCCTCTTTCTTCTTCTTCCTTCTCTGCTCGCCATTGTCGCCGTAGTCCGTCGCTGCTGAGTTACCGCAGAGTCGCTGCTCGTTGCCTCTGTCGTCAATCGCCGCCGGTGAACCTCCCCCTTTCAGTATGCTTCCTCTCCTCCTCCGTTAAATCCCCACAGCGCCACCCTCTATTTCCGCCTGCGCTGCCTCTCCGCGCCGGCATCGACCCAGCCGGCCCTCTCCACGCCGGCCTCAACCCGGCCGACGTTGCATTGGGGCCGATTACCATCAGCCCCAATGCCGACGAGTAGTAGCAGGCAGTGATGCCGATTACTGCTTGATTAGGGTTTTATTACCCTAATCAAAATGTGATTAGGGTAATTAATCCCTAATAAACTTTGATTAGGGATTAATTACCCTAATGATTAGGTTTTTTTTAATTTTTTATTTTTAATTAAAGAAATTAATTGTTAATAATTAGAAATTAATGGTTAATTATTAGAAATTAATTGTTAATTACGTTAAGTATTAGTTTAATATTAATTAATAGTCGCGCATAATCATTCACTGAGAACTCGCGCCGAAATCGTCCACTTTGGACTCGCGGTCAAATCGTCCATGGTGGACTCGCGCCGGAATCGTCCACGATGTATGGACTCGCGCATGTCGGAATCGTCCACAATGGATGGACTCGTGCGGAATCGTCCACAATGGATGGATTCGTGTCGAAATCGTCCACTTTGGACTTGCACGGAATCGTCCACTATGGACTCGCACCGGCATCCATAAAGTTAGAAAAAATTCAAGACGAGTTGATACGTTTCACGTACGATCGACGAGTCAAGTTTTAATTTTGCAAACTCCTAGATCTGTTCGGGGGTTGTATGTTCGTGTAAACGAAGTTAATGATCTTTTATACGACGTACAACCCATGAATTGTCCCTAATTTGATAATTTGGGAGCATAGTTATTTATATTGCACTTAGTTTATTTTTTTTAGTCATTAACTTCATTTTTAAATTTTGGCTTGTATCTCCATTGTTCTTCGATACACGCCCAGATGATATGCGTATTCGAAGAACTATAGGGAGATGCTGCCGAAATTTAGAATGAAGTTAATGACTAAAAAAAATACTAAGTGCAATGTGAATAACATGAATCCCGAATGAAATAGGACCATCCCACCTAAAGACATTACCTAAAGATATTGCAAACTTTTTGACAGAACATGTTGGGCGATCGAAGTTTGATGTACCGATGAATTCAACGTGGAGCTATAACGGACGAATTTCGAGTAGGCGTAACTTACTTCTTAAATTTTGCCTACTTGAATGAAAAATTCCTTAGTGGTGATAAAATCTGATGTTCGTAACGAAAATATTCGAACATAAGATTTTTGGACCGAGAAACTATCACACTGCATGTGTATACAAAAGGATTCATACCAAGATATTTTGTATGGAAGTATCACGGGGAGTCACGTCAAGTCTGGACGTCGAGCAATCATGTTGTCCAAACTCATGGTGAATCTTCTTCTACTGATATTTCTTCTTCCAATCCACCTAATCCTTATAGAACAATGATTTTGGATAGTCTTGAAGGACAATTCTATTTAAATGATAATATTGAGTCAGTTACTGAAATAGTAGTGCCACTAGATACCATGACTGTTGAAGTCACTGAAGAACAACCTGAGATACAGATTGAATTGCCGAATAAGGAGGCTACAGAATTTTACGAGATGTTGAAAGCTGTCGATGAACCTTTGTATGAGAATTGTCCTAATTATATAAGATTTTAGGCAATGATACATCTCTTGAACATCAAGTCCGATTATAATATCAGCGGGGTTGCGTTTAATCGGATTGCAGGCTTTATTAGTGGTATGCTACTTCCAAATAACAAGTTTGAGACAACCTTTTATAAGATAAAAAAATTGATGAGGAAATTAGGGCTTGGGTACGAAAAGATACACGCGTGCCCAAATAATTGCATTTTATATTATAAAAAAATGCATAGTTAGAACAATGCCCGGTATGTAAACATCCTTGTTACAAGGAGAAGAAATCGGTCCAACAAAAAAATATTTCCTTTAAGGTGCTTCGATATTTTCCACTGACATCGAGGCTTCAAATGTTATTCATGTCAGAAAAGACTGCCCCCTATATGAGTTGGCATGCAAGAAGTTGTGATGATACAGTAATGACTCATCCATCCGATAGTGAAGCATGAAAACATTTGGATAGGTGTTATCCATCATTTGCTGGGGAGACTAGAAATATCAGGTTGGGATTGTGCACAAATGGTTTTAATCCGTTTGGTAATTCGACAACTCTGTATTCAGTATGGCCAGTGCTATTAACAGTTTATAATTTGCCGCCCTCAATATGTATGAAAGATGAATTTATCTATCTTTCGATGATTATTCCGGGTCCTAGGGGTCCTCGCAAAGAAATTGACATATTTCTCCGTCCCCTAATTAATGAACTCAAAACATTGTGAGCTGAGGGAGTTGCCACTTATGATTGTTACCAGAAGCAAAACTTCACTTTACGAGCTTCTATATTGTGGACAATCAATGATTTCCTGGCCTATGGCGTGTTGTCTGATTGGAGCACGCATGGTCCACTCTCTTGCCCGTATTGCATGGAACACTCAAAATCCTTTATTCTTGAGAATGGTCGGAAAATTTCCTTCTTTGATTGTCATCGTCGATTCCTACTGTCTAACCATCAGTATCGAATGAATCGTGACAAATTTATCAAAGGTAGAGTCGAAAGAGATGAGCCACCACCGATGTTGTCTGGTGAACAGATGTTAGCACGTGTTCAATTGCTTCCAGATATTACTTTTGGTCGAAATATAAGAATCTCAGGCTTTGGTCAAACACATACCTGGGTGAAGAAAAGTATCTTTTGGGAATTGCCGTATTGGAGTTCATTACTGATTCGGCAAAATTTGAACGTCATGCACATTGAAAAAATGTATTTGATAATATTTTTAACACAGTGATGGATATTTCCGGCAAAACTAAAGATAATGTGAAGGCCCAACATGATGTAAAAATACTTTGTAAGAGGCCTGAGTTAGAGTTGCAAAAGGTCAACAGACGATTTCATAAGCCAAAGACGTCGTATGTGTTAAATAAATAACAGATTAAAGATGTGTATCAATGGATCAAAGAACTCAGATTGCCCGATGGATATGCCTCAAACTTATCTCGATGTGTAAACGTCGATGAATGCAAAATATTGGGGATGAAGAACCATGATTGTTATGTATTCATGCAGAGATTGCTTCCAATTGTGTTTCAAGATCATCTACATGATAAGATTTGGGGTCCATTGACAGAATTAAGTATGTTTTTCATAAACATTTGTGCAAATGTACTTCGAGTCGAAGATATGTCAGCACTTGAAAATAATATTGTTGAAATCATATGCAAGCTGGAGCAGTTTTTCCCTCCTGCATTTTTTGACTCGATGGAGCATCTACCGATACATTTGGCATACGAGGCACGAGTTGGTGGCCCCGTTCAATATCGGTGGATGTACTTATTTGAAAGATACATGAATCGTCTGAAGAAAAAAGTAAAGAACACCGCCGCGGTTGAAGGTTTCATATCAGAAGCATATATAATTCAAGAAATTTTAACTTTATGCTCATTTTATTTTGAATCAACCATCAAGACAAGACTTAATCGTCTTCCACGGAATGACAACGGTGGAGCTCGACCATCAGACAAGGGAGCTTGACCATCAGGTGGTTGTTTAAATATCTTTTGTTACCCCGGTCGTGCTTTGGGTTCTCGTTCGTCTCGATTCTTAAACGATGAAAAGTACCATTTGGCATACTTGTACGTTTTACTAAACTATCCAAAGATTGAGAAGTTCATTGAAATATTTGACATTGAGATGGTGACAAAATACTCAATTTACAACGATGAGGAATTAGAAAAATTATGGAATCGTGAGTTCCCTAATTGGTTTCAAGCTTACAGCACAGAACACAGAGGCGAAATAGATAACCAAATCTTTGAGTTTGCTAGCCGATCGGCACGACTTGTACAGTGTTATAATGGTTATTTTGTCAATGAATTTAAATTTCACACTTGAATATTCATCTACCAAAAAGACTATGAATGCCGGGGTCTACGTCAAAGTGACAACGTATGCTGAATGTGATGTTGACTTTTACGGACTATTGGAAGAAGTCATTGAATTATAATTTTTCGGATGTAAATCAGTTGCCCTTTTTAAATGTCATTGGTTCGATACAAGCGATAGGGGCATGAGAGTTCATCCAAAGTATAAACAGCTGGTTGAGGTCAATTAGAAATCAAAATTGGCTTCAAATGAGCCATTTATATTGGCATCTCAAGCTGAGCAAGTATATTATATGCAGTATCTGTCTCGAAAGAAAGACAGGGCAGATTGGCGTGTAGTCTGTAAGACTAAAGCTAGAGGAAAAATTGACCCGATAGTTGGAGATAATGAGCTAGCAAATGACTTTTATCAAGAAGAAGATCCTTCCGAAGTGGAACGAGTTAGTCCAATACTCGAGGATGATGACACAGAGTTAGTTCAATTAGAAATAGAATACGTTGATGATGACTATAATGAAGTTGATGAAGGACATAATGAAGTTGAGGGAGACAAAAAAAAATTTCAAGATTCAGATACAGAAGAACAAGAAGAAGAGTATTACATGGATGATGATAATGACGATGATGAATAATTGTAAATGTGAAGTATATATTCAATTATTAAATATATCTATTAATCTATTATATATAATCTAATTATATTAAATTTTTACAGCTATGGTTCGAGATATCAGTTCTCGAGGAGGCATTCCTCGTAGGACCCCCCGACGATTACCACCCGCCCCACCTGTACCCACTGACCCTTCGTCTTCCACCACCATCCCCCCACATGGTCCGGCCACCATTCCCCCCCTGATCAATCCATCATTCCCCTAGCTGATATGGTCATCATCCCCCCACCTCCAGCCACTATCCCTTCAGCCGATCCAGGCCCGTCGACATGGAGGCGTAGGCCACGAGGGCCTAACAGAATTCTCCCTCTGCCACCCGAGGGACAACTGCGCAGAGTAGTTACTGTGCGCGGAAGAAGGTAAGTATATGCATTAATTATTTTTTATAATTTATTTATAATTCAAAATATCATAATATGAATTTATATTTGGTGCAGATTTGAACAGAAGGACGTCCCCCGCACGATAGCGGAGACAATCCGGAAGTTTATGCACGGGGCGTGGCCTACATGGTCTCACGTGCCCCGTGAGCATATGGATTTGTTGTGGCGAGAGTTCATGATAAGTATATTTAATAAATTAATGTTAATGTTAAATATTCATTGGTAATAATAAAAAAAAATTGCAGGGTCATTATACATGGCCAGAGGACCAGACCACTTTTGTGGAGACTGCATGGGAGCGTGTTGCCCACGCTCGCTATAACGGGCTGCTTCAGCAAGCCCGTCAGACCGTGATGAGACGGTTGGGGGCCACACAGATAGGGCAGACTCGAGGACACGCCCCCGAGTGGATTCCTGGTCCTGTGTGGGATCAGCTCGTTGAGCGGTGGGACACTCCTGAGTGGCAGGAGATCTCCCAGACTGCGTCGAGAAATCGCATGTCCGGGGGGGGACGGCACGGGGGCGCACCACACAGGTGGCTCAATCTCTTTTGCGGTGCATGAGCGTCGTATGGTATGTATAATTTCCTTACTTTTAATTAAATTATATATTGTGTATATAATGATACAAATGTATTTGTTTTCTAATGTAAGACGCACGTGACGGAGGACGACACCGTCCGACGCCCGTCGATGATGGAGGTGTTTGAGCGCACCCATCATCGTCGACGAGGAGCGGGGGACTACGTTCATAGTAGAGCCTCCATCATAATGGTAAGTATTTATATATGTCTATTTGATTTATACAATTTTTATTTATAGTTTATATATATTTAAAATATAAACACGTGTAGGAAACTTTCTCGAGGACTGTGATCGAGAGTGGAGGGACACTAGAGGAGTTCGACGCATGAGCTTGGGTGGAGGCCGCAGGTGGCTGGGAGCACGGCCGTGTTTGTGGCTTTGCAGACAGTGACCATGCACACGTCGTGCTCGGGCCACTTAGGGCACTGACCCCTCCGACTGCGGGTGAGCGGCCCTCGTCATCCTGAGCGCAAGACCAGAGTCGGATAGCGGCCATGGAGTCGGAGCTCACCCAACAAAGATAGGCAATGGAGGAGCAGAGGCAGGCAATGGAGGGGCAGAGGCTGACGATGGAGGAGCAGATGCAGGAGCAGAGGCGGGCGAATGACGAGTTGAGACAGACGATCCAGAACATGCAGACACTCCTCACTCAGATTACATCTCAGTCTGGCCTTCTACCTATGATGTCGCAGTCGTCGTCCTCCTCGACCCAATCAACGCTCCCGACCTAGTCGTTGTCGACTCCACCACCTCCACCGCAGCCGTGAGCTTTTGATTTTTGTATTTTGTTTATATTTTAAAAATTGGATGCACAAGTTGATATTTTGATAATTGTTTGCCTCCGATTTGAGGCTAATATTGATGATATTTATGTAAAACTTGTATGTTTGGTTTCTAATGCATGTGTATGATGTTTTTTGATTGTAATATGTGATTAAAAATTGTTTGTAGTCGATATATAGTTGTATACAAAAATTTATAAAATTTTTAGTTTTTTCAATTACAGGATACACTTTAGCCACGATTTACCCACAGCTAACCGTCACTAGGCCGTGGCTGAAAGCTTATCGTAAATGGCTGATGGCCTGGGCAGCACCAAATATCACGGTTGCTAATAATATCACCGACGGGTTTGGGTCGTGGCTAATGGATTGTTATCAGTGACAGCACTCCGAGCACTCCGAGCCGTCACTGATGTTTTTAAATCAGCGATAGCTCACGGGGCTGTCGCTGATGATTACGTGTGACAGCCGAGCTCGGCCGTCACAACACATCTGAGACGCACACATCAGCGACGGTTATTTGCCATGGTTGACGCCGTCCGTGATATACATCACCGACGGTTCAGCCACGGTATCAGTTGTCGCTAATGACCACAATTCTAGTAGTGTTATCCTTGCATCGTCTGCCTCTGCTTCAAATCCGTTGGGGTGATATTTGTTCGCCTATGCTCGATCTACTACAACACTTAGATGCACCCTTTTCCTTTGAGGAGGTTGTAGGTGTCATAAAATCATTGAAGAACCTTAAATCTCCCAACCCGGATGGAACCATTTTGGAATTCTTCAAACACTTTTGTTCTGAGATTAAGAATCATGTTTTGGAGTTCCTCCAAGCCATTCAAAGAGAACCACATAACCTACAACAAATCAACAAAGCCATTATTACACTCATACCAAGAAGGAAGAGCCTGCTGCCTGAGCGACTACAAGCCAACCAACTTGGAAAACTATTGTTAAAATCTTCTCCAAGCTTCTCGCTAACAAGCTTTCATGCATCATGCATCAACTGGTGGACAAATAATAGGGAGCTTTCCTACAAAGTAGAAACTGTCTGGAGTGATTACATGACGATCGCAGAAACAATTTGGGCTTGCATCAAGTTAAATTAGAAGGATCGGATTGCCTTATCAGGGTGGACTTCGAAAAAGCTTTTGACTCAGTCAACTAGGGTTTTCTATATATTATCGTTGCTTGAAGCTTGGGGTCCACCCCATTGGAGGCTTTTTGGATTGCCTCGTTTCTAAACACAACATGGTCTGTTATCTCAATCAATGGAAACCTTGGAGCTTTTCACACAAAAGAGGACTCCATCAAGATGATCCCCTTTCACCCTACCTATTCGTTCCGATGGTCGACGCGCTCTCCAGGATGATCACCACAACTTTCATTCACTGCCTTATCAGAGGGGCATTACAGACATCCTCTTCGTCCATGACCTAATTCTCTTCGATGAGGTGACGACCCAAAGCATCTCTAATTTCTCTCTCATCCTTTCCTACTTTGAATTGTGCTCCGGACTCAAGCTTATCAGCGGCAAAACTAAGCTTATCCACCTGCAAGATCTTAGTGATGAAGCAACACAACTTGCTAGCTAATGTTGTTGGCAATGTAGTGGGGCAATATTCGCCGACATACTTGGGTTTGCTTCTTCGTCAAGGAAACCTACACAAAGATGATGGGAGGTTCATACTATCTAGGGTTGACACTCGTCTAGAAAAGTGGCAAGGGCGTCTCCTATCTAGGGCTGACAGACTCACTCGATCTTATTAACATCATCATGTCTTCTCAGCCTTCCTATATTTTCTCAATCTACTTCTCTTTGTCTTGGGGTTTCAAATATATTGATAGGTGCAGAAGGGAGTTCCTTTAGACAGGGAGGAGATTTGAGTCTGCTCAGGGACGTTGACTTGTCAGTTGGGACAAAGTTCTTTGCAGCAAATATGAGGGTGACCTAAACAATCATTAATCTAATTCATCACAACCAAGCCAGACTAGAAACGTGGCCATGGTAACTCTTGAAGGGGGAAGGCATGCAGTGGATTGACATCGTTCACTCACTCTATTCCCCGCTTTCGTTCATTCTGCAAGGGAGCAGGCACTTCCTTTATCCCATTTGGAGGAAGATTACTAGCATTCATGAGGCTTTTGGGAGGTCCCTCTCCTTCACAGTGGGCGCGGGCGAGAGTACTCATTTTTGGTTGGACCCTTGGACCCACAACGAAAAGCTTCATGACAAGTACTGCCACTTTTTCTGACTAGCTGACTACATAAACATCACTGTTGCTGACGCTAAGAAGGTCAATGAAGCAGCTCAGATTGTCGGTTGGAGGATCTCTTTTTCGAACCTGGTGCCCTTGAACAACCTTGAGCAGTTAGTCCGCGATATTGACCCGTACCTCCACTACTTCGGAAATGACTTGGTCTCGTGGAAGTGGACTACTACGGTACATTTCTTCATGAATTCCCAAGCTTCTGCAGTATTCCTTCCTTTGCTTTGGGCTATCAACCTTGGAACTCATATACAAGTCTACCTATCAAGAGCAAGTGCTTTAAATTTCGTCTGATCATGTTATGAAATGAAAATTTTGGCATGAGTGGAACCTTCGATGTTTTGAAGACGTGAGACGAATCGAGCTTGAAATCGCTATCGAGGCAGCCTCTACTTTTTGTGCCTATATTTCTAAATTTTGTGGCCAATAGTGTGGACCTTGAGCTTCTTGTTGGTCTCATGTTTTTGTTTTTTTCCTCCTGGTATCTTTCTATCCTCTCTTCTCTTACTTGTATTGCTCATGATGCTCCCAGGTACATCTAGATTTCAATTCCTATTACCTCACTTGAAATTCATTCTTACTTGAGTGTCAGAGTATCTTTTGTAGATCCCCCAAAAATTTCACCTGACCAGGAGACACGTTGTACCGCATCGCTCCGACATTAGGCAAGAACATATTCATCTTTATTACTACTCTTTCGTAAATCTTATTCTGATGATTAGCATCTAGTCTTTTTGGGGAAATGAAAGTTCCTAATATTTTATCAGAAACTTTCCTTCTCTCATATCAACCAGTTACATATCTCATTTTTCACTTCAGGTGCACAATTTTTAGGAAAATAATTTTTTGATTTCTATCCATTTATCTTTTGTCGTGTCAGATCACAATACATTTCCAAATCATTCCTTATGTTTTTACTTGACTTCTTATCCCCTTTGATTGTGATTATTAAGTCATACGCAAAACAAAGGTGACTTAACTCAAACTCTTTCACTTTATAAGGCAAGATTGATTTTTTGAAGATCTAATAACTATTGATAATAATTCTTCCATTATGATAAAAAGATAAGGTGATAAAGGGTTATCTTATCTTATTCCTTTAAATCATTCAAATGAATCTGAAATCTCCCCATTTAATTTGCAAAAAAAATCTGTTATTTTCAATATATCCCTTTATTCATTTAATAAACTTAAATCTCTGAAAATCCCATACACTTTAACATTTAATAGAAACATGTTTCTTCCTCTTGTTTCCACAAATTTTTGTACCAAACTATCATATGTTTAACCATTATTCTTCCATCTGTCACACATTCACTCTCAACCTCTAGTTTCTCAACTCTATACCTCTTTCTTCTCATCCTAACTAAATTATGAAAATACTTTGTATTTTTATCACCTCCTTCTAACCCGTTCTTCTTTGTCTTTGACCACCACTTTATTCTTATATGTCTACTTAAAGCAATCATTTTATTCCCAAGGATTCTCTGATACACATGTTCCTCCTCGGTAATGCTTCTGTTCTCTTCTTTTATTTCCAATAACTCTAACTCTCTATCGGTATCTTCCATATTCTTTTCCAAATTCCCTACTACTTGCCTATTCTATTTCCACGTAACTCCCATCATGTTCTCTAGGTTTTCCACCATATTTACACAATCAGCTTATGTTTTATACTAGTAATCCTTCACTATATCTTTCAAACTGGGATATTCGAGCCAAAAATATTCAAACATAAAATTTTCAGTATCCTTACTTCTCTTATTGAACTTTTCCTTTTCACATTTTATTAATATTCGTCTATGATCATAGTCAATCATCCTCAAATGTTCAACATTTACATCAAATTTCCAATCCATTCATATTGCATTATAAAACACCTTATCTAGTCTTGCCATTATTTTCTCCTTTCCTTTTCTTTTATAGACCATGTAAAACATGGTCCTATGAAACCTGCATCAAATAGTCTTGCCTTGGTAATGAAATTTTCAAATTTTGTCACAGAAGAGTTTTCTATAAAAGGTTTTCCTCCTCTCTTTTTTATGTAATATCACATACACAGTTCATGTCACCTACAACCGGCCATGGTATATCAGCTATTTCCAATTCAACCAATCTTCTCCATAAAGCATTTCTTCTACTTCTACTCACATTAGCATATATACATGTTACTAGAAAACATTTTCCATTCAGCAATTTCATGATATTTTATAGATTGATCATCCTTGTGCACCACTTTTCCTTTTAAGAAACTTTTCCTCCACAACATTAAAATTTCACCTGATTTATCAGTACTACTTACGGCAGTTTCATCCCAATTTCTAGCTTTGCTTTTAAGAAAATCCTTAGCTTCCTTCTCCTCAATATGAGTTTCTTGTATCAGTACTACATTTATATATTTTTTGTATACTCTACTAAGCACAAATATTCATTTGTCGCCTTCTTCTTTACCCCTCTAATATTCCATGATATCATCTTCATTTGTTATACTTTTTGGTTTCTCCCTATTTCCCATCTGATCCCTCATTCGGATCCTCCTCATCACCCAATGTATTTGTTTCTTTCAAGAATCTTCTCTTTTTTTATATTTCTGAAACCAATTAGTACATTCACTAACTTTTCATTTTCTTCATTTTGTTTCCTTCATTTAGTCATTTTCCTTATCATTCAGGATCTATCCTTCCTCTAAGAACTCATCATTTTCCTATTATTTTTCAGATATTAATTTTGCAAGAGAATATTGCTCAATCTTTCAGCTAAACTCTCCAAAGAAACTTCATTTTCTTTTGTATCCAATTTTTCTACTTCCTTCTCAGCTAAATTGTCTTTTGTTTTGAACACCAAGACAATTTTCTACTTGTGTTTTTCTCCTCATAAGTTGGATTATAGTGTTCTTCAGATATCTTCACTTTTAGCATTAATTTTATTTGGAGCTCCCCTCTTCCTCTTGACATGCACCCAGGGCCTTAATAGACCTTCCTCATTATTTTTTCCAGTATCAATTCCTTTCTTATTTTCCCTACAATCATCTTTTTATTTGCCTATGATACTATCATTCTCTTTGTGTCCAATTTTTTAACATTTAAAGCATAACACCAACAAATTCTCAGAGGCTATTGTTTGAAAGAAACTTTCATTTTCAGTATCTTTCCATATACCTTGTTGAATTGATTTCCTGATGTCCAAAAGAACGCAAACACTAGCAAATTTTCCCCTTACCTCAAACATTGTGTACTCGTCTATTTTCATTGGCTTTCCTATCACTGCTGCAATTTGCGGCAAAATATCATAGTGCATAAATTAAACAAGCAATCCTGACATCTGTATCTATATGGGCACTATTGATATTATTTCTTTCAATTGTTAGAAGCAATTTTTTAGGGGATTAAAGACAATGCATGTTCCTTGAGGAACCAGCCCCCCCCCCCCCCCCCCCCGGAAAAGACACTCCAATAATCTTCTTCAATTGCAAATTTAAAGGCAAAAAATCAACCGATAGATCTATAATTTGACATTCAGATTTCAACTTCCATAATTTTGGCATTTGATTTTTCACTATTTCTAGAACATGTGCTCTACCAAAAAAAATTCTCATAAGATATGAGTTTGTAGTCATACCTTGCTTTCTCTAGGTCATCCTTAGAAATATAGACTTTGCCTTTTGCATTGTTTTGAATCTTCTCTATCTTTTCCTTCATATCTGAACTCTTCCACTCTTCATTTCCTTTGGCCAATCTGAACAAATTCGCCCATGAATTTGGGTGATATTTCTTTCTTTCCTCCTCTGCACCTTTACCCTTAAAAGACCTAGCCTCTGATACCTGCAACTTCTTATCTTAAGGATTCATCATCTTCTGCCCTTGTAGATCCAGCGATCGCTGGTCCCCATTCTTCACTACTTCACCTCCAGCCTTAGTCGAATAAGAAGCTCTCTCTCGCCTTCAACATTCCCTTACGGAACTTTAGACCATACGGATCTAGCGGCTTCTTAGGTCTTGGGATCGTTGTCACCCCCTTCGCCTCTCTCTTCGCTGACTCCGCTTGACTCATAGCACCACGCCAATTCTTTGGTTTTATTGATGTTGGCTTATTGCAAGCATTGTATGTGAAAATCAAATCATGCTCCTCTTAACTCTATTTATTTTTGTTTCCATGTTGTATTGTGTCCAAGTGCAATGTGTTGGGTTGGCTTAGGGGTGTAATCGAGCCGAGCCGAGCCGAGCTTCCTTGTGCTCAAGCTCTGCTCGTTTAAGAAATGTCGAGCTCGAACTCGAGCTAGATCGAGCTTCAATATCCAAGCTCGAGCTCGGATTGTTTAAGCTCCTTTAGGCTCGTTTATTTTTCTCAAACGTGACCAAGCTCGTTCAAACTCGATTAAGCTCGGCTCGACTTGGGTTTATGCTCAACCCCATATGAAATATTAATATTTATATAATTATATATAAATATATGAAGCTCGATTAGGCTCGCGAGCCGCTCGAGTCAAGTATTACTTAGCTCGAGCTCGAGTTTTCATCGAGTCGATCTCGAGTAGCTCACGAGCTGCTCGGCTCACTTACACCCCTAGGTTGGCTTGTGCACGGCCCAGATTTGGCTTGATCCTGGTCGTGCTAGGTCCAATTTGACCACTTTAGGGGACCAAGTTGGATGGATGCTTTAGTGCATGTAGTTTGTGCCCAGCTCGAAGTTAGACCATACTCGACCCAGCCCGCATTCCAAGCCCGATCTAGGCCTGGGCCGATCATGATTTTTCTAAAATTTTTAATGAATTAATTAATAACTCAAATTATTTAAAATACTTAAATAAATTTGTATTCAGTAATTTGTGATATTTAATTATTTAATTATTTATTTAAAAATATTTTATATTCTTTTATCTTATTTTAATTTATTAATTTTAATTATTAATTTTACAATAACTCATGTTGGGTTGAGCCTAAGTGTTCGAGTCATATGTTGGGTTAGGTCTATCCTAAAAATCTTTAGGCCTGCGCCATCTCTAGTATCATGTTCTCTAGCAAATCTTTTATAAATATTATGCGGCATTCCATTATAAGTAAGAAAATAAAAAATGGGTTAGTGGACAATGTGCAAGACCTTGGTGAGGCCCTAGCCCCAAAGAGGTTCTCAAGGCGGGTAGCACGATTAGTAGCATGGTGGAGCTGGTGGCAGCGACAGTGTTGGTGTTGGGGAGGTATTGGATGAGGTATTGGAGGATACCATGAGATTCTACCTCTTTGTCAAAATATATTTTTTTTTGGTGATTTTTAAAGATATTTTTAAGGAAAAAAATAAAATATTTTAAGGGACTAGATGCAAAAAATATGTATTTTAATAAAGAGGAAAAATATATATATTCTACCTCAAAATATTTTAACTTTTTGTTAACTTTTGATGTTAAGTGCCAACATGGAATACTATGGACTAAAGATGGACCAAACGAAAAAAATAAAATATTTTAAGGGACTAGATGGAAAAATATATATTTTAATAACCAAAAACATAACAATATATATTTTAATAACCTAAAGCATAATAATATATAAATATGTTTTACTTTATTAATATATATATTTTTTTATCTAGTCTCTTAAAATATCTTATTTTTTACGTTTGATCCCTCTTTAGTCCGTGTCAGCATTTCATATTGGCACTTAACATCAAAAGTTAACTGAGGGACCAAACAGAAACGAAAATAATTTTTAAGTGACTAAATGAAAAGTTTTTAAAAATAAAAAATCAAACGAAAAAAATATGATATTTTGGAGGATCAAAAATATAATTAAGCATTTTTAAACCCTTTCCTTTTGTTTTTATTCGAACTATTAATGATTTCAATAACTGTGTTGGGATTCCACTAATTGAGTGAACACATAATAATGGACAAATTAGGAATTCTTTGGCCTACAAACCACCCATATGGTTTGTTAATGTGTATAGGAATGGCGTCGAAATTTTGTAGTGATTTGGCGTCGAAATGTTAATGGTTTATTGTAGTGCATAGAGGATGACTCAAAATCAGTTCAATGGATTATGCTCATCTATTGATGAAAGAGTTGCGGATTTAGCAATCATATACATGCATAATGGAGAATGTAAATGAATGCTTGCTAATCAAATTATCATGACTCGATTGGGACTTAATTTAAGTGGGAAGCTATTGCACAAAAGAATGGTGTTCTACTTGCCTTGTATGTAGTCCTTAACACAATTTGTAATAAATCTGACTCATTGGTTCAGGGGCGCAGCTAATGTAGCAAGAAGGGGGCAACCCCCCACCACTAAATTCACTAAATTACCTCAGCACAACGCTTAGAATTTCACACCAAAATTCACTAAATTACGAGTAGCTTACAATTGAGTACTTTACACCGAAAAGACCCTACACTCACCTCGAAAGCACTTTCACACCCAGAAGTATACTACCTTCCAACTGAGTGAGCTTTCTCACTTCAATTCCTAAGACATACTCCTAACTTTGTTTACCCAAGTGGCTTTATACCTTCTTTACCAAGGATACCACTCAATCACAAGACCAAACACTAGGTCTTCTTACAAGCTCAAGCAAATCAATTCAAAACAAAATAAAAATACTTTAATCACAAGAAGAGAGTAAAGAGGACTTATCACAATAAGAACACCTCTTCTTCTTGAGCCTAGCAAGCTTGAAGACCCCTTCTATGAAGAACACTTAAGGATGAGGGATCAAGAGCTAGATTTTATGGATTTGATCAATGAAGAGCTCAGGAGATGCTAAGGATCACTCTTTGCCGACGCCCAGGTCGCTTGTCGGTCGACCAACTGAGTGACCGAAGGCTTTCTGCCAATTTTTGGCATCATTCGATCGACCAGTTGGTCGATCGAAATAGCCTACTGCCCATATTGAGCTTCTGCCGGTCGACCAATCGATTGACCAAATCTGGGCAGGGGCTAATTTTTGTGTATTTTCCTTGCGCGTTTCATTTTTGGGTTTCGACCTTCAGCGTGCATCAACTTGAAGAGCTTTCCAAATGTTCTCTAGACTCGTCCATGATGTCTTTGGTGCACACGTCGAACTTCTAAAAATTTCCACGACGAACCCGAACGCGTCGACCAATGTCCTTCGATTTCTTCGATATTTCCGATCGGGGACATCGTGCGCTAACCGATATGGAACCTGAAAGCATTTCTCAATGAAACTATTAGTTCTATGTTTGTTATCATCAAAATCGAGATTAAGACCAAGGTTGAAAATCTTAGGCCAATAGAAGAAGAGAATCGTAGCTCAAAAAGACTATAAAAATGAATTATCTTTTGTAAAAAATGCTTATTTTTCATGTACCATTTACTACATATATATCTCCACTTTTAGAAGATTTTCTAAATCGATCTCAACATTTTATTAGTGCCAATTTCACTATTTGGGTGCTAGCATGGCACCTATTGATGTGGATCAATCGTGTCATGTCAACATCGCAAAATGAATAAAAAATCAAAAAAAAAATGTCATGTCACTAGGCATTTTTTACAGTGTTTAAAGGGTTAACTATGTAATATATCCTAACGTTTAAGAATTCTTTAAAATCTATTTTAACTTTTTATTTCCAACCAATAGGAGTCTCATATTTTGGATTTGTTTCAATTATATCATATCATAGAGCTATCATCAATTTGACCATTATGATGCTAATTAAGTAGCACTATCAACATGGTTAGAAATATAGTCAGCATCCCTAAATATATTTAAAAATAATAAAATATCATGAAACTAAATCCTTGGGGTTCGTGAATGATGCAGTCAAAATATAAGTAATGGTGCTATTGAGAATGATATAGTCGATCGTTGATGAGAGTGATGACAGTTCTAGCTCTGGGTAATAGAGACAGAAGATATAAGAGTACGTAGAGATGATGATCATTAAATGAATAAAGGCTCATTATCTCATTGATATCAATACACATGAGTGCATGTACATACAAGTTCAAGTATGGATAAGGTCGAATGAATGAGACAGAAATGAAATTAAATAGAATCGTGTCAAATATTAAGAGCAAAGGTGGAGCATGAAGTTGTCAAGAATATGGGTGAGCACGGGTCGGGACGTCCCGGTCCGGCCCGACCCGAAAAATCGGGACGGGACCGGGACAAATATGTCTATCCCGATTAAAAATCGGGACGAGACCGGGATGATACAAAAAAAATCGGGATTGTCCTATCCCGGTCCGGTTTATAATATAAGTAATATTAAATATATAATATTATTTTTTGAGAAAAAATATTAATTATTTTAATGGAGATATTGTTTTTATTTTATAAAAAACCAATATTAATAAATTTGGGACGTCCTGGTCCCGTCCCAAATTTTTCGGGGCCGGACAAAATCAGAATGCTTCGTATTCAGGACCGGGGCGCATATTTGTGTCTCGACTCAAAACCGGGATGGGACTAGGACATACCAAATCCCGGTCCATCGCGTCCCGAGCTCACCCCTAGTCAAGAATGTGGAGCAAAGGTGCTGGCCGAGTGGTGTAGTCATGGCTTATGCATGGCTTAAGCTAACGGTGCACAAATGATGCTTCATTAGAAGAGAGGTGAGGGTAAGTGTCAAGAATGTGGAGGACCAAGAATTAAGAATTAAAAAAAAAGAATATTTAATTTTTTAAAAGATTTGATAAAATAATATTTTATTACATTTAAATGTATTTACGAATGCTGGCCGGACTTCTGACTCACATCGGTAGTGTCACTCAACATCCTAATGACCAAGTTGATGATAGTTTGATTGTAATATATAATTAAAATAAATTGAAAGTAAGAGACCCTTATTGATTGAAAATAAAGTTTGGATAGATTTGAAAAATCCTTAAAAGTCAAAATATATTACTTAGTTAACACTTTAAACTTTATTATAAAAGGTTTAGCGAGATGACTTTTTTTAAAATTTATTTATTCATTAGGGATGTTGATGTGACATTGCTGATATGGCTTTTTTTAAAAAAAAATGACAACTCCTTGACGGTTGAATATAATTGAAACAAATTGAAAATCGAATATTCCTATTGGTACAAATAAACACAAACAAAACAATTTAAAAATAGGCATGAAAATTTGGCACATGTGCCAAACATCGGTTTGAAACTAGCAGACGTACGCCGGTATTTTGACAAATCGGCACCAGTCAAGCGCTGGAATTAATAACTGGCGCCATATAGGAGCCGGTATTGAGAAACCAACCCCTATACGACGTCGGTTTCTTTTATAGGCGCCAGCCAAGGTTGTCGTTGGTTTATTCTAACGATAGCTAGTTGTTGGCGCTTGAATCCAGGTTATTTTTTGTTATTAATTTTTTTAAAAAAAAATTATAAAGGAAAATGAAAAAATTAGACTCATAACGATAAAAAAAACAATTTTTAAATAGTTTTTATTTATTATAAATACAATATTTTTAGTCCCGCATTATTAAAAAGACTTATTACTTTTAAACATTATAAATATATTGATAAACTTAAAAAAAAAATTATCAACAAACAAAATATCAAAAATAATCTTGAACATGCTCTTAATATAATAAAATATAAATACTTATTTATTTATATAATAAGATATAATATGTTATATATTTTATAAATTAATAATATACATAAAATTAATATATATTATTCAAAAATATAAAATATATTTCAATACCGCCTATCTTAGGCGCTTATTATAGACGTACGGTTGAAAACCGGCGCCTATCATAGGCATCAGTTCTCAAAAACCGATGCCTTTTGGGCGCCGATTTTGCAATTTTTTCATCCTTCTTTATCGATCGTCAAACCGACCATTTTTGGAGCGCCTGAATTCATATTTAAGCTAAAAAATAGTCAGTTTTTTAATTAAAATGAGTCGATATTTTAATAATTTGTTGTAGTAAAAATATTGCAATAGATTTAAAAAATTCCAAAAAGTTAAAATATATTAACTAATTAATCCTTAATTATATATCAAAATCTGGTGTTAGAATTCCACAGCATATCTTAAATGTAATAAGTGGATTCTTTTGAATACATCAAAATTAGAATAAGCCGAGCTCGCGGGTATTAAGTAATTATTCCTTAATTATAGGGAGAAGTATAAATTTGGTCCTATAAGTTTTCAATTTTCTAGACTTTAGTCCTATAAAATTCATTTATGTATTTTCAGTCCTATAAGTTTGCTCCATAGTACAAATTTGGTCATATTCGTGACGGTCCGTTAACTCTCCGTCAATGTGGACTAGCGTCATTCATACACGTTGACAGGTTTGGTCCTATAAGTTTCATTTCAAAATTTTCAGTCATATATGTTTGTCCAGTAGCAAAGATTTAGTCCTATATATTTGCCTCGTAGCACAAATTTGATCCAATATATTTGCTAGATGACATAATATTGTTTATTTTTTCGTGGATAGAGAGTTAACGGACCATCGCAGATAGGACCAAATCTATGCTACATGACAAATATATATGATTGAAAATTTCAAAATGAAACTTATAGAATCAAATCTGTCAACGTGTATAAGTGGCGTTAGTCCACATTGACGGAGAGTTAACAGACCGTCACAGATATGATCAAATATATGCTACGGAGCAAACTTATAAGACTAAAAATACCAAAATGAAACTTATAGAACCAAAGTCCAAAAAATTAAAAATTTATATGACCAAATCTGCACTTTTCCCCATAATTATATATCAAAATATAATAATAATGCTAATGTCACTACAAAAAAATTAGACAAAAAAATTGAAATTAGTGGCAAGTTATTTTTACCACGATAGTAATATACAGTGGCAAAATGATGATTCAGTGGCAAAACAGTGATCGCCAACTGTTTGTCACTTTAGGTCTGTCGCTAAAAATTATTTTTGGCTTTTGTGGCGAACTTTAGCGGATTGCCACGAATTGTATTTCCTTTAGTGGCAAATGAAAAAGTCAAACTACCTCCATCTATTGTGGCAAACGGGGCTTGCTGACATCACGTATCTTTTATGGTAAAATTTTTTACCACTTATTAATAAATATTTGTCATTATTCTACTCTTTCTGGAATCCTTTCCGTGATAAAAATATATGAAATTTGCCACTAATATCGTGTTACATTTTGCCATTAAATATCAAATTTGCTATAAATTTTTTTGCCACTACATGTTTGATCCTCATTAAACGTTAAAATGAATTTGTCACTAACACGATTTCAAATTTGGATTATTGCCACAATATCAGTGATGATTTTTGCCATAATTTTGAAAATATGTGATGAATAAATTTACCACAAATACACAAAACTTAATTAACAATTAATCATTCATTAATATAATAATCCACCTGCTAATTAAAAACCTACAACTTAGCAGGTATACAACCAACCACCTACATATCCAACCATCAATCAATTCAAAATAAGTTCAACATTAATTCAAATACATCAAAAACAACATTGTCCACCAACTTGAAATTGTCGAAAGTATCTAATATCCATTAAAAAGAAGTTACAGTAGGTAAACAAAATAGTTCGTACGCAAAAAAAACCAGACAACACTGCCCCAATAAAAAGAAATTACAGTATGTCCACTAGATCCACTTCATTTCTTCTTCTTTTTCTCCTGCAAAAAAAGGAAAGTCAAAACACAAGTCAAAATCAAAACTCGATAAATTAAAAAAAAAAATTCTTATTTAAGAGTGATAACTACGAATAAGATATCAGAGAATATGAAAGACTATAGAAGGAGTAAATAAGAAGAAGATGAGACAATCAAGACCAAAATCACATAACACAACTCACAATTACATTCAATATATTAATTGTTGAGCCATGAATATCTTGAATACAATATATTAATTGATAAGAATCAGACAATAGTAACATATTTTACCAACTTAGCATGTTTTTAAATACCAACATCTCAAGTTTTCAACAACTTGCTTTGATTTTTAAATTTCATCCAATTGTTCAAACATTGTTCACATGTATAGCTTCCACACACTTCATTCATATATCATCCCTACTAAGTGACTGCAGAGTCTATTACAAAATACCTAACAAAGGCATATATTATCTTCATATCTTTTAAGGGACTATCTGATCATTATTCAATCCAAGAACTTGACTGAAGTTGAACCTCGTGATGAAATAAGGATAAACATTTTGTATCAATGCCAATTTCATCCATTTATTGAGCCTGCTTATCAATCTTACTCTATCATCTCAAAGAGAAGTTAATATTATGGAGAATATGTGTTCATCAAGTAAGAAGTACATCACAATATTTTGGTTGAATGCCAGCCAAACTGCTAAGCAAGCTTTTATGCATCAAGTTTAGTTTGAACATCTTAATTGGTACCCTTAAATTAAAATATATTTACAGCACTCACATAACAAGTAGACGCTCCATATATAGAAGAGAAGGGTACAAATAAGTAGACTCTATAAATCTTATTTACAGCACCTTTGTGAAGATAAAAAGCAGGTGCGGTGCGCCGACTTGCCGGTGAACGAGAGCAGATTGAAGAAATGGGGAGAAGCGAAGACGAACAGTGCGATGCGGTGCTGGGGACTGGGAGAGTGAAGGCGAGTGGTAATGTAACTAGGGATCAGGGGCGGAGCCAATGTTTTGGCAGGAGGGGGCAATTGCCCCCCCTCACATTGGTCCCCCCATTACATATATATTACTATATATATAATATACATTAATATTTAACTATATTTGCCCCCTCTAAAAATATATTTTTATCATGTAATTGCCCTCATAAGATGCGATTTTATATTTTGCCCCTCCTAAAATAATTTTCTGGCT
Organism: Canna indica; assembly: GCA_034359265.1. NCBI lineage: Eukaryota > Viridiplantae > Streptophyta > Magnoliopsida > Zingiberales > Cannaceae > Canna > Canna indica. Next base: position 15,580,300 of record CP136898.1, read on the forward strand.
TCGCCCCTGCTAGGGATGTAATGTAAGAAGCCCTAGTTTTAACTTTTAGTATTTAATTTTTTTAATTTATTTTTAATTTATAAATCATTATTTGATATATTTTATTATATATATTAAAAATTAAATTTAACTGGTCGGTTAACCGAAATCAGTGGACTTTTTACAATGTGGACCGAACCCAAAACCGAAACCCGATTTTTTCAACAAAAAAAAATGAAACCAAAAAAACCGATTCGGTTAACCGAATTAAAAAATTAATACGATTTTGAACCGATTTTCCAATTTATCGAAAAATTAGTTTTTTTCTCACCCCTAGCAATTGGAGGTCGCACAGGCGACGCAAAGCGGAGGCGTCCACCATCAACCTCGATCTCCGATTCCAAGGAAGGTGGGAGGTAGGTGGTCGAAAGAAAAAAGGAAGACTTGCAGGGGAAGAGTTGTGCGGGGGATGATAGAAAAAAAAAGAGGGATAGTCGTTTGTCGGCGGAAAAAGAAGAGGATAAGAAAATTTGGAATTTCATAAATTGGTAAAATATTATTAAATTAGGTCATATAAATAATAATGATTATTAAATTATAAAAATATTATTTAATATTAAAACCTAATATTATAAAATGTTATCTAATATTATTTAATACTTCAATAATTTAATAACACTAGGTATTAAATTATAAATTATTTTAATTTTAATTGATTTTATTTATTTATAAATCACTACTGGAATAATGGGCATCAGCAACGGCGTCAGCCGTTGCAACGGAGCCGTGGCAGAAAATCGCGTCGCTAATAACTTAGCAACGGATCAGCAACGGCCGCTCGGGTCATTGCTAAAAATATTATCAGCAACGATTTTGCCACAGACACGGAGCCGTTGCTGATAACATTAATAGCAACGGCTAGTGAGTCCGTAGCAACGCCGTTAGTAAAAGACCGTTGCTAAGCCATTGCTGTAGGTCATCAAAAATGGCTTTCGATACACATTTAGCAATGGCTTTCCCACGAACGGCCGTGGGAAAGTTGTTGCTGATGATGTAAACCTGAAAACGAAAAAAATTTAAAATTCCAAATTTTCATTGATACATATCAACATTATCTGACACATAACTCACACACTCATACACTCATACACACATTCATTCACACATCATAAATACACCAAGATATACATCAAAACAATTATACTTATATTTATAATTATCCACAATAGTACAAAAAGTATTCAAATACAAAATTGAAGTATCAATATCCAAACAAAATAAATTAAACAAGTATAGTATCCAACTAACAAAGTCAATATAAAAAAATCTCACGATGACGATGGAGGATGGTCTGGATCATATGGCGGGGTCTGGAGTGCTTGAGTGTACATCGGCGTGGACTGACTCGAGGACGATGGATCAAATGATGCCGAAGAGATGCCTGCTCCGGGATGACCTGACATGTTGCGTAGCATAGCATGCATCTCAGCCATCATCTGACTCTGGCGCTCCATCATCTCAGTCTGACGCGCGACTGTCTCCTCTAGTGTCCTTATCCTACTACTATGATCATAACTGGATCTAAAGGTGGACGGCCGCTCACCAGCGACCGTAGGGGTCGGTGCCCCAAGTGGCCCTAGCACGGCTCGATCAGCCGACATGATTCTGTCAATCAATGACAATTTCTGTCAATCAATGATTCTGTCGTCCAACTTCGATCAGCCGACATGATTCTGTCAATCAATGATAATTTCTTTGGTTAATGTCTTTAGGTGAGATTGTCCTATTCCATTCGGGATTTATGTTATTCATATTGCACTAAGTACTTCTTTTAATCGCTAACTTCATTCTAAATTTCGGCAGCATCACCCTACAGTTCTTCGATTACACATATCATTTGGGGCGCGTATCGGAGAACAAGAGAGATGCTGCCGAAATTTAGAATAAGTTAACAGTTAAAAAAAAACGTAAGTGCATTACAAATAACTATATTCCCAAATTATCCAATCAGGGACAATTCAAGGATTGTACATCGTATAAAAAATCATCTACTTCTTTTACACGAACATACAACCCCCGAACGAATCTAAGATTTTGCTAAATCATATCCGACTCGTCGATGCATACGTGAAACATATCAACTCGTCGGATGGATGATTATTTTCTAAATATTTCGAGTCGGTTCGAGTCCATATTGGACAATTTCGACACAAGTCCAAATTAGACGATTCCGGCGGAACTCCGAAATCACTACTAGAAACTTGGTCTTCAGCAACGGCCGCTCAAGCCGTTGCTATTTGCAACGGCATTCTTACGACCGCTCGAGCCGTTGCAAATATGTTGTATCTGCAACGGCTTTCTAACGGACATGCGAGCCGTTGCTGATAATGTTAATTATCAGTAACGGCTTTCTAACGGACAAGTGAGCCATTGCAGATGATAACTTATTAGCAACGGCTTGCTAACGGACAAGTGAGCCGTTGCTGATGATAACTTATCAGCAACGGCTTTCTAACGGGCGAGTGAGCCGTTGCTGATAAGTTTATATAGGTCGCAGATCGCGCCCGCCCCCCTTCTTCCTCCCGCTGCTGCCGCCGCCGCTCCTCTCCTCGCCTCTCGCCGCCACTGCCGCCACTGCCGACGCCGACGACGCCGACAACTCCTCCCGCTGCTGCCGACACTGTCAGGTATGTGCCCTCCGGCTGCCGTCTCTTCCCGTTGCAGCCGGTAGAAAATCCGACCGAAACCCTAAAAATAGGGTTTCGGCCGATGGCCGCCGTCGGACCTTGTACATTGGCCGGACAGTGTGTCCGGCCAGTGTACGCCGGCGCCGGAATTTGTAGTTTAATAATATTTTATTATTGTTTTTAAATTGTTTTTTAATTGTTAATTAATTGTTAATTAATTATTTAGATTAATTATTTAGATTAGTTATTTAGTTTGTTAGAATAATTTTTAGGGTTTAGATTAATTTCAGAATTATCCACTTCGGACGCGCGCTAGAATCGTCCAATTCGGACTCGCGCCAGAATCGTCCACTTCGGACGCGCGCCGGTATCGTCCACTTCGGACGCGCGTCAGAATCGTCCACTTCGGACGCGCGCCGGAATCGTCCACTTCGGACGCGCGCCGGAATCGTCCAATATGGACTCGAACGGTCTCGAAACATTTAGAAAATAATCATGCACCCGACGAGTTCATATGTTTCACGTACGCATCGACGAGTCAGATATGATTTAGTAAAACCTTAGATCCGTTCGGGGATTGTATGTTCGTGTAAAAGAAATAGATGATCTTTTATACGATGTACAATTCTTGAATTGTCCCTGATTGGACAATTTGGGAATATAGTTATTTGTACTGCACTTGCATTTTTATTTTAACTGTTATCTAATTATTCTAAATTTCGGCAACATCTCTCTTGTTCTCCGATACGCGCCCAGATGATATGCGTATTCGGAGAACTATAGGGAGATGCTGCCGAAATTTAGAATAATTAGTTAACAGTTAAAATAAAAACGTAAGTGCAGTTCAAATAACATAAATCCCGAATGGAATAGGACAATCTCACCTAAAGACATTAACCAAAGAAATTGTCATTGATTGACAGAATCATGTCGGCTGATCGAAGTTGGATGTACCGACGTCTTGATCGTGGAGCTTTAACGAATGAGTTTCGATTAGGCGTAACATACTTCCTAAATTTCGCCTATTCGAATCGGAATTTCGTTAGCATGGGTGATCAAATCCGATGTCCGTGCCGTATTTGTTCAAATGGACGATTTTTGGATCGGGAGACTGTCACTCTGCATCTATATAGCAAAGGATTTGCACCAAGATATTTTCTATGGACTTGTCACGGGGAGTCACGCGAAGTCGGGACGTCGAGCAATCCTGTCGTTCAGACATATGGTGAATCTTCCTCTGCTGGTGCTTCTTCATCCAGTCAATGTAATCCCTATAGAACGATGAATGCTGGGGTCTGCGTGAAAGGGACAACCTATGTTGAATGTGATATGAATTTTTATGGACTGGTGGAAGAAGTGATAGAGTTGCACTACTTCGGCTTGAAATCAGTGATCCTATTTAGATGTCATTGGTTCGATACAACAGAAAGGGGCATGAAAGTTCATCCAAAATACAAACTTGTTGAGGTTAATTACAAATCGAAATTGGCAGCAAATGAGCCTTTTATATTGGCATCACAAGCCGAACAAGTATATTACGCGAAGTATCCGGCTCGAAATAAAGATAGAGCAGATTGGCGTGTAGTCTGTAAGACAAAAGGTAGAGGAAAAATTGATCTGATAGTAGGAGAAAATGATCCTCCTGGTTTCTATCAAGAAGATGATCTTCCTGCTGTGGATCGTATTATTCCAATACTCGAGGATGCAGACACAACGTCAATTCAATTAGAAGTTGAATATGCTGATGATGACGATCATAAAATTGAGGAAGCTGGAGATGAAGAAGATGAAGAAGAGGAAGAAGAAGAAGAATTCGAAGACTATTATTCAGATGATGAGGAATAATTATAAAGTATATATTTTATTAAATATATCTCCACTATTTATACAATAATCTGATTATATGTCTGTTCGACAGATATGTCTGGTCGTGGTTATCGACGCAGGAGAGCTTCAGAGTCTCCGATCGGTGAGACTCCAGCACTTACTCATGCTGTTGATCCTCCTGTTGCTGATCCTCAAGAGGATGATACTGCCGAGGCTAGTACATCCAGACGCAGGCGGCCACGCGGGCCGAACAGGTGGCAGCCTCCACCAGCCACAGAGTCACGTAGATTGATTAGCGTGATTGGGGAGCGGTAATATATCATGAATTATGAATCATTACAAATTCATTATATCATAATATAATATTAAAATTTATTTTTGTTGTGTAGGTTCGAGCAAGAAGAAGTGCCGAGGAGCATTTCTTCTACTATTTGACGATACATGCACGGGGCATGGCCTACGTGGTCTCACGTGCCTAGCGAGCACGTCGACATGTTATGGCGCGAGTTTGAGGCACGTATTATTATTATTTTTTACATGCATGATGATATATTAATATTGGTACTGATATTATTATTTTGCAAGCTCGCTATACATGGGCCGAGGACCAGAGGCCCTTCATTTACGCTGCCTGGGAGGCTATTTCCCGGGCAAGGTACAACGGACAGCTGGGGCAGGCTCGGTCCCAAGCGATGGCACGAGCTGGGACCACTAACATCGCGGAGACTCGGGGATACGGCCCCGGTTGGATTACTCCGGATATATGTGACCAGCTCGTGGGGATATGGTCGACAGATCGATGGCATGAGGTTTCTCAAAATGCGGCTAGAAATCGCATGTCGGGGGAGCAGCGCGTCACACCGGCGGCTCTGTTGCATTTGGAGTGCACGCGAACCGTATGGTAAGTATATCTTTTAATTATATATTTTATTTGTTACTATGTGTACTAATTAATGTATTTGTTTTGTAAATGTAGACGACGGTGTCGGATGACGGGAGTGTCCAGCGACCCTCCCCGATGGCGGTGTTTGAGCGGACTCACCGTCGAGCACATGGGACGGGGGAGTACATCGACAACCGCGCTGCATACATTGTGGTAATTATATATTTGTTTAAATTATTCATTATATATTTATAATTTAAGTTTTATGATAAATATTAAACAAAAAATCAAACTCGAGTAGGAGACCTACAGCCAGACGGTGGTGCAGCGCGGGGGTACCCCCGAGGACTTTGACGCAGCATCGTGGGTCGAGGCCGCAGGTGGCTGGGACCATGGCCGCGTATATGGCTTCGCAGATAGTGGTCATGCGCGAGTCGTGCTAGGGCCACTTGGGGCACCGACCCCTCCGGTCGCTGGTGAGCGGTCGTCCACCTCTAGATCCAGTTATGATCATAGTAGCAGAATAAGGACTCTAGAGGAGACGGTCGCGCGTCAGACTCAGATGATGGAGGAGATATATGCTATGCTACGCAACATGTCAGGTCATCCCGAAGCAGGCATCTCTTCGGCATCATCTAATCCATTGTCCTCGAGTCAGTCCACGCCGGTGTACACTCTAGCACTCCAGACCCTGCCATATGATCCAGACCATCCTCCATCGTGATCGTGAGATTTTTTGTTTGGATATTGAACTTGTTACTGAGATATTGAACTTGTTTAACTTATTTTGTTTGGATATTGATACTTCAATTTTGCATTTGAATTGTTTTTATACTATCGTGGATAATTATCAATATAAATATAATTGTTTTGATGTATATCTTGGTGTGTTTGTGATGTGTGAATGAATGTGTGTATGAGGGTATGGGTGTGTGAGTTATGTATCAGATAATGTATTAATGTATCAATGGAAATTTGAAATTTTCAATTTTTCTGTTCCCAGGTATACGTCATCAGCAACGGCTTTCCCACGGCCGTCCATGGGAAAGCCGTTGCTAAAAGTGTATCGAAAGCCGTTGCTGATGACCTACAACAACGGCTTAGCGACGGGGTTTTACTAACGGCGTTGCTACGGACTCAGCGGCCGTTGCTATTAATGTTATCAGCAACGGCTCCGGGTCTGCGGCAAAACCGTTGCTGATAATATTTTTAGCGACGGCCCGAGCGGCCGTTGCTGATAATATTTTGAGCGACGGCCCGAGCGGCCGTTTTGATCCGTTGCTAAGTTATCAGCAACGCGACTTTCTATCACGGCTCTATTGCAATGGCGCGGCCGTTGCTGATTCTCTTCAGCAACGGCATCAGCCGTTGCTGATGACCATTTTTCTAGTAGTGAATGAATGATTCTGGCGTGCGTCCAAAGTGAACAATTCCGATGCGAGTCCACTGAGGACAACTCCGGACTAATTAAAAATATTTGAACTAATTAATTAATATTAATCTACAATATTTTAACTAATTTAAATAATTAACCTACCATTATTAAATATTAATCTAACTAAATTAAACTAAAAATTAATATAAACTCTAAAAATTAATCTAAACCCTGAAAATTAATCTAACAAATTAAACAATTAATCTAAACAATTGAACAATTAAACAAATAATTAATTAACAATTAAATAATTAAATAAAAAATTATAAAAATATCATTTTCGGCGTCGGCGTCTAGTGTCCGGACACTGTACAAGCTCCGGCAGCGGCCATCGGTCGTTCGTCGCCGGCCGAAACCCTAAAAATAGGGTTTCGGTCGGATTTTACTTTGGGATCAATGGGGAAGGTTGGGCGGCGAGAAATACTTGAAATCGGCGGTCGAGGACGAACGACAGCGTCGGCAGCGGCGGCGAGAGGCGGGAGGAGCAGGCGGCAGCATCACCGGGAGGAAGAAGGGGCGGGAGGAAGAAGGGGCGGGTGCGATTTGCGACCTATATAAACTTATCAACAACGGCTCACTCGCCCGTTAGAAAGTCGTTGTTGATAAGTTATCATCAGCAACTGCTCACTTGTCCGTTAGAAAACCGTTGCTGATAATTAACATCAGCAGCAACGGCTCGCATGTTCGTTAGAAAATCGTTGCAGATACAACATATCTGCAACGGCTTGAGCGGCTGTAATAATGCCGTTGCTGATAGCCGTTGCTGAAGACCCAATTTCTAGTAGTGAATTTAGATGTGGTAAAGGGGGAGAATTATTTTTGTCGTCCAAAAAAATAGAGAAAATTTTTGTCAATTTTTTTATTTTTTAATTATTTTACCATCTATGGCATACATAATTTGTCACAATAAATAATTCTATATCTATGGTCAATATATTATTGCAAACAATTGTCATAGAATATTGTGACAAAATTATGGCAAAAATATTATCGCAAACGTTTGCCATAGAATATCATGACAAACTTGTGTCAATTTTTTTGTCGCAAACGCTTGTCACAGTAGAATGTTTTGAATCGGTGGCGAAACCTATTGTCATAATTTTAAAAAACTATAAACTTTGAACGCTGACTCAATTATTAGTGGCAAACATAATGACAAATTCACTACAACACAATCGACCTATAAAAACACATAATTAGAGACAAATTAGATTTTTGTTTCTAAATTTTCACATTAAGAGACTAATAGACACAAAATTTATTCCTAATTAGTCTCTAAAAATAGCTTTAGAGTTATATCAATTAAGTGACTCTGTTGTTGGATAGCTTAGAGTCAAATCAATTAAGTGACTATGTTATTGTTGTTTCTATAGATCTTTAGAGATAAATTAGAAACAAATTTTGTGTCTATTAGTCTCCAAATGTGAATATTTAGAAATAAAAATATAATTTATCTCTAATTTTGTGTCTCTATAGGTCAATTGTGTTGTAGTGAAAATTAAAAAAATTATCGTAAATTATTCTAGCTTATACTTTTAACCAAAAAACTAATTTTGTCACAAATTTCGTTGCAGATTACACCTTTTGTGGTCAATTATTATTGGTCACTCCAAAATTTTATCATAAATTTTTATTTTTTTAGTGTGCGTAAACTTTTGCAAAAGATTTATTTTAATTATTAGTAAAGTAAGAATTGTCAAAAGATGATGCATGACTACAACTTCCCAGTTCCAAATTTATTATGATGATTTGTCTATTGTCATTTGCAAAATGTGATCGACTTATATGGAAACATGTCCTCTCTTTTTTTGTTAAATGTTATATGTTCTTTTTGTAATTAATAAACAATATTGAACCTTTTTGTAAAGTATTATATAGTGCATGTACTTAAATGTATAGTTGAAGATTTAGTATATATATATATAATTTGTTTGATTAAACTATAATGTTGTTTTTCATAGGCTACATATTGTTCTCATAATTAAGATTCAAGTTTTATCGAACTCGAGTTGCTCGCGAGCTCAGACCAAGCTGAATCGAGCCGAAGAAATGAGCTCGTATTGTTATTGAGCTCGGTCGAGCCCAGACCCAGCTCGATCTCGGCTCAGTTCGAATCCACCTCTCGTATAAAGAGAATGTAATAAGGCTAGCTGATGATCATTTTGTTGCAAGCAAAATTAGGAAAAAAAACTTATATGGGTGGTTCACCTGTCCGTAAAAATTGCTATGAGCGAGTGAACATGAACAATAATTGAATGAATATGGTCAAATGAATATAAATTCATATTCATTTCTTTTTTTATTCATGTTCATTCCTTTTCTATTCATATATATTCATTTTTTTTATTCATATTCATTCTTTTTCTATTCATATATATTTATTTTTTTTATTCATGTTCATTCTTTTTCTATTCATATGCATTCGTTTGGTTTATATATTTTCTATGTGCCCATGGAAATTGCACATGTTTTTGAATTCACGTCGATTTAATAATTAATTGGATAAATTCTACTCCGTGTGAACATGATTATCACAATTCTAGCTATTTCAGTTTTCAGCTTAATAAAATATTCTTTAATTTGTTTGATTTAAAAAATAATTAAGGGATCAAATTGATACTTTTTAAAATCTGAACCAAATTGAGAAAAAATAAATATTAAATAAAAGTGATGAAGAAGTTTCCATTAATTACGTGTGATTATCTGTAAAACCATAACCATGAGTCCATGACCATCAATTGGTACCTAGAGATTAAGATCATGCAACTTGCTTGCATAAAAAAAAGTATTACATCGATCTATATGTTTCTAAAACATGTTTTTTTTTTCTTTGATTTGCCCATGCATCGGTCAAACAATCATATCTCATTCCGTTTCGATCGTTCTCGATCAAAATTTCACATAAATTGCACTTTCTCTCAAAGTAATTCACTCATGCATGCATGCAATCGCCCGCTTATTGGCCGAAGAGACCCAAGCGAACAGGTGTGCCTGTCTTCGGTACCCAATCGTCGGCCTGGATGAACTCCGTCGCTGTAAACGTGATCGCCTCGTCACGGCTCAGTACCTTCACTCCCGGCCACTTCACCCGCTTTGACGAGTCGCCGCTGGGGCCCTTGTTGTTGTACTCGGAGTAGGACAAGGTGTTCAGCCCGAAGTCACCCGACCACGGCGTGTACCCCTCGGGGGAGATGAAATCACCGATATCCGACTCCATGACCACCGTTTTGGAAAACTCCTGCCACGGCCGGCCGAGGTAGCTGCGGATCTTGCCCACGTCCGGTTTCAGGTCGTCTTCGGGGACGATCTTGCAGTTCTGGATGACGAAGGCGGTGGTTTCTGTGCGCATGGTGCGGCCCTGCGCCAGGACGATGTTCTGCTGGTTGTCGAGCGGGCGCCGGACGGTCATGATGCAGTTCTGGAAGACGGCGGAGCCGTCGCCGAAGATGAAGTCGATGGTGCCGCTGATGAGGCAGCCACGGTAGAACTGACGATGGCTGTGAGCATAGAGCGTGTCTTGGTAGCCCTCCATGCGGCAGTTGAGGAAGATGGCGCGGTCGGCCTGCACGCGGAGCGCCACCGCCTGGTGCTTGATGGCCCCGGCCGTGTTCTGGAATCCGATCGACACCCCCAAGAACCCCTCTCCGGCCACAGCTGCCAGATTTGAATTTTTGCACATATTTGCAATTATATCTCATATTATTTTTGTTTAACTAGGTAATTTAGCTAACGGTGTGTGTTTTCAACTCACCAAAGGTTGCGGTATAGAAGGTCTTGGTACCGTCGACGTTGTTCTTGCTTCCGGTGATGACCGTCTTCCTCGAGCCATCACCGTACATGGTTACGTTGATCATGTTCTTCTCGATCAACAATTGTTCCTCGTACACTCCCTCCTTCACGTAGATCACATACCTTCAAACCGAAACATAATTAAATCACTGTGGGTAAAACAGCGTACGTAGGAGAATAATTGCTGCGAGCGATTTCGTTCACTTTGATCAAGAACATAAATATGTATACCTTCCGTCATATTTTTTGGGGATTTTTGCAAGTGCATCTGCAATGGTGGTGCAATCGCCGCTCCCGTCCTTGGCAACCGTAATATTGGGCGTGAATCCCTGAGCGCTGCGGGCGAGAAGAACCCGACGGTCATCGTCGGAAATCCACGATGGAAGCCCATCTTTATGGAATTCCGGCGGCTCCTTCGCAAGAAGACGCCGGCCCCCGCCAATCTGAACAAGAGACACAATGGAAGAAATGCTTCCAACGATGGACAAGGCGTTGCTCGTGAGCTGCTTGGTGGAATTCATGGCGTTCTGCATCTTCGTCTTAAATTCCCCCTCTGGATATCCGTCGATGCATGTTTGCTGGTACGTGGCGACGGCGCTAAGCCAGGTACTGAGGTCGTGCACCTTCCTGGGTAGCTGGTTCAAGTTGTGCGAGTCGATGGTGCTCAACGTGCCGTTGAGCTCACCCACGGCGTACGTGTGCAGGTCCTTGCAGACCTCCACAGCGCCCTTTACTGCCGGGTCGTCCGACTTGATCGTGTCGGACTTGGCGAACGCCTCTGAGATCTCCTCGACGAGGATGGAGACCGCCGCCCGGACGAGGTCCTTGGGCGTCGAGGTCTCATTGGCGTGCTTCTTGAGGCTCGCCTCGCAGGTGTTTTTGAAGTCGGTCGATGAGCAGATCAGAGAAATCGCCGTGCTGGTGTGGAAATCCTTCTTGGGGGCGCCGCCGCCGCCGCCTTTGCCGGAGGAGGATGAAGTGCTCAGCTGGCTGGAGGTGGAGGTCGTGCTTTCGGTTTCGTTGTTGTTGTACACAACCGCAGCAGCGCCAACGACGGCGAGGACGAGGATGGCGGACACAGTTGAGACGGCGGCGATGATGCGTCTCCGCCGCTGCTGCCTCTCAGCGCGGCGGCGCTCAGACAGGTAGTTGAAGTCCTGGAAGGCGGACATGGTTGTGGCTTTATTTGGGGGAGGGGATGCGAAGATCCTCTCCTTCGCCCTTCCTCTGCCTTAGCGTTTGATGAAAGGCAGAGGGCAGGATCGATGAAGGCTGATGGAAAAAGAGAAGGGGGAAGAGTTTTAAAAGCGCAAGCTTGCTCGGAAAAGAATGGTGGGGAGAGGTTTGAGGTGCATCGTTCAGGGTCAAATGCAAAAATGGCGGTAAACGTACATTACAGATTTACAGCGAGTGTTAATTCCAGGTGGATTAATATGGCACCTTATGTGGATGTTTTATTACAAACTTACACGTGTCATAGAATAATAATAATAATAATAATAATAATAATAATAAATATGTGAGAGAACTTCCCGTGATATGGATGACACTAGGGAGGATTTGGGACAACTAAGTCAATCCTATTTCAAATCTATTAAGAAAATTTAATCCTAAACTCGTTCCAAACTCGTTAATATTTTAAAGGGTAATTCTCAAACTCATCTCACTAATTTAACGGGTACCCAGTGGGTACCCGCTTTTTGCCCGTTAATAAATTTTATATATATATAAATTATCCTACAATCTACATACTTATCATATCATCTAAGAATAGTTAACAAAATTTATATAAAAAAATTATTCTACGTACTTATCATAACATCTAATATTATATGACTTATACGAATAGTTTAAAATTACAAAAAATGTTCCAATGACAAATATAAACTATAAGTTCAAATTGATTACAACGAGTGATAATTAAATATGTTATTATTGTATAATGTATACTTAATTTTAATTAAAAAAATAAATTATATTGAACTCTAATTAAAAAATATAATTATCTTATATACATGAATAATATGAGAGTATTTGAGTAATTTTATACTTGACGGGTTTGGGACGAATTTTAGATTAAAATCATGAACTCATCCCAAACTATATAGAATTTTTTTCTCAAAATCATATACTCGTCTCACGACCCAATGAGCAAAATCTGCTAATGACCCACCGGTGACGGGTGAAATATTTATTTAAGTAAATTCACTGCCACCCCTAGACCAAAAATGATTCACCGGTGACTCGTGTTATTTTAAATATGTCAATTTTGTTTTATATAAATTATTCAATTATAATTATAATTAAGTAAATTAATTTGAAAGATTAGCAATGCCATTGTAAATAAAATTATATATAAGTTAAGAAATAATCGCTTGGAAAAGTATAATGTTATTTCTGGTTACAAAATAAAAAAATATAAATAATTAAATATTATATTAATTTAAATAATAAATGTTCTTGTCTAGAGTAAAAAAATTTCTAAGTATGGATATATGAAATTGGAATTTGAATTTACCTGATGTTTGTATATAATGTAGGATTGAGGGATGTCTGATAATAATATCTCCCGAAATCTCATAGAGATGTGCTCAGAACAGGTTGAGACTAATCTTGAAAATGTCAATTTCATAATTGACGAATCTCATATAATTAATGACATAAGTGTCCTTCTACGGTCGGGTGGAGCCCCCGGACTAAATATATTTAGTCTAGCTCATGAATGTACGTGGGCGCTTCTAGGCCTGATTCAGTCGGGCCCAAAGTGCTAGTCCAATCCACAGCCCCTGAGCTTGGTCAGAGTTTAGGATTTCGTGCCGAGCTCTAATGATTTGTTGGCTTCTGGCCTCGCTCTAATGTACTAAACAAGAGACCTCAGCAGATATTGGTGTTGCTGCTTCGCAACCCTTCGGTTTCCAAAGCAAATGTGGCGGTTAGAGAGAGAGAGTCTTTTCGTGTGCTCGCAACCTACACAGTCATTAATCCTGACAAGAGGCAATTATGACTAGAGATTCGATTGCCAATTTTTAAGTCGCTTGAATGTAAGTCACCTGTTCGGGGGAGGCCACCGACTTGTATAGGCTCAGGATCATCGATGAGCTGATGCACGCTCCTGGACATCTCCTCTAGGGTCCAAATCTGAAATTCTGAGTTGTTGTTCCGTGTGAAGAACTAAGAGTGCTGGCGGGGAAGAGGTGCCTGGTACTTCTTTTGGCTCGGGACGGTCTCAACTTTAAGCACTCATTGTAGCACAAACGGGCTTCCTTTTGGTCCGTGTGAACCACCCCTACTTCTGTTTCTAGGATGGTGAATTTGATTTCCATATGAGGAGTCGATATAATGGCTCCCAAGCTATTCAGCGATGATCGCCTCAAGATCATATAATAAGGTTTGGGGCATTTGATGACCAAATGTTGCACGTCCATCGACTTTGTCTTTGCTGGGAACCGAACGTCATTGTCAGCCAGATGTAGCCATGGGTGCTGACTCATTCTCTCGAAAAATCGACGAGGTCTCTATGGTAAGAGTGGAGTGAGGTTTAGCTGATGTGCATCTTCCTGAACGTTGAAGAGAACACGATGTCAGCTGAGCTCCCTTGGTCTATTATGATTTTTCTGACAAGAAAATCGCTAGCAATTACAGAAATGATGACAAGGTTATGCTAGTTTTTATCAATTCCCTAGAAATCGGATTCATAGAAGAATATTACCGAAGTTTGTACGCGTGGCCTTTGCGGGCGAGTTGTGTCATCAATTGCCATGATGGCTTGGAGCAACTTCTTTCTGGCTGAGCTCGTCCCGCCTCCTCCAGCAAATTCTCCTCCTATGTGATCAATGACTTCACGGATCTCGGTGTTTGGCTAACCAGCTCTGCGGTTGTCGTGGATGCCTGTCACACCTCGCGCTGGTGGGGTTCTGCTCAGACTTCTTCGTTGGGAGTTGCGGTCTTGTCGGTCTCGGCTGCGGCTTCATCTATGGCTGAGGTAGCGATCAAGGCGGCCTTTTCAGATCAGGCGCTCAATTTGATCGTTGAGCATTACACACTCTTCGGTGGTGTGCCCAGGTGTGATGGAACTCACACTTCTTGCTTTTGTCGGCATTGGGTAAGGGTTTCGACCTTCCCGTGTTGTCGAAAAGCTTGAGCAGCTGTAGATGGTAGATCTCCCAAAGGATAGTCTCCCTTTTGGTGTTTAATGGGGTCTATTCACCGCATCTGGGGCAAGGTCGGGAAGGTGATCTTCATCTCCTCCCACCATCTCGTTTGTGGCGATCTTCGCCCATCTTATTGGGCTTCTTGAACTTCTTTCCCTCAGTAGTGTCATTGGCAACCTGCTTGTGGGCCTTCTTGGCTTCTTGGAGTTCTTCCATCTCCATGTAGTATACGATATTTTCTCAAAACTCGGCCATATTTTTGGACTTTGCTTGGGCGATTTGGTTAGCGAAGTGTCCAAGCTTCGGATCGTGTTTGACAGAATATAATTTGACATTTGGGTCGAGGTTCGGGATTTCCATGGCACGACATGGAATCTCTTCAGGTAGTCCCTCAATGACTCATGTTGTTCATGTTTAATGTAATGAAGGGAGTCTTTGGTCTTGGAGTAGATCCGTGATGAAGATAAATGATTAGTGAAAACTTGGGAGAGTTTTGGAAGGTGTGTATAGACCCTGACGGGAGGGTGGAGAACCAGAATAGAGTAACCTTCTCCAAGAAGGTTGGAAAAGCTCGGCAGAGGATGAGATTGATTGCGTCGTTGAGGAGCATCATAGATCTAAACACCGTCAGGTGAGTGGTCGGATCGCCTGTGCCGTCATAGGGCTGGAGCGTGGTCGGCAGTATGAACTTGTGAGGGAGACGGATTGCCATGATGTGCTCGGCGAAGGATCCTGAGTCGATGTTGGGGGGAGGAGCGATCTCTGTGACCCTAGTGTCATCATCTTCTCTCTGGTGATGCGTGCGAAAGATCTCATCTCGAAAGATAGAAGTTGGCCTCCCGGATCTCTCTAGGTGATTGTCTTCACATCGCTGTCGTCACCTACCGCCGGGGCTGCTAGCTGTCGTTGCCTCACACTTCACATCGCTATCGCTGTCGCTGCCTGCCGCCGGGGCTGCTCGCTACTGCTGCCTCACACTTCACATCGTTGTCGCCTGTTGTCACCTGTCGCCGCCTGCCCGCCGGGGCTGCTCGCTGCCGCTGCCTCACACTTCACATCGCTGTCGCCGCCTACCACTGGGGCTGCTCGCTGTTGCTGTCGGGGCTGCTCATTGTTGCATGCAGTGCCTTCACTCGAGCTTTGCTGCCGCCTTTACTCGCTGCCACTGCCGCTGTCGGCTTCTCACTCACGAGTCACAAACACGCTGCCTTCACACCCGTCCAGCGTCCAACGTATGCCACAGGAGGAGCTCCTTGAAGCTCCTTGGCCCAGTCACAGTTCTACGCCGAGATCTCGTCCAACGTCACTACGTCAGCGACATGAGGAGTTCCTTGGCCTTCACACCCGTAGGCTTCTTGATCTTGTGATGAGTTAGCAACTCACTTTCTTATTTTACAATTCTATTGGATTTCAATGCTACAATATTGGAGTTAAAAAACAAAACTGAAGCTTTCGTATTGGATTTCAAAAGAGTATAATTTCAGTTTTATACCATTTGAATATTTTCCACCAGCTTTCTGATTCAATATCTCTCATTTTCTTAAAACTTTTTTTTTGTTATAGTACTTCAGGAAAATAGAACAAAATATCTTGTTGCATTCAACCTTTGTAGGACTGCCTTCAATCTCTGTCGGGCTACCGACATCGAATGATATTTTTGTTTTATTGGTTCTTATATTATTTTCTTCGGGTGGTAAGGCCGATAATTTTATTTCATTCAATATTAATTATTTTGTTGTTATTTTTTCTAATTTCCAGCATTATTAATTATATCAATATTTAGCTTTTATTATCTTGCTAATTGAATTGATTGAAAAAAATATAATTAAATTTAATTGGTAGCATCGTTTTTTTAACAAAATTATGGAAAAAAAATCAAAAAAAAATCAATAGATAATAATTTTAGTTTCGAAAATAAAACATAACCTCGATATAAAAAATAATACTTAGAAATTAACTTTGCAACGTTTTCAAAACACGAAGACACGTCGAGGTCGACTATCAAAATTAATTTGCCATCACTAATAAAATTTACTAAATCTGCGTGGGCACAGACCAAAAAATTAAAATAAGCCCTCAATTTTCTTGGTTTATTAAATGGATCCAAGTCGATTTGATCATAAATCCATTTTTTTTTATAAAGATCATAAATCCATTTTCATTGGCTCGATATTTACTCTAATTGGCTTGATATTTAGTTTAAATGAGGTGAATCAAGCCAAATCATGTTAAACCAGCTTCAAGCAAACCAAATTCAAATGAACCAACACAATTAACGTTGAACCAAATCAAATTGGCGTCAAATTGGACTGAACCAGGTCATAGAAGTCAAACTAACTAACTAACTAACTCAATTTTAATCTAAACCATGCCAAAGTAGTGTTGAATTTGATCTAAAAATGGAGCGCAAATAGTTTTTTCTCTTCAAATCAAACAAATCCACCTGCTTCCTTTATTAAAATCACAAATCCAACTTCTCCTCGCTTGCTGATTAAAAGCCCAAAACGGTAGACGGAAAAGAGCAAGTTAGAAGCAATGATGGATGCCATCAAGTCCTTTAAAGGCTACGGCAAGATAAGCGAGATCGCCGATCGACAGTTCCGCCGGACCACCCGAAGGCGTCTCGTTCTCATCGCCGCCTCCGCCGTCGTCTTCCTCGTCATCCTCATTGCCGTCGTCGCCGCGGTCAGCAAGCGCGCCGACGGGCCGCCCTCCGCGGCGTCCGTCGCCGACTCGATCCGGGCCATGTGCAGCGTGACGCGCTACCCGAGCTCGTGCTTCTCCAGCATCTCCTCCGCCAAGGGCGCCAACCAAACCCGCGACCCCGAGGAGCTCTTCAAGACCTCCCTCACCGTCGCCGTGGACGCCGTCGCGGCGGCCTCCTCCGCCGCGGCCGGGTTCCAGCTTCCCGCCAACGACAAGCGCCTCGCGGCGGCGCTCCGGAACTGCGGCGTTCTGTTCGACTCCGCGATCGGCCACCTCAACGACTCGCTGTCGCTGATGACGCCGGCGCCGGGGGAGCCGCTGCTGAACGCGTCCAAGATCGATGACCTGCGGACGTGGTTGAGCGCGGCGGTGACGGACCATGAGGCGTGCCTCGACGGCTTCGAGGGCACGACCGGTAGTCTCAGGGACAAGATGGAGGAGGCGATGGCGAACTCCACGGAGTACGTCAGTAACAGCTTGGCCATCGCGACGGGCATAATCGGCGTAATGGAGACGCTCAACTTTCGGCTCCACCGGAAGCTGCTCTCCCTTTCTTTCTCCTCTGCTCGCTATCCACGATGGATCTCTGGAGAGCAGAGGAGGGGTCTGCAGCAGGGAGCAGCGGCGGGATGGAAGCCGAATGTGACGGTGGCCGTGGACGGGAGCGGGCAGGTCAAGAGCATCATGGAGGCGATCGATCTGGTGCCGCAGAAGAGCGCGGAGGCGTTCGTGATCTACGTGAAGGAGGGGGTGTACGAGGAGAACGTGGTGGTGGAGAAGAACAAGTGGAATGTGATCATGTACGGCGATGGCATGTACAAGAGCATGGTCGAGGGGAAGTTGAACTTTGTGGACGGGACGCCCACTTTCTCCACTGCAACCTTCAGTAAGTGATCTCCTTGAATTTATTCTTCTCACTACCTGTGTGCTTATTAATTTTGAAGTATATATATCAATTAATTATATCCCATTTCCTGCTTTTTTTTTCTACTTAAGATGCATTCAAACTTAAATCTTATAATTCCAAAAAAAGTTGAAGCTATAGAAGGAAATTGACAAAAAATATTTCAATTCAGTAAGTAACAGATAAGCTAGCTTTATTTTTTATAAGTAAATAAGTCAGCATGATTGTTAGATCTTCCTAACTAATGATCATTATATCTGGTTTGTAATAAAGAAGAAGATGCATTCAGTAAGTAGGAAGACTTGTTGATTATAAGTCGACCAACCCGCCTGCTCTGGGCTTCAATTTCAATGCTGCTACGCAAGTGGGACCTTTTCTTTTGCTGTAACATAGTAGGTATTTTTTCTGAGTAAAATAATGCTGTAGGTATCAGGAATCAGGATACAATTATCAAATATCACTGATTCTGATCAGTGATTAATCATTTACAATATTTTATGATATATTTTTTTTATAAAAAATTTTATCAAATCGATTGAATTGGTAGGGTAGGTCCAATCCATCGAATTGGAATTTGGTGACTCAATTGATTAAAGGTCAGAGAACACTGTTCAAGACGTACAGTCGTAGTAAAATTCTTGTAATATATAATATAATGAAACCAAGTCTAAAATATTCTTAATTTGGTATATATTTTATAGGGTAAATACCAAAAAAAATACGAACTTTAGATATTTTCCTATTTTTAGCATAAATTTTTTTCGTTGGCAAGAAAATACACAAACTTTCATTCCGTTACTCCGTTTAGCACACACCGTTATTTTTGACAATTTTTGCTGATATGTCATTTAATGGTGACGACGTGATAAATTTTATCATACGTGGATTATTATTTTATTATTAAAAAAATATTATTATTATTAATGACATGGTCATTCTTCTCAAAAACTTTGACGCTAACTGCACTCCACGGGTCGTTGCCAGATGAGCTCGTTGCCGGACGAGCTCGTTGTCGGACGAGCTCGTTGCCGTTGCAGGGTAGAAGCTCGTCGTCGCCGTCGCAGACCTCTCCGCCGGAGAAATTGAGAGGTCGCACAGAGGTGTTTGAGAGGCGACAGAGAGGCCAGTCGCCGACCTCTCTGGCGGAGAGGACGCGCGTCCTCTCCACCACAGAGGCGACAGAGAGGTCGTCGACCTCTCATGCGACCTCCAGAGAGGTCGGCAGAGAGGCCAGTTGCCGACCTCTCTGCCCCGACCTCTCTGGCGGAGAGGACGCGCGTCCTCTCCGCCACAAAGGCGACAGAGAGGTCGTCGAATGCTCTTGTCATCAACATCTGAACATGGTAGCGGAGCCATGGAAGATACCCGTTCGGGATATCTTTTCCCGATCGGGTAAAGCTCTTCCGATCGGGTAAAAAGATATCCCGATCGGGTATCTTCTTCTTGCTTAGGTGGTGCAGATGGATGGCCATGCAGATGGTGCCATGCGCGTCGGCGGCACTGGGCGCTAAGGCCCAGGTCTCGGCTGGTTGCTGCACAGCGGTGAAGAAGATCGGCTGGAACCTGCGCAGGTTTGAGGTTTGAGGTGGTCTACTTCCTGGTGGCCTGTGGTGGCCCGACGGGGTTCACGTGAAGGTGTACCATCGATGACGGTGGTGTACGAGGAGGAGGTGGGTGGCGGATTCACTCGATGACAGTGGCCATTGAGGGAGAAGATAAGAGAAAAATAATAATCATATTTTTTAATAATAAAATAATAATAAAATTAATTAAAATAATAAAATAATAATTCACATAAGATAAAATTTACCACGTCATCACCGTTAAGTGACACATCAGCAAAAATCGTTAAAAATGACGGTGCATGCTAAACGGGGTAACAGAATAAAAGTTGGTGTATTTTTTTGCTAACGGAAAAAAATTATGTTAAAAATAGGAAAATATCTAAAGTTCATATTTTTTTGAATATTTACTCTATTTTATATTTTGATGAAACAACTAAAGGGGTATATATAACTTAGGAAAATCGTCTAAATATATCCTAAACTTTGATATTATTCTCATCTCAATTCAATTCTTGAGATTTTTCGCCTATGTATCTTGTTGTCTATTGCCGGCAACTCTGTTAAAAATGATGATGTAGCCACAAAATATTAATTTTTAATATTAAAATTTCATAAACTCAAAAGTAGCATTGTGGTCCCGTCCGCGCCAATGCCTCCATGCTCAAGCTTCTCTCTCCCACGGCCATGTAAATGTCATCACAATTCTCATCAACGTTATTGCTATTGGAATCACCATGGTGAGAGACCAGCCAAACACTGATGCATTGTCTTCCACCTCCTCGATCTCCGATAAGCCGCCGCTTGAGTTATGCTAGCATGCCCTCCAATTGTCGGCATTGCTACCAGAGTCTCGCTGGTTCCAATTCATCGTTCTTCTCGCGCATGCATAGAGAGGAACAAATGAAAGAATTGATCGAGATGAGAAAAATCTCAAAATTTAGGATATATTTAGTAATTTCTTTATAACTTAAGTTAGTATTTGGAGAGATATACATCGGGGATAATTCCAAGTTAAATATAGAATTGGAACTTATCATAGAGAGATTATAATATTATTTTACAATTCAAAACCTATTAATATTAAAAGTTAATTACTGTATATATCCCAACATTTATTCTCTCCCTAATATATCTCATCTTTACATTTGTATCAAATAAGGTTTTTAATTTTTATTTCGTTTCAAATATATCATGATGTTAACTACCTGTTAATTATCTCGTTTGAATGCTAACGTGGATTAGCAATCCACGTCAGCATCCCAGTCAATATGTTAGCATGTACACGTCAACATGCCGACTATTATTATCTTGTTATTAAGTGTGTTAATTACAAAATATATCCCTACTTTTCATGATTTTCTCTAATCTATCATCACTTTTTAACTTTTTCCAATTATATACCCCAGCTTTCGATTTATTTTAAATTTATCCCACTGTGATCCTAACGTTAAAATTATCGTCTAAATGCTGACCTGGCACTACTGACGTGGGGCAACAATCCAGTCAGTATTCTTATCAAATTTTTAATTACAAATATTAAGCAAAGCTTTATTTGTAATTAACCTTAGATTAAACCTAGATGTAAGTGTTGCCTAGTCAGCAAATGTGGTTTTAGTTTTTTAACTCGCCTAAAATAAAAAAAACTTATAGCTTTGTTGACTAGACGATGCTTACATCTAGGGTTAATTACAAATAAAGCTTATATAAGATTAATTATAAATAAAACTTTGCTTAATATTAGTAATTAAAAACTTGATAAGAATGTTGAGTGGGCTGCTGACCCACGTCAGCAACGCCAGGTCATTCAGACGATAATTTTATCGTTGAGATCACGGTGGGATAAATTTGAAACAAATCGAAAGCTGTGATATATAATTAAAAAAATTGAAAAGTGAGAATAGGTTATGAAAAAACATGAAAAGTGGGGATATATTTTGTAATTAAGTTGGATGTCCACTTCAGCCTGCTGACTGTCAGTGGCGTATGCAGCATAGCAAATGGGGGACATTTTGTCCCCCATTTTTTTCAAAAAAAATTAAAGAGTAATTTTATATTTTAATTTTTGTTGTTAATTTTAATTTTGTATTTATTTCAAGATTAATGAAATTTAATCTTCTATATATAAATCATTAAATTTGTGTTGTTACTTATTTTAAAAGAAACAATACATGTTATCTCTTTGTTAACGAGTAGCTTTAAGTGGTTTAAACAATTGTATAATTCTTGATTGGATGAATACAACTCCAATTTTATAAGGTAAATAATTTTGCTCAAAATTAAATATTACTTTGATTGGTTGATTTTTATTTATTATAAAATACTAATTTTATTTGTTTCTCATTTGTTGATCTATATATTTTGATTGTCTTATGTTAAAGATATTTTTATATAATTATATTGTACCGTACTGCAGGGGCTTGCCTCTGCACCCCCACATTATAACTAAATATTTTAATTTTAATTTTAAATTTATTTATGTCCCTCATTTTCAAAATCCTGCATACGCCCCTGCTGACTGTTATTATCTTGTTATTAAGTTGGATGCTGACGTGGACTGCTAATCCCAGTCAGTATGTCCACGTCAGCATGTTGACTGTTATTATCTTGTTATTAAGTTGGATGCTGACGTGGACTGCTAATCCCAATCAGTATGTCCGCGTCAACATTCAAACAGGATAATTAACGGATAGTTAACAACGGGATAGATTTGAAACGAAATAAAAATTAGATATCTTATTTGATATAAATGAAAAGATAAGATATATTAATTAGAGAGAGTAAAAGTTAGATATATATACCGTAATTAACCATAATATTAATTTTAAAATCAAATTTCATTTTGAAATTTATTGAAATGTTTTCAAATATCTTATTATAATTGATTTTAAAAAGCTATAATTATATAAGTTATATTATAATTCACAAGGAACAAAGTTATATCTACAGTAAGTCGGGGATGAAAAAATAATTAGGTTATTTAACTCAAATCCAACTCGAATAATATTTGAACTCGAGTAACCAATCAAGTTGAATTCTAGTATCACTGCACTTGGCTCAAGTAGTTCATAAGCTTAATCAAGTTTGAAGATTTTTTACTATATATTTTAAAATTAATCTACACTCAAGCTCGGGGTAAAATCAGGAAATTTTCTTTGGGGGATAAAATATAAAATCACACATTATGAGAATAATTATATAGTAAAAAAATATTTTAAGAGATGAGCAAATATAACTAAAATACTACTATATATATAATATATAGTAATAAATATTCAATGGGGGAGCCAATGTCAGTGGGGGGCAATTGTCGCCCAACCAATTCATTGGCTTCGCCCATGCTCAAGCTTAATTGAGCTTAAACCAGCTTAATTTGAATACTTACATGTTTCTTAATTTTGGCTCCGAAAAAGATCAAACGAAGAATCGAGCTCGGGCTAAAAAATTAGAGCTCAATCAAGTTCAAACTTGAAGTTTTCAAGTTGAGATGCAATACTCGAACTCAATTCTGCTTGATTACATCCATTCTCCATTCAAAATCTATCCATCAAAGCTGGCTCTAATCAGTTTTTTATTTTATAAGAACCTATATATGCTCACCTTTGGATATCCATACTATACTAAAATTGCAAAGTTAAACTTTTTCCTAATTAACATGCCCAACTAATTGGACATAAGCAAGCTTAGGAATGGCATCAGGTTTGATACTCCGCACTTTCACTATTAATCAAACTTGAACTTGTAAAAAAAAAAATTCTTCTACTTGAATTTGATCCAAATTAGCTAAACGAATATCTAAACTTGCAAATGGTTGTGTAAATATATTGTACTTACTATCATGATTCGAGTGCTTGCATGGTTTTTTCCTATCTAAATCTGATTGAGTTTTTTTTTTTTCTATATGAAAAATTTGATTAAATATCACTTGAAACCGATGCGAGTCAATTGAATTTTCTCTTCTCTTTTTATTTAATGAAGAAATAAAAAGATAAACATACGCTGAGGTGTGAACTCGTACTCGGCATAGAATAAAACCTTTGGCTTGATCAACTCAAACAATCTAAGTTAACATTAATGACATCATCGTCGTGATGTCATAAATATTTTTAAAAGGAAAAATATAAATATGTAGAAAATTTAAAAAATTGACCGCTTTTGAAAAAAAGTTTGAGAAATTACAAAATCAATTTGTAATATAATTTGTCTAACTTCCCCAATAGTCGATTTCTAAAATAACTTGGGCAAATTTCCTATACTTAAAAATTCAATGAAATTTTATATTAAATGGACATACTTTTACATAATAATATATGTGGACAAATATATTGCATGTTGTGTTAAAGCAAATTTAGTGGAGTTGATTTGGGAGTTTGAATCAGGTGTTGCCGGGAAGGGCTTCATGGCCATCGACATGGGCTTCAAAAACTCCGCCGGGCCGGAGAAGCACCAGGCCGTGGCCCTCCGCTCCAGCGCCGACCGCTCTGTCTTCTTCCGCTGCTCCTTCGACGGCTACCAAGACACCCTCTACGCCCACTCCCTCCGCCAATTCTACCGCGACTGCGACGTCGCCGGCACCGTCGACTTCATCCTCGGCGACGCCGCCGTCATCTTCCAAGGCTGCAAGATCCTCCCCCGCCAGGCCTTGCCTAACCAGCAGAACACCATCACCGCCCAGGGCAAGTCGGACCCCAACGAGAACACTGGCATTTCCATCCAAGGCTGTGTCGTCCGACCGTTCGACGATATGACTAGCCCAACCTACCTTGGCAGACCATGGAAGGACTACTCCACCACCATCATCATGCAGTCGGAGCTCGGCTCAGTGGTGAAACCTGCAGGTTGGCTGCCATGGGAGGTTGGCACTGAGCCTCCAAGCACCATCACGTATGCGGAATATGAGAACACGGGACCTGGGTCAAGTGTTGCACGTAGAGTCAAATGGCCTGGCTACAACCCTTTGTTGAGCACAACGGAGGCAAGCAAGTATACGGTGGAATCATTCATCAAGGGAGGGGAATGGATTCCAGCTAATGTTGTGCAATTCCAGTCCAGCTTGGGTTAGTGATTCAGAACTCTCATTATATAGTATTTGTTTGTTTTACTGAATTCTTCCTCATTAGGCAACTGTAAGATGAGTGAGACCGAAGAGTTCCATGTCTTTCATCTGTTTATGAATTTGAATAGTCTTTGTTGACTTGTTCATAAAAGTGGTGATCAAAGCTTCTTAAGATAGTTTAGAGAGATTGATATTGTATCATTACCAAATAGTTATGTTGAAAGGATACAGTTGTTCTTGGTATTTAAGATAGCTGCTGTTCATAAAGATCATCAGGATATTGTGTTTGTTCATGAGAATTAGAAGTCTCATAACTATCATTTAGGCTGACAATATAATTTCAGAATCAAAGATAAGAAGACAAACAATTTTGCACTATGGATTAGCAATGTAAGCACATTAACAGACATGAATAGCTATTTTCGCCTCATCCCTTAACGCAAAAGAAATGGTAATTACCTCTGCAGGTTCTTTTTTGTTTCTCTGTTTTAAGTGGGGTTATGAAATTGCTTGGCTTTCTGGTTTTCGTTGATTTCTGAGTTGTTTGTATGATATAATTCTCGTGTTATTTGTTTTCTTCTAATTATAATCTTCTTCTAGTTCATCAGAGCTATCTGAATTGCACACCCAAAATTACATTCTCTGAAGAAGTTTCTCCGCAACGCCAAGTTTTTTTGTTTGGATTTCGGTATTGACGTCAAGCTTAATCGTTTAGGAATTAATTGTTGGTTTTTCTTTTAGCCTTTCTCTGTTTCATTTATATATAGTGTTGCCAAAGCAGGTATAATATCTGAAATAGAGTTTCTTAGTGGCTACCTTATCAAAAATATGTATTGAATTTACAAATAATTAGAAAAGGTAAAGCATTGCTTGGTAATTAAAATTCTATTGGAAAAAAGAATATGCTTTTAATATTAATTAGTTGTTTAATTTCACTCAATTGGGTTTTTGATTTGGGTCCAAATCAAACGCAGTTATGATGACTCGAACTTGATAGTCCTCAAACCAGTCAAATTGGATGTAAGCTAATTATAATTGAATCAAATCAATTTTAAGTGAATTGAAGTTGGCCAGATTTGATAGTCATTGTTTGCTTGGGCACGAGGCTCTCTGTAAATTAAGGTGGAAACAAAGGCTAAATGGAAATTAATAAGTTTAACTTATCTAAGCTCACCTATGGTTGGGAACCCCCCTTGGCTACTGCCGCTAGAGGGCTAGAGACCTTGCGCTTTGTGGCTACCACCGAAGCGGACGATGAGCGAAACCTTGGCGAGGCCAGGGCATCAAAGAGGACCTCAAGGCAGGTGGCGCAGTTGGTGAGTGTGGCGGAGCTAGTGGGCAACGAGAGCGATAGTGTTAAGGGAGGTAGTAGAGGAGCCATTGGAGGACAAAGAACATATAGGAAGACGAGATAAGTGAGAAGCACCCGGGACGGAGGCAATCTATGGCGAGGGGGGCAATTCCCTCAATGAAAATTTTCTTCCTCTTATATATATAGGTGGAATGTCAACTTTGCCTCTCTGGAAATTTTTCTTCCCCTTATATACAGGTGAAATGTCAACTTTGTCCCCCTGAAATTTTTCTTCCCTTTATATACAGTGAAATGTCAAGTTTTCCCCGTCCAAAATCAAATATTTGCTCCCATATCCCAAAATCCTTATCTCAATTTTTGTGAACCACTTCTCCCTATCTACACTTTCGTTGCAACCCCTCTTCTTGTTCACCCTCCCGATCGGCCTCTCCAGGTCTCCACCAAGTTTGCCCCCCTCATTTTTATTCCTCATTCCACCCAAGCACCTAAGAAGACATGGAATGGAAGCCTAGTGTTGGTGTTTATATAGAGAGAGTAAGCTTAAATGCATTGGTTAGCTAATTGCATTTAATAAATTGATGACATCTTACAAGAATGCCAATTGACGCACAAACTTTGACCTCGTTTCAGTTTCATATATATATATTGACCTCCTTCAGTTTCATAAACAAATTCAGACTTGCGATGGACCATTAAACTTGCAATGGGTCTTGGTTTCATAAACAAATTTAGCATTACAATGGGTAGGGCTGAGCCTGGCTTCACTTGATTGGAAATAAATTACTAAATACAAGATAGTTGAATTAAATAAACCATACTTTTGGTACCTATAGTTTGGGCCAATTTGGCTTTTAGTATCTACATTTGAAAATGTTGGTTTTTGGTCCCTATAATTACACACCGTTAGTCAGTTAATCCTCGTTGTCTATAGTTGACCTAACGCTGTTAAGTTTTAACTGACGTGACATATTTATAAAAACGTGGCTAATAATATGGCAGGTGTCCAAAAAATGAAATCAAATGTAGGGACTAAAAGCCAAATTGGCAACTACAGGGACCAAAAGTATAGTTTTCCTTTTTTTTTATTCCAGCTGCCACCTGCACATCTCCAAGCCGGCCTTCTCAGCCGCCTGCCACCCGAAGACGCATGCCGACTCTTCTTCGGTCGTTCTCCCTCACCGCTACTTGTCGACGATAACCTCGCCAGTACCGGACAACGTGAAGGCATCCGATCATGGCAGAGATGCATGATGAAGAGGCACACGAAATACTGCAAGCCACGCCTACCAAAACTCGACTGTGTCGCCTACATCATCGACGATTCATAAGACGCTTGCAACCGACATCGGGCGACGAGTAGGAGGACCGAGGGGTGCGGTCGACTATTGTCCATGTGTTGGTTTAAGGGTTCCCCCCTTAGGCTTCGATCTTCATTTTGATGATAACAAACAAGTATTTAATATATGTGTGAAGTTTTGAGTTCAGGTTGAGGTTGCGATAAGCATGCAAACTTCGGCGAACTTCGCTCGGAGATACAAAAGAAAAGATCGTCAATAAAGGCTCGGATGTAGATTAAGTAGATACCTTGTAATATATCCATAGGATCTCATCCCAAGCCTATTTGTAAAGTTATCCAAGTTAAAACTTGGTAACTAAACCCATGAAAAAACATGTAACAAAGAAAAGGTAGAAATTAGCCTCAGCCTAAGTTCGGTCGACCGAACAAGGCATAAAAATGGCAGTAGCCACTTCGGTCGACCGAACAATGCAAAAAATCGGCAGTGGTTACTTCGGTCGATCGGTCGGTCGACCGAACGAGGCCAAAAATTAGCAGTGTCTACTTTGGTCGACCGGACAGCAGAGGAGCTAAAACGCGACACATTCGGTCGACCCTCCGGTCGGTCGAATAGAGCGACAGAAGGGCAGAATGCCAGCGGTCGCTGGGCGGTCGATCGGTCGGCGTCCAACGGGCGAAAAAACGCCTGTTGAGGAGCCGTTCTGTTGAGGGGTTATAAATACCCGTCACCTAACTTCTTTAATCCTTCTTAACAACTAAGATAAGCTTCCGAAAGAGTGATTTGTGCCTTCTAGAGCTTGATTGGCTTGCGCTCGCTTCTCCGATCAACATTACTTTCGTGTGGGCGGTTGGCCGAACCACTATACTTTCGTGTGTTAGCATTACCTTGTGTGTTTGTCTATAATTGTGCTTCATATTCGCTAACGAACATTACTTAGTTGCACTTACATTTGGTTGAAGTTGGAATTGATAAAAAAAAATAATTGAAGTACATTAGTAAAGTAACCCAACACTATTCAACCCCCTCTTCTAGTGTGGGATATCACTCAACAATGCACCCCGTAAACCATCAAGAATCGTGCGCATGGAATCCAGCTTGCGCATGGAGTCCAACCGACACATGAAGTCTCGCTGACCACCAAGAACAGTCAAATTCACTAGAATCTCGTCGTTGTCCACTACTTGACAAGATCAACTTGGTGCACACGATGCTTGTGCAGTGTTCGACCACCATTGGTCACCCCGGTATTTGTCAAAGACAACGCTACAAGGATCTCATGGCAACAACATTGATCTCTTCCCCTTCGCTGGCCGAAGTCGCGTACTTGATGAGGGAAAAGGTCTGTGGGACTCTGGTGAACTAGGTTGTTCTTGGTGGTCAGCGAGACTCCATGTGTCGGCTGGACTCCATGCGCACGATTATTGATGATTGGCGGCATGCATGGACAGCGGCATACCTCACCCCTCGGTTCTCCTACTCGCCGCCCGATGCCCAATTACAATCGTCTTATGAATCGTCGGCGATGGCCGGCGGTGCAGGCACTGCGGTCAAGTTCTAATAGACGCGACTTACAGCATATTGTGTGCCTCTTCATCATGCATCCACCATGATCCGTTGCCTTCACGTTGTTCGGTGCAGGCGAGGTCATCACCGGCACATGAGGATGGGCAACGGTGAGGGCGAACGACTGAAGAAGAGTTGACATGCGTCTTCGGGTGGTAGGGGCTGAAAAGGCCTTGCTTGGAGATGTGCAGGTGGCAGTTGGAATAAAAAAAGAAAACCATACTTTTGGTCTCTATAGTTTGGGCCAATTTGGCTTTTTGTCCCTATATTTGATTTCATTTTTGGACACTTGCCACGTCATCAGCCACGTTTTTTTATAAACATGTCACATCAGTTAAAACTTAACAACGTTAGGTCAATTATAGACGACAGTGATTAACTGACTAACGGTGTGTAATTATACGAACCAAAAACCAACATTTTCAAATTTTAGAGACTAAAAGCCAAATTGGCCCAAACTATAGGTACCAAAAGTATGGTTTTCCCTATAATATATAATATGTAAACACTTTAATCTAGATTGACTGAACCACTTGAATCATTGAATTAGAAACTGATATTTCACTAATTTAACAACCCATCCAAATTTAGAAAACATTATCTTATAATACACAGAGTGATATTGATATTAGAAACAAAATGTTGTGGCCACATTAAGATGATTCATTCTTCTAACAAAAGCACAATGACTAAGGTGGCAATTTATAGAGGCTGGCTTGAGTTTATCAATTTAATTCTGTGAAGGCACAAAATTCTCAATATGAGACCAACCCATAATGAATCTGATATATATTTCAAGTCTTTTTGGTAAGATAAGGCTCAAAGAAGCTTGATAGTTGTTAAAGGACAATAATTATATTCTTTTTTTTCCCTAGAGATGGATCATCAAGAAGTGGTTAAAATATTAAACAAAAATATCATGCTTCTACCTGGCTTGGTGCAAATATGCAATTATCCTTCATCTTTTCCATTCAAATTGATCTTTATAGAAACTAGAAGCCATCTTTCTTTCTTTCAATGGTGGACCCCTCAACCAATCATATTTTTTAGTACCTGTCTTATTTTGCACTATTTTGCACACCTGTAGACCCAAATGTGGAGACTTCTAATGGTTTTGGCACATAGATTGTCTCATGGACCACACGTTCTTGCTGGGTCAGATGACCAACTGATACATGTTATCATCATATCTATCCACAACTTTAATACTTGGTTTCGCTGTATGCCAAAAATCTTCAACAAAAAATTATTCTGAACATGATATTATTATTGTTAAGGTGGACCAGTTCACCTCCCTCTACTGTTTATTGTCTTTATATAAGAATACAAACTACAGAATGACATAAGAGGAGACTGAGATGATTCATCAGGCAAAAGCACCAGCCCTAGTTTAAGAATTTTTACAGGAACATTTCTATCAAAGCATTGACAAGTTGCACCCTCATTCTATTCTTGTGATTGAGTAGGTGGTAGTGTCCTTTGGTCCTATTGAAACCAATGAAATGTACAAAGTGCAATGGCCCTCCTTCAAACAATCAAACCCCACTCACCACTTTCTTTTCCTAAAAGCAGTGCACATGGTGTGCTGGATTGACCAAGATGATGAGCCAGCAAATTGAGATTCCAAAAATGCTGCCAAATTCAAATGTTAGGTTGCTGGTCTATTTTCTGATAAACCAGAAGAAGCACATCTGCATTTACTTATTTGGGCTGTTGAATTCTTTATCAACCTGTTCACTGATTCAATATTCAAATTGCTTATTGTCTGCAATACCTCTGTCAAAAATCATGCTCAAGTTTTCAATTTTTAATGAGTTTTCTGTACTTTCTTGTTCAATTTTTATGTATGTAAAATTCTGTTTGCTTTTGGCGTATATTGACTGAATCACTGAATACTTTGTTGAATCATCCAAATAGAGTCCAGTGATCGTGTTATATATATTGACAGTCCAGTGATCATGAAATTAATCTGCATGGCCATGATCTGCTTTCATATCACTTGAAATGAGCAAAACTAATTTCATATCATCTGCTGTCATGTCCTAATTAATCTTTGAAGAATAAAATAAAAAGTACAACTCACTTAATTCATGCAAATTAGTTGGGTTCAGTACTGTTACTTTGGACAGATCCTGAAAGAATAATATTTAATAGAAATGGTATTTATATATACGAAGGTCATAATGTTTTATATATATATATATATATATATATATTCAATAGAAGTACGTTGAATAGATGAAACACAACATAGTACTAACTATCTTGCTGCCACCTAGTTAATTATATTATTGCTCATCTATATATTTGACCTCTTCAAGTACATATCCCAGGACATTCATTTTAATCATATATGTGTTCTTTTGTTAATTTGTGTCCAAGGAAAGGTTGTCGGTGGGATTAAAACATCAAAAAAAACAATCTTGATTGAGATAAATCTTAGGATACCCATTAACCATTCAATTAGTCAGCACTGATAATCGAAAGAATATCTCCTGTTGTTAGATCATATATATATATATATGTGTGTGTATTGTTTCATTTGGTGGATAATTAAGTGTATATATATACATTAGCCAGCAAGTGGAAACATTGTATGCAACATATGATGAAGTTGTTTAGAGTCCATCATCTTAATTAAATTCCATATATTTAACTATATATGAAGGATAAGGATAAGGCTAGCATCACAAAGAAGCTAAAAGACACAAAAGTATACACGTAGGTTGTTATATGGGACAAATATGTGTAGCTAGTATGAACTAGTCCTCAACCAACATGAGCCGAATGCATGGAGGGCGAATTAGGATTGGAACTCGCGATCTTACTCTAGTATCATTTAAGCTTTTGACCAATGTTATATTCATCTAAAAGCTCATGTATTGAATAGAAATGTAAAAGTTGTTTGAATTAAAACAGATGATTTTGTGTATGAATTTTGTAACTTATACCATACATTTTTTAGAAAAGATACAATCAATTTAAACTTGGCATGTTAGGTTTGGCTTGTTGAATTGATTAATGCTCATGTCAAATGCAAGCTACTAGAAAATGCGTTAGATGATTGAGATACTTATCCGTAGGTTTAGGTGGTGGAGAGATGACTAGGTTTAAGATGGGACTTCATCATCATTATTGAGATCATAGACTGTTCGTTAGAATGTCATTGTTGCCTCCTATGGTGCTCTTCTTACATGCCATACCCCTCCATTATCGATCCTTTAAATATACACACACACATAGAGATGGATAGAATAGCTGAGATTGTTTTGTTCACAGTAATTATATATATATTTGGGAAAACTATACTTTTGGTCCCCATAGTTTTCTCCAATTTTAATTTTGGTCCCTATAATTTCAAAATTTTGATTTTAGTCCTCACACTTTACTTTCGTTTAGGATTTGGTCCATACCGTTAAATAAGATTCAAACGGTGCTGATGTAGATAACATGTGCTGACTGGACAATGCTGACGTAGAGCCTGCAGGGATCAACTTTGTAAACTATAGGGATTAAAATCAAAATTTTATAAACTATGAGGACTAAAACCAAAATTTTGTAAACTATAAGAACTAAAACCAAAATTTAAGTAATTATTTTTCCTAATAAATATAAAAAATTATATGATATTACCTGGCCCGGCTAGGCCTGGCCCGAAAAAATTCGTGCCCGGCCCGGCCCGCCCCGAAAAAGTTCGTGCCCGACCCGGCCTGAAAAAATACGTGCCCGACTCGGCCTGAAAAAAAATTTCGGACCGGGTCGGGCACGAATTTTTACAGGGCGGGTCGGGCACGAATTTTTTTGGGCCGGGCTGCGTCGTGCACGAATTTTTTCAAGCCGGGTCGGGCACGAATTTTTTCGGGGCAGGCTGAGCCGAGCCAGGTAATATCATATAATTTTTTATATTTATTAGAAAAAATAATTACTTAAATTTTGGTTTTAGTTCCTATAGTTTATAAAATTTTGGTTTTAGTCATCATAGTTTATAAAATTTTAATTTTAGTCCCTATAGTTTACAAAGTTGGTCCCTGCAGGGTCCACGTCAGCATTGTCTAGTCAGCACATGTTATCCACGTCAGCACCGTTTAAACCTTATTTAACGACAGGGACCAAATCCTAAACTGAAATAAAGTGTGGGGACTAAAACCAAAATCTTGAAACTATAGGGACCAAAACCAAAATTGGAGGAAACTATGGGGACCAAAAGTATAGTTTTCCTTATATATTTATATATTTCAAATCGCGATTGAGTGTTGAATTAAATTATATAGGTGGCCGCCGGTTCGTCAATTTGATTGGGCCAATCGCTTCAATTGATCTAATTATTAATTTTCTTTTAAAAAATATTCAGTTGAATTGGTCCATTTGGGCAAATGGAAAATGGTTCGATGAGGTGTACACCTCGAAAAAGATATTAGAAAAAAGATAGGGGCTATGGTTCCTTTGGAAGAATAGAAATGAAAATTGTTTCAACAACAAAGGATATGGATGCAGATCTATTGTTTTTAAGGTGCTTGCTGATATGAAAATTTTTCACTCTTTAGACAAATGCCTTGCAACTGATGGGGCAATGAAACCCAAAGTCAGTAAGCCACTAAATCAGAGTAAGGAAATGCCTAGAGGGTGTTATACTGATTCTGATATCAGGGAACATTTAGAAGGTGATTCTCAAACCAGATACTGGGCTTTCTGTGATGCCTTCTAAAAGCTGGAAAAGGTGATTCTTAAAGCAATTTGGTTATGCCTTCTAAAAGCTGAGCAGCTAAACATAAAACACTTGAAAATTTTCTCGGATAGCAAGGCTGCAATATATACTTCTGAATTCAGCTAAAGCTCCTTGGTATGCTAAAGAATTAGTGAAAGACATTCAGTTGGTTGCCTCAAAGTTAAACATCAGTGGCTGGATATTCTTGAAGAGAAGCTTCAATACCAGGGCTCACACAATAGCTAATATTTGCTTTAACAGGTGATGACGAAGTGTTCAAAAGACTTGAGGATTGGTTTTGTTTTGCTGAAGATACTTTTGAAAATTGCAAATTTACTTTCCTTGCTAAAAGTTCATACTTCAAATCTGTAATCAACAAGGTTTCTTCCCCTTGTTATTTTTTTGAAACTAGTAATCTGGTTGTGTCCACTAGTTATGAGGAGGCTCCAAAAACATATATGTTAAGGTGAACAAGGATGTAATCTCTGCAATTCTTCTCTACTTGGAGGAATATGGTAACATGCGGCATTCTGAAGTAGGGTGCACGACCTGTGGTCCTCTGCCCTATCTCCCCGAATTTTGAATGGGATCTGACCTTTGAGTGAGATTTTTTCGTTTTTTTTGTAAAAAAAATGGTCCATTTGAGTTCAATATCCTCATACAACTACAAGCTAGATATATGTAATTTTATACTTTTGTTTGTCCAATCAACTCAATCAATTTTATATATCTAATCAAATACTGTTCACGTTTCAATAGATTAATTAGTCAACTTAAATTTCAATCAAACAAGTCAAGTTTGATGTGTCAATAGGTTTTGGTGGTGTGATC
The DNA here is from genome assembly GCA_034359265.1 of Canna indica. Lineage (NCBI taxonomy): Eukaryota > Viridiplantae > Streptophyta > Magnoliopsida > Zingiberales > Cannaceae > Canna > Canna indica. Next base: position 15,614,988 of record CP136898.1, read on the forward strand.
CTAAAAAAATAAGGGCTTAGCTGATTGTGTTAGATCATGTTAGATTTGGTAGCCTTTAGTTGGATCCAATTGAAGGTCGCGTCAAATAAGATTAGATTGGATTCCACATAGTTCAATTTAGATATCAATTGGTTAACCCAAAAGGTTAACTTTGATCAAATCCAATCTGATTTGGTCAAATCAATATCAAGTTGGGAAGGAAACAAGGAACCATAATCTGTATGAGAGTAATGAATTGGAAAATTACATGAGAATATTGCTCAGAAAAGAAAAAAAATTACAACAGTAAATTAAAATTGAAGATAATAAGATATATGTGGGGGAAAAAAATGGAGAATTAATGACAACTACGTCATCTCATGTGATCTCCACTGACAAATAAAAGTTGGAAAAGATCATTAAGTTTTACTTTTATTATAAGACAGCAAATCTAAAAGCAGATGCTTATTCTTGTCTGCTGTCGTTAATATATTAGCTTGTCGGTGATGCCTGTCCAATTTAATTTGATCTGTTGAATTGATATATTTCTTATCCAACCAGGCGAGAGAAAATTAATTAGATCATAATATTTAATTACTCAAGTATATATTTTTCCGCATTAAATAGTTCATATACTTATTGAACGATTATGTGTAAAGCTTAATTTTTCTCATAAAGCAAATTAAGTTGAGATAGGAAAATAAATAGTAAATATAGTGATGCATCTGAATTGTATTGATTATGATCTTTTTTGGGGCAACACGTAGAGCCATGTCAGGAACGTGTTTTACAAAAATTATATATAATATATAAATGAAATTAAAAATAAGGAAAAGAATAAATTAATTAAGGACCACCAACCTCACGGAATGATTTTGATCATAATTAAGCATGATAAAACTTTCTCAATTATCAATACAATTAGTCAATTATGAATGACACAGTTGGTGGCATGCAATATATTGTATATTGTTTAGAGATTTAGAATTTAATTTCTAATATGATCACTTATATATTATAATTTTTTATTTTTGTTATAAAAAAAATATCGATACAATTCTTTTGTTTGATAGCAATACACTTCAACGTTTAATTTCATACCTAGAAATTCATTTGACTTTAATTAGCCGATCAAGATATAATATACATTATATATAATGACGAAGAAAAAAGTGACAAGATCGAGTTGACAATAGTACGTGATGGGCTAATGGCTAATAAAGAAAAGGTTGATAAATTAGTTGAAATATAATGAAAGATCCATGCACGTAAACATTAATTCTCTAATTCTAATCGCGACCTTGAATCTTTTTCTACAATTGCAATTAATTAGTGCATGAAAAAAAGAAAGAAAGAAATTAAGAAAAAACTATGATATGTTTAGCCTAGGGAATTAGGGATGGAAACTAATTAAATATGATACTGATATTATGAAAAGCATATTTGCATCGCATCCTAATTAAATACACCATATATAATATATACTATAAAAAGAATATATCATAATAATAAATTGGTAACCTGATATGATTGCGGTAAATATTTAAGATTTTAATGAAATTATATAATATGAAACAGTCATTAATTAATAAGGTGAGTATAACTACGTGAATATGGATATAGATGCATATACACATTAGATATATATATACAGCGCAAATATACTTTGAAAATTATATTCTCATCACATTCATGAGAATATTAATTTTTTAAATTCATATTTATTTTTTTGAAGAAAAAAAAATGATCCGCGCGATATAGATACGATACAGATATATGTTTAAATCGTAATAATTAAATTTGTACAAATTTAAATTCGTGATGAATTTTAATTTTATAAAAGTAGAGGAGTTGAACTAGGGGTGACAATTTTATTCGCATCCGTCAACTAAAAATTGCATTCGTATCGTATTCGATCCATATCCGTAAGTAAAAACGAATATGGATACAGATACGAATTTAGAAAATTTATATCTGCGCGGATACGATACAGATACGGATATGACTGTGAATCCGCACCGTCTATCCGCGTCTTTGAATTACTATTTTGCTCATATAAGTTATTAATATATATAAATGCTCTATGATAATTTTATGTCAAGATGAATTTTGAAGTATATTATATATTAGTTTTGGATCAATGAATTGATAATTTATTAATTTTTTTAATTAAATATATTATTTTAATATTTTTTTATTAAATTCGGTGTGGATACAAATGCGGTGCAGATATCCGCATTTAAAGCGGTGCGGATATGGATATCTATATTCACATCCGTAGCGGATACGGTGCGGATACGGATGTGCGAGTACGAATAATGTAATATCTGTACCGTATCCGATCCGTTGCTAGCCCTAAGTTGAACATATGGTTTCAAAACCTAAAGATGATGGATATGTAATTAATTATAAGATGAAGTGCGTAGCTAGAGAGGATGATCATTTTTTTTCCAAACAACAAAATAGAGATATTAACTAATGATTAGGGGAAGAGCAATCTTTCCCCAAAATTACATCCAACTCGGGAGGTCGAATGGAAGTTCAAATAGTAGACTCATTCTTTCTCTGAGCATACCTTGCTGCCCAATGGGCAGCTTTGTTTGCCGAACGGCTTACAAAAGAAACAGTTACATGATTGAATTTAGGAATTAAATTATAAATATTCATGTACATATTATGATGTCTCCAAGGAAAGCTAGACTTGTTATTGATTGTATCCACAATATGCTTACAATTCATCTCAAGGATAAAATTGTCCATATTCCTAGAAAGAGCCAAAGACAAAGCCAAAAAGAGGGCAGTAGCTTCCGAATGTAAAGCAGAGATAGAATAAAAATAATTGGCTAAGCATATAAACACTCGCATTGAGTATTCCGAATAATGATACCAGCTCCCCCATCCGAGTCACAGAAAGCACCATCATAATTAATCTTAGAGAAACCCCCCGGAGGGGGAGACCACATACAAGCATTGAAAGAATTTGGAACAAGGCCCTCGGGATTGTGAGGCTTGATATAATTCAAGGAATTGGTTACCATTCTAATAACCACACGAGAGATAGCAGGTCGTCCTTCATCATGCAAAATACTATTTCTAAAAAACCATAAAGTCCATAAAGTATTGGCAACAATGGCCTTAGTTTTTAGATTCAAGCTAGAACCTGAATTAGACCAAAGCCAACTACCTAAATGCCTGTTACTCCTACTGACAAAATCATAGTTATAAATTTGACCTAGGGAAAGCCAAACTGTGGAAGAGAAATCACAATTCCAGAAAAGATGATTTGAAAATTCAATATCAAAATTGCAAAAAAGATAATTTTGGTAAGTAGAAATCCCCATAGCATTAAGTCTTGAACGAGTAAGAAGTTGATTATGAAAAAACTTCCAAAGAAAGATTTTGACTTTAGGAGCTACGGGAGGTTCCAAATAACATTCCAATCAACAATAAAATCAGTAGAAGTATGACTAATGGTTTTAAGAAAAAGGTAAGCAGAGGATACAGTTGCCTTACCATCAATCTCATGGGTCCAAGCCACAAAATCATTATCGGGTTGAACCGAAATCTCAATGCTTGAAATAACTTCCCACAAATCAGTGTTACAAAAAGTAAGTCCCATAAAAGAGGACTATTTATGATTATGCATTAAATGATGAACATAAGAAAGACTATCAATAACATTCATGTTAATAAAAGTAGGCTTTAAAGCTAGGGGAATATCTAGAATCCAGTTATCATAAAGAATAGAAGTGTTGCTATCATTCCCAATAATAGATTTAAAGCCTAAATGAAGTTTAGAAAAAGCTTTAAGGAACAATTTTCAAGCCCAGAAAGATTTTTTTGGGAGGAAGAGAATTAATGCATGAAGCTTCAGGATAATTCCTCCTAACAATATTGACCTATAAAGAATTGAATTTGTTAAGATAAGAGTGGACTCTCTTAGCATAGAGAGATAAACTTTTGGTTTTAATGTCTTGGATTCCCAAGCCACCTAAAGTTTTTGGTAAAGTGACAGTATTCCAGTTAATGAGGTGAATGTTGTTTTTACTAGGATCATGGTTCCATAAGAAATCCTTAAATTTCTTCTCAATTTTATCACTCAAGTCCTTATTGAACCAAGAGACTGAAATGGAATGAGTGGAAATAGAGTTTAAAACATACTTAATAAGAACTAATCTACCAGCTTGAGAAAGGAGAGAGGCTTTCCAGTTACATAATTTGGAATCAATTTGAGCAATGACATGATTATGAGTATTATGAGGGGGTCTCCTAGGAGCCATCATCACACCTAGGTATTTAAAGGAAAATTTGCCTACTTTCATACCCAAGAAGTTAGAAATTCTATTCCTAGAAGAAGAGGAGGCATACTTAGGAAAGTAGATATCATATTTGGATAAATTAATCTTTTGGCCAGTTAAAGCTTCATAGGTAGAAAAAATGGCCTTGACAAAATTAAGACTTTTAGAATTTGTTTTAAAGGCTAAAATGAGGTCATCGGCAAACAATAGATGGCTAATGGGGGTGTCATTTTTAAACTTGAAATGAGTTAAGTTATTTTGCTCAACAGCAGAATTAATGAGTTGGGTAAGAATTTGAGAAACAAGAATGAAAAGGAAGGGTGATATAGGATCACCCTGCCTAATTCCTTTGTTGGAGGGGAAGAAAGAAGAGATTTCACTACTGGAATAATGGACATCAGCAACGGCTGAAGCCGTTGTTGATCCGTTGCAGAAAACCATCAGCAACGGCTTACAACGGCCCCAACCGTTGCAACGGAGCCGTGGCAGAAAGACACATTGCTAATAATTTAGCAACGGATCAGCAATGGCCGCTCGCGCTGTTGCTAATAATATTATCAGCAACGGGTTTGCCACGGACCTGGTTCCGTTGCTGATAACAATTATTAGCAACGACCCGCGTGTCCGTAGCAATGCCGTTAGTGAAAGACCGTTGCTAAGCCGTTGTTGTATGACATCAGCAACGGCTTACGATACACTTTTAGTAACGACTTTCCCACGGACGGCCGTGGGAAAGCCGTTGCTGATGACTACAACCTGCAATCGAAAAAATTTAAAATTCCAAATTTCCATTTAATACATTGATACATTATCTGATACATAACTCACACACCCATACACCCATACATACATTCATTCATACATCACAAATACACCCAGATATACATCAAAACAATTATACTTATATTTATAATTATCCACAATCGTATAAAAACTATTCAAATGCAAATTTGAAGTATCAATATCCAAACAAAACAAATTAATCAAGTATAGTATCTAAGTAACAAAGTCAATATAAAAAATAATAATAAATTTCACGATAACGATGGAGGATGGTCTGGATCATATGGCGAGGTCTGGAGTGCTTGGGTGTACACCGGCGTGGACTGACTCGAGGACGATGGATCAGATGATGCCGAGGGGATGCCTGCTCTGGTGTGAGCTGAGATATTGCGTAGCAAGCATGCATCTCCGCCATCATCTGACTCTGATGCGCGACCGTCTCCTCTAGTGTTCTTATCCTGGTACTATGATCAGAACTGGACCTGGAGGTGGACGACCGCTCACCAGCATGAGAAAAAGGTCGGTGCCCCAAGCGGGCCTAGCACGGCTCGCGCATGACCACTATCTGCAAAACCATACAGGCGACCGTGGTCCCAGCCACCTGCAGCCTCGACCCACGCTCCTGCGTCAAAGTCCTCGGGGGTGCCTCCGCGCTGTATCACCGTTTGACTGTAGGTCTCCTACTCAAGTTTAACTTTTTATTTAATATTTTTCATAAAACTTAAATTATAAATAAATAATGAATAATTTAAACAAATATACTTACCATAATGTATGCAGCGCGGTTGTCGACGTACTCCCCCGTCCCATGCACTCGACGGTGAGTCCGCTCAAACACCGCCATCGGAGAGGGTCGCTGGACAGCCCCATCGTCCAACACCGTCGTCTATATTTACAAAACAAATACATTAATTAGTACACAGAGTAACAAATAAAATATATAATTAAAATTAATGTATACTTACCATACGGTTCTCGTGCACAGCAAATGCAACCGAGCCGCCAGTGTGACGCGCTCCTCCCCCCGACATACGGTTTCTAGCCACAGTCCTAGAAACCTCCTACCATCGATCCATCGACCATAATGCCACGAGCTGGTCCCATATATCCGGAGTAATCCAATCGGGTCCGTATCCCCGAGACTCCGCGATGTTAGTGGTCCCAGCTCGGGCCATCGCATGGGATCGGGCCTGCCCAGCTGCCCATTGTACCTCACCCGGAAAATAGCCTCCCGGGCAGCATAAATGAAGGGCCTCTGGTCCTCGGCCCATGTATAGCGAGCCTGCAAAATAATAATATCAGTACCAATATTAATCATCATGCATGTATAAAAAAAAATTAATACTTGCCTCAAACTCGCGCCATAGCATATCGACGTGCTCACTGGGCACGTGAGACCACGTGGGCCATGCGTCGTGCATATATCGTCGAATGGTAGAAGAAATGCTCCTTGGTTCTTCTTCTTGCTCAAACATGCACAACAAAAATAAAATTTAATATTATATTATGATATAATGAATTTTTAATGATTCATAATTCATGATATACTACCGCTCCCCAATCACGCTAATGAATCTGCGTGACTCTGCGGCTGGTGGAGGCTGCCACCTGTTCGACCCGCGTGGTCGCCTGCGTCTGAATGTACTAGCCTCAGCAGTATCATCGGCAGGAGGATCAACAACAGGAGAATCAGCAGCATGAGTAAGTACTGGAGTCTCACCGATCGGAGACTCCGAAGCTCTCCTACGACGATAACCACGACCAAACATATCTATCGAATAGACATATAATTAGATTATTATATATATAGTAGAGATATATTTAATATAAGATATACTTTATAATTATTCCTCATCATCTGAGTAATAGTCTTCAAATTCTTCCTCTTCTTCCTCTTCTTCATCTTCTTCATCTCCAACTTCCTCAACTTCATCATCAGCATATTCAACTTCTAATTGAATTGACGCTGTGTCTGCATCCTCGAGTATTGGAATAATACGATCTACAGCAGGAGGATCATCTTCTTTATAGAAACCATCTATCACATCAAGTATCGACTCATTTTCTTCTGCTATCAGATCAATTTTTTCTCTACCTTTAGTCTTACAGACTACACGTCAATCTACTCTATCTTCATTTCGAGCTAGATACATCGCGTAATATACTTGTTTGGCTTGTGATGCCAATATAAAAGGCTCATTTGCTACCAATTTCGATTTGTAATTAACCTCAACAAGTTTGTATTTTGGATGAACTTTCATGCTCCTTTCTCTTGTATCGAACCAATGACATCTAAATAGAATCACTGGTTTTAAGCCGAAGTAGTGCAACTCTATCACTTCTTCCACCAGTCCATAAAAATCCATATCAGATTCAACATAGGTTGTCCCTTTCACGCAGACCCCGGCATTCATCGTCTTCTTTGTAAATGCATATTCCACCGTGTGAAATTTGTATCCATTAACAAAATATCTGCTATAACAGGACACTAGTCGCGACGGTACACTAACAAACTCAAATATTCTTTCATCTATTTCAGCTCGGTGATCTTTGCTGTAAGCTTGAATCCATGTAGGGAAATCACGATTCCGTAATCTCTCTAATTCTTGATCATTGTGAATAGAGTATTTCAATGTCAAATATTTTAATGAATTGTTCAATCTCTGGACAATTGAGTAATACATACAAGTGTGCCAAATGATACTCTTCATCGCTTAAGTGTCGAGATGGACGAGAACCAAAAGCACGACCAGAGTGACAAAATATATTTAAACTTCCATCTGAATATCGAACTCCCCCATCGTCGTTACGTGGAAGACGATCAAATCTTGTCTGTACTATCGATTCAAAGTAAAATGAGCAGAATGTTAAAATTTCTTGGATGATATACGATTCAGATATTGATCCTTCAACAACTGCGGTGTTCTTTACTTTTTTCTTCAGACGATTCATGTATCTTTTAAATAAGTACATCCACCGATGTTGAATGGGGCCACCAACTCGTGCCTTGTATGCTAAGTGTATCGGTGGATGCTCCATCGAGTCAAAAAATGTATGAGGGAAAAACTGCTCCAGCTTGCATACGATTTCAATAATATTACTTTCAAGTATTGACATATCTTCGACTCGAAGGACATTTGCACAAATGTTTCTAAAATACATACTTAATTCAGTCAACAGACCCCAAATATTATTAGGTAGAAGATCTCGGAATGCAATCGGAAGCAATCTCTGCATGAATACATGACAATCATGGCTCTTCATCCCTGATATTTTGCAATCATCGACGTTCACACATCGAGATAAGTTTGAAGCATATCCATCGGGTAATCTGAGTTCTTTTATCCATTGACAAACATCTTTGATCTGTTGTTTATTTAACATATACGGGGCCTTCGGTTTCAGATATCGTCCGTTGACCTCTTGTAACTCCAACTCTAGTCTCTTACAAAGTATTTTCAGATCATGTCGGGCTTTGACATTATCTTTAGTTTTTCCGGAAACATCCATCAAATTGTTGAAAATTTTATCAAACGCATTTTTTTCAATGTGCATGACATCTAAATTATGTCGAATAAGTAATGAACTCCAATAGGGCAATTCCCAAAAGATACTTTTTTTCACCCAGTTATGTGTTTGACCAAAGCCTGACACTCTTTCATTCCGAGTAAATACTATCTCTAGAAGTGCTGAAACACGTGATAACATTTATTCACCAGACAACATCGGTGGTGGCCCATCTCTTTCGACTATGTCCTTAGTAAATTTATTATGATTCCTTCGATACTGATGGTTAGCTGGTAGGAATCGACGATGACAATCAAAGAATGAGATTTTTCATCCGTTCTGAAGACTAATTGATTTAGAGTGTTCCATACAATACAGATAGGAGAGTCGGTCGTGAGTGCTCCAACCAAATAATATGTCGTATGCCGGGAAATCATTGATTGTCCACAAGATCACAGCCTTTAAATTGAAGTTTTGCTTCCGATGACAATCATAAGTGACAGCTCCCTCAGTCCATAATGTTTTCAATTCATCTATCAAGGGTCTGAGAAATATGTCAATTTCTTTTCGCGGACCCTTAGGACCCGGAATAATCATCGAAAGATAAATAAATTCATCTTTCATACACATTGATGGTGGCAAATTATAAACTGTCAGCAGCACTGGCCAAACTGAATAAGGAGTTGCAGAATGTCCAAACGGATTAAAACCATCTGTGCATAATCCCAATCTGATATTTCTAGTATCCCTAGCAAATGAAGGATAACATGTATCCAAATGTTTCCATGCTTCACTGTCAGATGGATGAGTCATTATTGTATCGTCACGACTTCTTGCATGCCAACTCATGTAGGGGGCCGTCTTTTTCGACATGAATAATCTTTGAAGCTACGGTGTTAGTGGAAAATACCGAAGCACCTTAAACGGGATATTTTTCTGTCGAACGGATTTCTTCTCCTTGTAACGAGGATGTTGACATACATGACATTTATCCAACTGCACATTTTCTTTATAATATAAAATGCAGTTATTTTGGCACGCGTGTATTTTTTCGTACCCCAGCCCCAATTTTCTCATCAGTTTTTTAGTTTTATAAAAAGTTGGCTCAAACTTGTTATCAATAGGCAGCATTCCATTAATCAATCCTGTAATCTGATCATACGCAACCCCGCTGATATTACAATCGGCCTTGATGTTTAGGAGCTGCGTCATTGCTGAAAACCTAGTGTATTTAGGACAATTCTCATACAAATGTTCATCGGCAGCTTTCAACATATCGTAAAATTCTGCAGCTTTTTTATTCGGCAATTCAATCTCTACCGCAGTTTGTACTTCTGTGATATCAACCACTATAGTATCTGGTGGGACTGACGTCTCAGGCCGATCAACATTATCATTCAGGTGGAATTTACCCCCAAGACTATCAAGTATCATAGTTCTATAGGGATTAGATTGACTGGATGAAGAAACACTAGTAGAGGAAGATTCACCATGTGTCTGAACGACAGGATTGCTCGACGTCCCGACTTCACGTGACTCCCCGTGACAAGTCCATAGAAAATATCTTGGTGCAAATCCTTTGCTATATGAATGCAGAGTGATAGTTTCTCGATCCAAAAATCGTCCATTCAAGCAAATACGGCAGAGACATCGGATTTTGTCACCGACGCTAACGAATTTCCTATTCGAATAGGCGAAATTTAGGAAGTAAGTTACGCCTAATCGAAACTCATTCATTAAAGTTCCACGATCAAGACGTCGGTATATCCAACTTCGATCAGCCGACATGATTCTGTCAATCAACGACAATTTCTTAGATTAATGCCTTTAGGTGAGATGGTCTTATTCCATTCGAGATTTATATTATTTATATTGCACTAAGTATTTCTTTTAACGGCTAACTTCATTCTAAATTTTGGTAGCATCTCCCTACAGTTCTCCGAATACGCATATCATCTGGGCGCGTATCGGAGAACAAGAGAGATGCTGTCGAAATTTAGAATAAGTTAACGGTTAAAAGAAAAACGTAAGTGCAATACAAATAATTATATTCCCAAATTATCCAATCAGGGATAATTCAAGGGTTGTACGTCGTATGAAAGATCATCTACTTCTTTTACACGAACATACAACTCCCGAACGGATCTAAGGTTTTGCTAAATCATATCCGACTCGTCGATGCGTACGTGAAACGTATCAACTCGTCGAATGGATGATTATTTTCTAAATGTTTAAAGTCAGTTCGAGTCCATAGTGGACAATTCCGAGACAAGTCAAAATTGGACGATTCCGGCGGAAGTCCGAAATGGACGATTTCGGCGCGAGTCTGAAGTAGACGATTCCGGCGCGAGTCCGAAATTGACGATTCCGCCGCAAGTCCGAAGTGGAGGATTCTGGCGCGAGTCCACTGAGGACTACTCCGAACTAATTAACATTTTAACTAACTAATTAATATTAATCTACAATATTTTAACTAATTTAAATAATTAACCTACAATTATTAATCTAAAACATAATATTAATCTAACTAAATTAATCTAAAAATTACTCTAAACTCTAACAATTAATCTAAAAATCATAAAAATTAATCTAAACCCTAAAAATTAATTCAACAAATTAAATAATTAATTAATTCAAAAAATAATTAAATAATTAATTCAAAAAATTTATTAAAAATTAAATATATATATATATATATATATATAATTATATAAGCATTTTCGACGCCGGAGTCCAGTGTCTGAACACTGCATAAACCACCGGCCGGTGGCCATCGACCGCCGGCCGAAACCCTATTTTAAGGGTTTCGGTCGGCTCTAACAAATAGGGGGGTCAGAGGCGGTGAGAAATACCTCGAATCGAACGGGAGGCGGAGGTCAAAATCGGAGGTTGAGGACGGGGCGGCGACGTCGGTAGTGGCGTCGGAAGAGAGCAGCGGCGGCGGGCAGAGCTAGGAAGAGGAAGAAGGGGGCGGGCGCGATCGCGTGCCCTATATAAACTTATCAACAACGACTCACTTAGCCGTTAGAAAGCCGTTGCTGATAAGTTAATCATCATCAACAACTCACTTGTCTGTTAGAACGTCGTTGCTGAGGTAATTAATATCTGCAACGGCTCACATGTCCGTTAGAACGCCGTTGCAGATACAGCATATCTGCAATGGCTTGAGCGACTGTTGCTGATAGCCGTTGCTGAAGAACCAATTTCTAGTAGTGTTTGACCATTAATTAACAGTACAAGCAAAGGTAGGAGATGATATGCAAGAATGAATCCAATTTATAAATATATCATGAAAATTAATTTTTTTTAAAACCTCAAGAATAGCTTCTCTCCTAAGGAGTTCATAAGCTTTTTCAACATCAATTTTGACAATAATATAAGGGACTTTACTTTTTGAGTCATAAAAAGAGTGAACTAATTCATGAACTATAAGAATGTTATCATGGATACTCATGTCTTTAATAAAAATGGATTGCTCTTAAGAAACTAAACTAGGTAAGCATCCTTTTAATCTGTTAGCAATGACTTTAGATAGAATGCAGTATGAAAGATTACATAAAGCAATAGGTTTATAGTCCTTGACAGATTTAGGATATTTAACTTTAGGAATAAAAGTTAAAAGAGTTTGGTTTCAATTATAGGGAATAGTAGCATGACGAAAGAAAAGTTGGATAGATTGAAAAAAGGAATATGCAATATTATTCCAAAAATGCTTATAAAATTCAATAGTGAAACCATCCACATCAGGACTTTTGTCATTTTTAAAAAATTTAATAGTTTCCTAAAGCTCATGCATGGTAATAGAACCAACAAAGGAATTAGCAAGATTAGAATCAAGAGAACCCGGATTAGGCCAAACTAAGATGGAAATGACATCAATATTTGGAGGATTCCATAAGGAGTTGTAATGGTTAATAAATTCATGCAAAATAACATTATTAGAAGTGGATATAGAATGAATAAAATTAATTCGCCTACGTAAAGTAACCAATATATGAAAGTAAGCAGTATTTAAATCACCACTAGCAATTCAGCTAGCCTTAAATTTTGATCACCACTTTAGACAAATCGGCCTTTGTAAGGCTATTTGTTTATTATGCAATTCCTTAAGCTTAACATCAATATGATGAGGGGCGGTCGGAGAGTCCTCTAAGGATTCTAGAAAGGATTCCAATTTCCCTAAGTTGTGCTTATTCCAATTAGATAAAGCACCCCTAGTGTTAACTAATTTATACTTAAAAGTAGAATAGGGATCAACATGATTACTAACATTCCAAGCATTTGAAATAACTTCACCACATTCATCATATTCAAGTAGAGGTGGCAACGGGCTGGGCCAGTCCATGGGCGGCATGGGCCCGGCCCGGTTTTGGGCGGGGTCTGGCCTGGCCCGGCACGGTTGTGCCTAGAAGATGGGTCGAGCTCGCCTTCTAGGCACGCGGGCCGTGCTAGGCATGGCCCTCAGTCGGGCCGTGCTAGGCATGGCCCTCAGTCGGGCCGTGCTCGGCATGGCATGCGAGCCGACCACAGCCCGAGCACGGGAGGCCTGGCGTGTGCCAGGCCTAGGTCGGCCCGAGCTAGGTCTGGCTCGGGCCGACGAATCCTTTATGTTATATATATATATATATATATAATCCTATAAATACCCCCTCTCCTTCTTCATTTTTTCTATCTTCATCTTCAACTCTTTCTCTCAATCCTTAACTCTCAACTCTCTTACACTCTTACTCTCAACAATCTAAGTACATTTATAATCATTCTCAACAATATTTTAAGCTCATCGAGAAGACAATGATTCAAGATTCTTGTTAAATTTTTTTAATCTCTTCAATTTATTTCATTGATTAGTATAATATTTATATTTTTTATATTTTTAATTTTTACTAATGGCGGATGGAGATTTTTTAGGTTATACTCCACAAACTGGATCAAATATGTTAGAAGAAATATCTCCTGCTACTCCTACCACTCCTATCACTCAACAAAATCAAAACATAGAGATAAATCCATCTATTAATTTATGTCCATCAGGTAGAAAAAAAAGTATGGTTTGGAAATATTTTGAGAAAATTATTGAACCTGATGGCACCATAACAACAGCCCGGTGCGAAAAATGTCAAAAAAAAAATTCGGCTTCAACAACTGGAGGAACTGATCATTTATTACGTCATGCAAAGGGTCATGACACTAAGGTTGCACAAGCTCAACAAATTTTTAATTTATCTTCTTCTGGTTTAACAGCTTTTTCGTATGATCATGATTTTCAATGTCGAGAACTTGCAAAATTAATTATTCAAAGTGAATCTTCTTTTAGTTTTGTTGATCAACCAAGATTTTCTAGTTGGATTCAAAATATTTTACAACCAAAATATAAAAAAATTACTCGAAATACAATGAAAAGTGATGCTTTAAAATTATTTTTTATATATAGAGAAAATATAATGACTAGTTTTCAAAATAATAAATCAAAAATTTCTTTAACATCTGATGTTTGGTCTAGTCAACGTACTACTAATTCTTACATTTGTGTTACAGCACATTGGATTGATTAAAATTTTATTTTACAAAAAAAAAAATTAGTTTTAAAGTTTTTGAATATCCACACACTTCTGTTGCCATTTTTTCTGTTATTAGATTTGTAACATCTTTCTATAATATAAATGATAAAAAAAATTTCGATTAGTTTTGATAATGCTAGTAAAAATGATGTTGTTATTCCTCCCCTTATACAGTTATTTAAACCAGTATTAGATGGTGAATTATTTCATATTCGTTGTGTTTGTTATGTTCTTAATTTATGTGTACAAGATGGTTTAAAACAAGTAAATATACATGTAGAAAAAATAAGAGATGTTATTAGATATATGTGTTCTTCAAAAGCAAGAACACAAGAATTTAAAAAATTATGTCAATCTTTTAATAAACCATTTAAAAAATTTAATGGTGATGTTATTACTAGATGGAATTCAACATATCATATGCTTATGTCTACTATAAGATATCAAGATATCCTTATAATGTTTTACAATCAAAATATGTCTGATGATCCAATTAATAATAATGATTGGTTAGTTGCTAGGCATATTACTCAAATTTTAGAACTTTTTAATAAAGCTACCGAACAACTTTTCGGTGTTTATTATCCTACATGTAATTTAACTCTTTTACATATAGTTCGTATTAGTGAAGTATTTTCTTCATATAGACATCATCCTTTATTTGCACAAATTATTTTTTTAATGGAATCTAAATTTAAAAAGTATTGATCAGATATACCTACTTTATTTTGTTTAGCAATATGTTTAGATCCTAGAATGAAAATTGATGGTTTAAATATGTTGTTAGATGATTATTATAACAATATGGAATTAGATAATGTTGAAGAAGAAAAAAATTAAAATTTCAAATTTATTAAATTCTATGTTTGTATTTTACGCTTCAAAATTTGGTGATACAATTACAAATAAGACAACATCTTCTTCTAGATTAAGAGAAGATGGTGGAAATAGTATTAATTCTCAACTTGGTCGTAGAATAAAAAAAACTACATCTACAAATTTTAATGAATTACTTTTTTTTCTAGATCATAATCATTCCGAAGAAATAGATGATAATGAAATTTTAGCATGGTGGAAAAAATAAGAAAATACGTATCCTATTATTTTCATCATGGCACATGATATACTAACTGTTCCTGTGTCTACAGTAGCTTCCGAGTCTTATTTTAGTGTAGGAAATAGAATTCTCGGCGAAAAAAGGAGCCGAATGAGTGAAGAAACGGTTGAAATGTGCATTTGCTTAAAAGACTGGTTGGATGCTGAAGATAGATTACAAGATAAGGGAGGACACGATACTTCATCATCAGGAGAGGAGGAAGCTCAAACAAACGAAGCTGGTGCTGTTGATCCAAGTACAAGTTAAATCACCTGGACTACGGGTGATTAAAAATATAAAAAGAACTACGTAGACTTGATCCTTCTATAGTTAATCATTAGGGAGTACAAGTTTAGCTATAGAAGATACGTAGGCAACCTTTTAAGGTGCGGTCTATTATAATATTTAAAAAAATTATTTTATCATTTGATGAATATTTTTGTATTAAAGATAAATAAAAATTTAATTATAATTTGATTTTTTAAAAATATTTTTATTAATTTGTACTGCTTTACATATAAAAAATGTGTTAAAAATATATAATAAAATTTAGTACAATGATTAATAAAATTAGAGGTCCAACTTCAAAATTAACCCGTAATCATTAATTTTTAAAATTAAATTTTAAACCTTTAAAAATTTAAAAAATTAAATTAAATAATTAATTTTCGGGCCGGCCCGAGCCCAGCTAGGCGGGCTCGGGCTCGGGCTGGGCTTGGCTGCCAATTGTTCGGGCCGTGCCCGGCTCGGCCCGGGCACGACCCGTTGCCACCTCTATATTCAAGCCAGAAAAATTGAAATTTAAAAATCATATTTCTAACATGATGACATGAAGGAATATTAAGAATAAGAGGGCAGTGATCGGATAAGATTCTATTTAAATGCGTAACAGAATTATTTTCATAAAAATGTAACCAGGCAGCATTCGAAAAAATCCTATCTAATCTAATAAGAATTTTAACAGTCCCCTTGTAGTTGTTGGACCAAGTAAACTTTTGTCCAGAAAAACTCAAGTCTAATATGCCAGCATGATGAATAAAGGAAGAAATTTTTTGAATAGGAGTTGAAATTTTAAAAGGAAGATCACCAAACTTGTCTTCAGAATGTAAAATACAGTTAAAATCACACATAATCAACCAAGGAACACTATCAAGATGTAAGTTTAAGAAAGAGTTCCAGAGTAAAGATCTAAGCCTAGGGTCAGTACTAGCATAAAAGCTAGACAACAGAAAAGGTTCAGATTTTTCATATTGAATAATAATATGAATGACTTGAGAGGAGATAGAAATGATGTTAGCTTTAATCTAAACAGAACCCCAAGCAAGGATGATCCCTCCAGAGGCACCTGGGCTGGGCTGGGCTGGATAGCAGCCTTCCATGATTTACCAAAAGATTTAACAACTTTATTAGCATTGGATAAGTCTAGGTGAGTTTCTTGTAAGGATATGACATTGATATGAGCAAGTCTAATTTGAGAAGAAAGAAATTCCTTAACAGGTCTACGCCTAGCCCCTCTAGCATTCCAATTAAGAACTCTCATCAAGTAAAGTAAAGGGATTTAAAGATTGAAATTCCGAGAGGGAATCTTCCTTAGCTTTGGGAATAATATCAAGATCACCACTGGACCTATGCCTTTTAAATTTACTATGACCAACAGCGGAAGGGCCAAGCAAATTCTTAGGTTTGGGTGGTTTGAGAGGCTTTTGTTGGCTTAAGGTTTTCAATCTTGGTCTTAATCTCGGTTTTGATGATAACAAACATGGAACTAATGTTTTATTGAGAAATCTTTCAGGTTCTATATCGGTTAGCGCTCGACGTCCGCGATCGAAAAAATTGAAGAAGTCGAAAAATCGAAAGGTCGTTGGTCGGCGCGCTCGAACTCTTCAAGAAGTTAGAGTATAGGTTTAGGGTGTCTAGATATGTTGTATATTCTCTTAATGATGCAAAGAACCCTAAAACCAAATCTGAAACCCAAAATATGAAAACCCGAAAACCGCCCTGAAATCCACTAAGCCTAAGGAACTCCTTGGAGGGCTATATAACCTAGATAGTTTCTAGTCATAAAAAATGACGGTAATTATTCCTTGGGTTAAGATTAGATAACGATGTATTTTTTAGGAATTTTTGGAAGCCTTTAACCTAATCATAATTGACTCAAAAGATTAGAAAATTTTTGTTTTCATAAAATTTGTACTAGACCCCAAAAACTAGATTTTGATTCTTAAGGATTTTGATTTTTTAAATATTTTTATTGAATCCAAATAGGGGGTAATCCTTGTAATCCTTTAAAGTTATTAACTTAAAGTTAATAAATGTTATATAAGTAGACTTAGCGAAGACGAAACCAAAAAATGAACAAACAAAACCAAACTGCCCAGTCCAGTCTAGGTTCGGTCGAGAAGTGTGCCAAAAATTGACAGTAAGGTCTTCGGTCGACCGATCAGTCGATCGAATTACAGAGAGAAAGAGTCGCGACTGCAGCTCATGCGTTGGTCGACCGATCGATCGACCGGACTGTGGATCGATGAACTCGCGACTCATTCGATTGACTCGTCAGTCGATCGAACAGAGTGTTTAAAGCAGCAGTCGCTCGAGCGATCGATCGGTTGGTCGATCGACGATCGATCGGTCGGTTGGTCGATCGACCGGTCGGTTGGTCGATCGACCGAACGGCGGTAACGGCTAGTTTTCTACCCATTTTCTGCCCATTTAGCTGTCGTTTCTTTGAGATGTTATAAATATCCCTCATCTAACTCATTTAACCTCTCTTACATATTTAATTGAGTATTTCTAGAAGTGATTTGAGCATTCAAAAAGAATTAATTGTTGCGCCCTGTTCTTCTGTCAACATCCTTCTCAAGCGCCCAATTTTGTTCCTCAACTCTGCTGCGGTTAAAGTTCATCTACTGGTCGAGTTGAAGGCTTGAAGGCTTGGAAAAAAAAGCATTGGTCATTCTTTCAATTCTCAGCTCTTTTTTCTTTGTATTTGAAGATTTATTTCAAACCTGTTTTTATCTGTAATAGCTTGCTAGGTGTGCTAGAGAAACACTTAGGGTTAGACTTTGTAGATTTGTATTTTGCCTAGGTGAATAGATTTGAGATATTCTCAAAGAGGTGAGAATTGTGTCATCAGTTGTATTCAAAGAAAAACACAAGTTCTATAAAGTAGTTGGTTAGAAATCATTGGTGTAGAGTCAAGGTAGTGGAGTAGGCGGTTGGCCAAACCACTATAAATACTTGTGTAAGCATTGTCAGTTGCTTGTGTTTATTGCTCTGTATTTATTGCTTCCGCGTGCTATAAATATCGTGCTTAGCCTAAATAATTTAAGAAATGATTAAAATCAGTTTTAGGCAACAAGTTTAGATAACACACTATTCACCCTCCTCTAGTGTGTCATTTCACCCAACAGCTTCTTCTTATTAGATTTGGGAATAGAAGAAATATTAAAGGAAGGATTTGCATTTTTGAAAACTAAACTGACCCGATCAGATAACTCGTCCATAGACAGAGAAGGAGTATGCTTAAAGGAAAAAGAATTATCTTGAATCATGTTATCGGCAGAATTAACAATATTTACATCTTCAAGAACATTATCAAGATCAACATCCACAAGGATATGATCAATAAACACACTGGAATCAACACAAGCAACATTTAGGTCTATATTACAATCAGAATTTGTATGGTGGCTACTCCCACCTTGCTTAGGAGATGAAATAATAGTAGAAGAGGTAGGAGAATTACCTTTAGGGCTAGGGCTTTTAGCCTGGCTGATAGAATTAGGGGGAGCCGTAGATGCACCTTTTTGTCTGCTTCGGTCCATCAAAACCCTAGGGTCCTGAGTGGCCCGAGCACGGGTATCCCCAGAGGGGGAATGCGCGCTACGAGGGCCCCGCCGCGAAGGATTACGGCGTTGGACCTGGATCCAGGGGTCGCATGCTAGCTTTGATGAGGCACCAGATTTAGGGTCTACCGAAGGGGGGCGAAGCCGAATCCATCGGAACATCGGAAACATATTCGAAATCGGATATTTCAAGAGAAGAAGCCATCGAAACAGATGAAGTGCGATTTAAAAGAATCAGATAAGAAGATTCATGGTGACCAATCACACCGTACTGGAAACAAATCGACAGGAGGTTCTCATAAACAATAGGTTGAAAGAATTCCGAATCATCGACAGATATCCAAACGCCTTGACGAATAGGTAAAGCGAGATTGATTTCGACACAAACTCGTAAATAACAGCCACGTTCAAAAGCAAAAGAGCGATCATCGACTCTAAGAACTTTGCCGAAGCATTGCGCAATCGAAAAAAAACCGAATCATAATTCCAAAACTCAACCGGAAGAGAGTGAAATCGGATCCACACCGGGGCCGTAGAGAAAAGTTCATCCCACGGTCTAAAAAAGGGCTTTCAAGGAATCAAACGCAAAACATCCCCTCGGAAGGACCAAGCTAGGGCTGCCAATGAGAATCAAATTGGCGGACTCAATCGAATCAAAACGAAATCAAAAAAAAAAAATCTTCTAAATCAAGGGTTGATTGCAAACCAGAAGCAGACCATAAACGAGAAGCCCAACGTTTCACAAATTCAAGCGGAGGGGGTTTCCCAGAAATTTATCTATTAGACTTCTTTCCCAAGGCTAACGCCACTACAGGGCTTGCTCAGAGGAGAAAGAAACTCTATCAGAAGTCGCCGACTGAATCTTGGAGAGGATTGGCGATGAAACCCTAATTTTGAAATTAGAATTTCCATTCTTGAGGATCTATGCCCAGGATGCCGGCTTTTGGACCGGAGGGAACGAAGGAGTAGAGGCCACCGATGGGGAAGCCGATCTCAAGGGAGGAATCGGTCGAATCGGAGGGATGGATCAGGGGGATCAGAAGGCCGAGGCTGCGGGGAAGGGGGAACAGGGGGTGCGGAGAGGGGGAATCGCCAGAGGCACTCATATCGACCGTGCCTACATGCATGTTCATCATCAGCCTCTCTTGAGAGAGGATGATCAGTTGATTTATATATATATATTAATCAATTATTTAAGTTATTTTTTAGAAGAAGAAAACCCCATATCACATTTCTACTCCCACGTTGGACTGGGAAATCAGTAAGCTTTTTAACTAATAATCTCTGTGTTATTCATAGTTGGTAAATAGGAAATACATTGATGCGCTTATAATTGAGATTTTTATTAACAGTTAATTCAGTTAAATTAACTGTTAATAAAAACGACTTAATTAAATCATTTGCATATTACAGTATACATATCTCTTGCAAGAATGAAACTAATATATTGTGCTTTAAAGTGAATTAAATGAAAAGGACAAAGCGACCATATGAAAATAGAGTCCACTAGCTTGGTCATTAATTAGCACTTAACTATCCATCATTGTTTATTAATTGAACATTTGAAAGCTTCCATAAACCATTAAACCCTAACCCCACCCAAGAAAAAGATGATTGCAAGAGATCAAGGGTGCACATATGCAAAGATGCCCTTTGAAGCAACCTTTATTGATGTGTGCCACATGCTAGAGAATTCTTTCTTGGGTTTTTATCTTAATACAAGAGAATGGATTGAAATGAAGAATTAATAGACGATGACATCGTACCTAATTTCATTTGGTTGCTTTTAGCATCATTAGCCATTTTTGACTACTATGTAAAATGCTCAAATGACCCCCTTCTTCTCGTTCCTCAACCACCACGTACCACAACACTCAAGCAAAAAGCCAAAAAGCCAAAAAGCCACAAAGGATAAGCAATATGCCAATCAAAAGGTCAAACAATTATGAAGGTCTACGGATGGATATTATCTCAAACATGTTTGTCGTGTAGAATCCATTTAGATAGATAACTTCGTCTCCATCGCATTAGATGGATTTATATGTACAATTATATTAAATATGTTATTTTTAGAGTTGGACTAATGTTGGATGCGTGAGAATTAACGTCTCCCATGACGACCATCGTTCCCCCCAAAAAATGGACATGTCCGACTTCCTTATCCAAACTACTATGAGCAAGTGACCTGTTATACCACTAATATCGAGTCTAATTAATTAATTAATTAATTGAATGATTAATTAATTAAAAGATGAATCAAAGCGCGTAAAAACACCGGTGAAATTAAGTCAATAGTTAATTAATGAGCTTGTACGATATTTAGTATTAACTAAACATGCATATGATAATAGTTTAGAACCATCAATATATAATTATTCCAGGTAAAGTTAAGTAATTATCTGATTAGTTAATCAATGTTAATTATACAATTAACATATAATATAAATGCATCAACTTCATTGTCAATTGGCTGGAGAGCATCACACAAAGTGACATCGCAACGTCTCCTTTTATTTATAGAGATTATATATATATGTATCTAAAGGTGATGGTATATTCTGCACCTGCTCATCACTTCACTCTCTCTGTTTCCTCTTTATATAACCACCATTTACTTCTCCAAATTAAACCATAGATCTTTGCAGTCATGAGCACGTACGAGAGAGTGATGATGATGCCAAGAGAAAAATCTCAGCATAAGAGAAAAATCATCGCTTGGGCACTCGCAATCTCCATGGCTATTGCTTTATCCGCCGTCTTCTCCTTGAAGTCCCTCGCTCAGTCTCACTCCCACCACATCAACGTCGTCTCTAAATCCGCCGCCGCCTATGACGACTCCGTCGCCTCCATCTGCAAGTCCACGCTCTACCCGGACGCTTGCGAGGCCGCGCTCGCCTCGCTCGCCGACACTGCGGCCACGTCGAAGTCGCCCAAGGACATGTTCGACGTGTCCGTGGAGTACGCCAAGGGCCGCGCGCGGGTGGCCCGCGACGTGGCCTACAACCTGACGGCGCCGTCGGCCGCGAAGTCGACGTCGCGCTCGCAGCCGAGCGTCGCCGACTGCCTCGAGCTCCTCGACATCACGCTCGACCAGCTCGACGACGTGCTCGCGCTCGACTCGTCGGCGCCGAAGAGCTCGGCCGGCTTCCAAGACGTGCAGACGTGGCTCAGCGCCGCGCTGACGAACCAGGCGACGTGCTCGGAGAGCCTCGCCACCGTCAAGGCCAAGGGCGGGGATTCGCTCAACGCCCAGGTGGAGAGCCTGTCGCAGTACATCAGCAATTCCCTGGCGCTGCACGGGAAGGTCAAGGGCAAGGCCGAGGAGACCGACGGCGGCGGCCGGAAGTTGCTGTCCGGTAAGTTTCCCGAGTGGCTGTCCGCCCGAGAGCGGAGGCTTTTGGAGGCCTCGCCGGAGGAGATCCAGCCCGACGCGGTGGTGACCAAGGACGGCAGCGGGACGCACACCACCATCAACGAGGCGATCGCGTTCGTGTCCTTGGCCTCCAAGGGCAAAAGCAAAGGCAAAGGCAAAGGCAAAGGAGGCGGCAGCGGCGGCGGCGGCGGCAGCGGCGGCGGCGGCGGCGGGACGAAAGTGATATACGTGAAGGCGGGAACGTACAACGAGTACATCAACATCCCAACGAAGCAGAAGAACGTGATGTTGATGGGAGACGGAAAGGGCAAATCGGTCATTGTAGGCAGTAGAAACGTCAATGATGGCTACACAACGTACGGCTCCGCAACCGTCGGTACGCACGCGCTATAACCTTAATTCCCCTCTTTACGCTCCCTCAATCTTTAAATTCCTTCTTGGGCCACTGTGTGGCAGCGACGGCCGCACGAGCTAACTAACGAGCCTCAGCGTCAGTGCGTCAAGGCCCAAGTGACACAATGGTCAACGTTCAAGTCAAGTCAACGGAACTTGACTCTGACATAATAGCACTCCAATAGATATAAAAATTTAAACATATCATGGATTTCTATGCCACAACTGCATAGTATTTATGTGCGCTAACTTGATTATTTCAGCTGCAATGGGAGCCGGTTTCATCGCAAAAGGCGTAACGATCATCAACAACTCTGGAGCAAGCAAGCACCAGGCGGTGGCCCTGCGAGTCGGTGCAGACAAATCGGTGGTGTACCAGTGCTCGATCCAGGGCTACCAGGACACTCTCTACACCCACTCCAATCGCCAGTTCTACTCCGAGACCGACATCTACGGCACCGTCGACTTCATCTTCGGCAACTCCGCCGTCGTCATACAGAACTGTAACATCCAGCCCCGGAAGCCGAACGGCGGCCAGAAGAACTCCGTCACAGCCCAGGGTCGGACCGATCCGAACCAAAACACAGGCATATCGATCCAAAAATGCCGGATCGAAGGCGCGTCTGACCTAGGCAGCACTCCGACCTACCTCGGCCGGCCGTGGCAAAAATACTCGAGAACGGTCGTCATGCAGACCTACTTGGACGACTCGATCAACTCGGCCGGTTGGGAGGAGTGGTCCGGGAGCTTCGCGTTGTCCACGCTCTACTATGGAGAGTACGCCAATACTGGCCCGGGATCCTCGATCTCCGGTCGGGTCAAGTGGTCCGGGGTGCACTCGTCACTCTCAGCTAGCGAGGCGTCGAAGTTTACGGTGGCTGAGTTCATCGTTGGGGACTTCTGGTTGCCCAGCACCGGAGTCGGCTACACGGCAGGACTCTAATTAAAATATATCTTTTATAATTAATTTAAATACTAAATTAATAGCCTTAATTTGGGCCATAAATGTTGGGCCCTTCACAGGCCCAGTTTGGGATATACTTTGGGCCTTGATCAAAGCGAAGGCTTTGTGAGTCTTTAAAAGTTGGTTGTTAGTGTTAAAATGTTGTAGATTTGGGAAATCTATGCATTTATTTGACTAAATTTTATGAAGATTGTTCAAATTAAGCAATATGAGTGGAGATCAAGATTTTAGCAAGAAGTAGAAGTTTTTAATATAATTTTTGTTGCTGAATCTATCAGTACTATGATGGTCAAATTAATATTATTGATTGATTGCTGAGGTGAGTGAAGTAGAGAGAAGCTTTTACAAGGAAAGTTTTGAGGGCCACCACCAATAATTCATGTTGCTTATTGAATTTGTCAACTTGTGTGACACTAACCACTATCATTGAGGGGGCAAAGAAAGTCATTGCTCTCTTATGGCTTGTCTTTTCAAAATTGCTTTAAAGCTCAAGAGAAAAGTGTGTTCACTTGAAAGATGATGAAAATAACATTTTGTCACTAATTTGTTGTATAATATTTGAGTGTTTGCAGCTCAGGGGGGGATGATGGCTTGGTGTTTTTATTATTTTGGTTATTGGATAAGATCAATGTTCATGACTAAAAGTAACTGTCAAGTCTTTAATTTATTGGACAATTAGAATTTAGATACTGTCCTTTCGTGCAAAGTATGTTTTTTTAATGCATTTTCAACATGTTTGACCCTTAGAGAGAAAGGAAAATGTAACAAGAAATTGTTGTTTTAATTTCCGCTCATGTTTTAAGAGGTAGATTATAGCTTAATCGTCAATTAATCATATGGTTTCGATCATCAAGTTATCAGATATGTTTTTAATCAAATGTTTTATGATTAACCTTGGCCTGAACTTGGATTTAATTAAATGAGATTATCATATCTTTGAAACACTTAAAATGTGAGTTTCTTTTACGAAAATAAGCGCTTAAAATTTTTTCACCAAAAATTTCAAATTTATGATACAATGAATAAAAAATTAAAACACTTATGACTTTTTTACTATTGATAAGTAGTTATTTTATTGATAAATTTCAATATATAGAAAATATACGTATCATCATCTCAACACTAATATGCCTAAAGTGCACAACATAAAAGCAATTTACATGAGAGATTTTAATATATATATATGAAAAGAGTATTATTAATTATAGAAAATTACTTTTCCAAAACACTTTTAGATTTAAAATTATTCTTGCCTAAAGTCATGGTGGTGTATGCGGGCTTGCATGTTTCCTGATCCGACGTTGATCCGGTGGAGGAATGTGCAAAAACACTACAACGTTCAAATAAGAATGAATCTCATATGATGAATATGAAATTAGAATCGAGAATATACCTGATGTACGTCATGTCCATTTATAGTGCAAGTTAGGGATGTCTCGGGTTGATGATCTCCCTGAATCTCGCGCGGATATGCCCAGAATGGGTCGAGGTTTATCCCAGAGATGTCAGGCTCATTACTGTTGAATTCATGATAATTAATGAAGAAAGTGGATGTCCTTATATGACCGGATGGAACCCCCGACTAGGTTGTAATGGGCTTGATTTGAGTTTGGTTCATGAGTGTAGGCGTTATCGGGTCTGATATGATCGGGCCCAATAGAACCATTTCAGTCCACAGCCCCCGAGCTTAGTCGGAGTCCGAGGACTTCGTGTCGAGCTCTAGTAGTGTGTTGGCTCATTTGTTGAGCTCTTTGTCTATGTCGAGCTTCTGACCTAGGGCTAGTATATGAGTGTTTGTCGTGTCCCTTACCGGAGTAGGAGATCTCGGTGTGTGTCGGTTTCGTCGCCTAACGACTCTTCGATTTCTATGGCGATTGTGGGGTGTAAGGGGTGCCCTTTTTCATGCTTGTCGCCTATCAACGTCTGCCCAACCTTTAATTCTAACAATATGTTAATTATGGTTTGGAGATTTAGTTGTTTGTTTTCAAGGCACTGAAGTAATCTTCCGCCAGCTGACAGGCCTAGCTTTGTTAGCAAGTGTGGTTGACTATCGTTATACGAGGATGTTCTCCCTGGCCTTTAAAAGCCTCATGCTTCTTCCTTTTCTTGTGTCCCTGGGCTATTCGCGTGCATGGAGCGCGGAGTGCTGCGAGTTTTCATCCCTCCAAGAGTCAGCCTTAGCCTGGTAGTGAGTAGATCAAGAAAGGCTGTGAGTTTGCACCTTGCGGCTTATGAGGAGGATGGAGGGAGGTCTGTTGGGAGTGACCAAGAGAGCTGGATCCGCAGTCGGAGAACCGCGGTGGGTTCGCACCGCAGGGCTTATGTAGCGAATGTCGCTCTGGCCTAGAGTTTTGAGAAGAGTGTCTAGGCGCTTGCCTTGCTTACGGGAGTCCTGCTCCATTCTGGCGGTTTCACCGACGTCCTCTTGTCCTCCCTTACATTGGCCACCCCCCATTTTATCAACAATAGTTCATGGTCTTCTTGGACTAGGTCTGGCAATGCCAAGGAGAGAACGAAATCCAACTGATTGAGCTCCCCCGCTCTTATTGACACCAAAGGTGATAAGAGTGTTATGGATATTGCCGTAACAATTGAGTGTTTTTCTCCAATAGCTTTCTCGTTGTACACTTCCCTTTTATGGGTATGTGAATGTATGTCTACCCTTTACGGATTTTGTGAATATATATATGCATATTCTTTTCTGTGGTGCTTCTTTCTTGTGGCTTTTGCAAACTTCTTATGATGTTTAGCTTGTTCTTAGCCTAAGTGTTGGATGATGTCGATGTTATGTGATCGGCTGACTCCATCGGAATCGGGTGCAGTGTATAAAGTCATCTTGTCCGAGCCTAGCGTTGTTGGGTCAATGATCGCTGATGTTAGCTAGTCGGGAGTTGTCAAGGTTGCAGACGAACCTTCAGGCGAAGATTATATTCTTGACAAAGGTAGGGTTAGGATCAAGGTTACCTGCTAGGTAGTTGTTGATCTTTCTCGAAGTCATTCGAATTTATAAGTGGAGACGCTATAGCCGAGAGTGACGACGTTGGAGTCGAGGACCAGACTCGGTGTTACATCAAGCTCGCGAGGAGCATGCTTCGGGGCATTGATATCTTCAGTGCTGCTGAGGTTGGGGTGGCATCGATACCGAGGGCCAGACTCAGTGTTAAATCGAGCTTGTGAGGAGCGTGCTTCGAGTCATTGATGTCTCCAATGGCATTAAGTCCGAGGTGACGCTAAGGTCAAGGACCAAACTTGGTGTTAAACTGAGCTTGCGAGAAGTGCGCTTCAGGTTATTGATGTCTTCACTGACACTGAGGCCGAGAACCAAACTTGGTGTTAAATCGAGCTTGTGAGGAGCGCTACATGGTCGTTGTGCTCATTTAGAGAGAGTCGGTCTCAATTAGAGACAAAGTCCGCATTTAAGACCAAGGACCGCGCCTGAGATGAAGCTGAGCTCATGGAGAGCATAAGGCAGGACCACACTTGAGGTCATGATTACTTAGAGCGAGTTGGTCTCATCTAAAGCCGAAGGCCGCATTTAAGGCTGAGGACCAAACTATGTGTTAAATCGAGCTCGCGAGGAGCGCGCTTTGGGTTGTTGAGGGCGTTGTGCCCATAGGTGGTGGTACTAAGGCCAATGACCGCACTTGGGGTCGAGAATGATATATATGTTGTGCAAGATATGAGTTATTATCGTCATCGGGCGGTGTTCCTATCGTGAGATCATGATAGTTCATTCGTTGTGCGTTATTAGGTAGTTGTAAATAATCTGGACATAAAGAGACGCAAGGAAGAGATAGTAGTATTATTGAATAATTTATTAAATAATAGTACATTGGACCCACCAAGAGAGATGCTCAGCCCACGCATGATGATGCACCGTTAAAACCTTCAAGGGGAAAACCCTATTGAAGGAAATCACAATGAAGGAAAAAGAATACACTGACCATTTGCAGTTTAAGGAGGGATTGCTTAGCTGTAGTAGGCCTACAGGGAGGCCACATTCCACGTCTGTGGGAATTCTCGTCCGAAGAGTTCGGCTATTTTGCAAGCTCCCTTTCTAATATTTCTGATGATTCAGTATGAGCCTTCCCAGTTCAGGGTGAGTTTCCCTTCCCCTGATGGCTTTCACTAGAGTTTGATCTTCCTTAGTACCAGATCTCCCTCTTTGAATTTCGT
Organism: Canna indica; assembly: GCA_034359265.1. Classification (NCBI taxonomy): domain Eukaryota; kingdom Viridiplantae; phylum Streptophyta; class Magnoliopsida; order Zingiberales; family Cannaceae; genus Canna; species Canna indica. The sequence continues at coordinate 15,642,960 of CP136898.1, forward strand.
CGACCCGACATGTTTGTCGTATTTTTAAGCTATTCTAAGTTTCATGGCTTCCTTCCCAACCCTGGCGAGCTCTCGTTTCTCTTCGACGACATCCAGCTCGCCTGTCAGGTTTCTGAGTTACTTCATTCGTCAAAGGTTGCTCTGTGGAGGTTGGGTTCTACGATCTCGACGGTGATCATGACCTCTTCTCCATAGACAAGTCTATAGGGACTAGGGAGCTTCTTGGGTGGATGATTGGACAGTTGTGTTGTAACGCCATAGTACTTCGGGCAACTCCTCATCCCAGTACCCCTTGACTTTGTCGAGTTTCTTTTTGGTCGCCCATGATCATGTGGTAGGGACTGGGGATGTCGATGACTAGGTAATGCACGTTGATTATTTTTGTTCTTGGTTGGGAGTTGAACGTTGTCCTTCGACATATGGAGCCTCGCATGTTGACTCTCTCTCTTGAGAAACTCATCAGGTCTTCCTTCTAGGGTGAGAGTGAAGCTTCAATTAGCTACATTTTCTCAATCGTATAGTGGGGGAGGATATCAGGTGAACTGTCTTGATCCACAAGAACTTTCTTAATGATAAAATTTTCAGCGATCACAGAAGTCATGATTGGGTCGTGTAGTTTTTTTCAATTCTCTGAAAATCAAATTTATAGAATGATATTATCAGGGTTCTAGAGATGGGCCCCTGTGGGCGAGCGGTATTGTCAACTGCCATGATTGCTCGAAGTGATCTCTTTCTAGCCGAGTTCGATTCGCCTCCTCCTGCGAACCTGCTGGCAATATAGTCTATGACTCTCAGATTTTGTTTCCTGAGCGGTTGGTTCGGTCGTTGTCTCTTTGACCTCCATGGTGATTCAAAGGCGTTCGGGTTGACTCCAACATCGGTGGTCTCGTCTCTTGCTCCTACCATGCTTTATTCTGCGATTAAAGTATCGATCAAGGCATCCTGTGCAGACCAAGTTCTTGAGTTGATCTCTAAGCACCACTCATTATTCTATGTATGCTCGTAAGTGTCATGGAAAGCACAATTTTTTCTCATGTCAGCATTGGGTGGTAGTTTATGCTTCCCAGCATTGGCAGGGCGTTTGGGGAGTTTCAAGTCATAGATCTTGCGGAGGATGGTTTCCTTCTTTGTGTTGAACGGAGTGTACTTCTCGTACCAGGCATTCAGGTGGGGGTGGTGACCTTATCCTCCTGTCATTTTCTCGCTCACGACGATTTCGATCTTTGCCCTTTTGTCAATTTTCTTGAATTTTTTTGTCTTTGTCAATATCTTTAACATTCTACATGTCGGCCTTTTCGATCTTACGGAGCTACTCCGTCTCTATGTAACTCGCAGCTTTCTCTTGTAATTCGGCAATGTCTTTTGGCTTTGCTAGAGCGATCTGGTCTGCGAAGTGTTTGAGCTTCAGCTCGTGTTTGATAATAAAAAAAGCTCGACTCGTGGTTTAAGATTTAGAATCTCTGTGGCTGTGACCTGGAATCTCCGCGATCGTGACCTGGAATCTTTGTATGTAATCCCTTAAGGACCCATGTTGCCCTTACTTGAGGTAGTGGAGGGTGTCCTCGATTTTGGAGTAGATCTAGGATGAGGAGAACCGGCTAGAGAAGAGTTCTGCGAAAGAGTATATGGACCCCGGTGGAAGGGAGGAGAACCACAATAGTGCAACCTTCTCTAGGAAGGTCGGGAAGGCTTTGCAAAGGACGGGGTCGGTCGCTCTGTTGAGGAGCATCATGGACCTAAACATTGTCAGGTGTGTAGTTGGATCGCTCATACCATTGTAGGGCTTCAGCATGGTCGACAGTTTGAATATGGGTGGAAGGCATGCCGCCATGATGTGTTCAACGAAAGGTCCCGAGTTGACGGGAAGGGAGTGGTAGCCTCTATAACCCTGAGGTTTTTCTCTTTTCTATGGTGAGGCATGCTGTAGACCCCGTCCCAGAGGGCGAAAATTGATCCCATCCTCTTCGAGTGATTACTTTCTTCATGCTCTGAGCGGTGACACTCATAATCGATCGAGTGTTGTTCTTGGAACCCCGTCAGCATCTCGACCTAGGCTGCTAACCATTGGTTCTCCGCCTCAAGGTCGTTTATTCGACATTGAGATTCTTCTGGTGAGGGAATGGCTGGTGCCAGAGCGTCGCTCCTCATTATTTCAGCGGCTCTAGGTAGCGGGGATACATCGCCGCTAGGGTTCTGCCTGTGTGGGGTGGCGTTCGCCTGACTCCGGCTTAGGGCTGGCAACGGAGCGGATACGGTGTGGATACTGGATTATCCGTATTCGCACTGCATCCCATATCCGTCCATCCGTATCCGCACCGTATCCGCTACGGATGTGAATATGGATATCCATATCCGCACCGCTTCAAATACGAATATCCGCACCGCATCCGTATCTGCACCGTATTTAATAAAAAAATATTAAAATTATATATTTAATTAAAAAATTAAAAAATTATCAATTCCTTAATCCAAAATAAATATATAATATACTTTAAAATTCATCTTGGCATGAAATTACCATGGAGCTCTTATATATATTAATAACTTATATGGGCAAAATAGTAATTCAGAGACGCGGATAGGCGATGCGGATATGGTGCGGATCCACAGTCATATCCGTATCTGCACCATATCCGCGCAGATATAAATTTTCTAAATTCGTGTCTGTATCTGTATCCATATCCATTTTTACTTGCGGATATGGATCGGATACGGTGCGGATGCGATTTTTGGTTAGCGGATGCGGATAAAATTATCACCCCTACTCCGGCTACCAAACATTGCGGGGCAAATAAGATTTACTCGGTGCTATGGTGGGCGACAAATGTTCGTGCTTGAAGTCAGAGTGATGCAATCCGGTGTCTCCTAGTCAGGTGTAACTCTGGCGGCGAGGGGAGGGGGGGCTGCAAAAGACACTCCGACGCTAAGTCGTGATGTGATCGAAATGGAGATAATAGAAATTAGACTCTAGGTTAGGTGAGGACGAATTGGCGATAATATCACCAAATAATCTCGTTGGGATGTGCTCGGAATGAGTCGAGGCTAATCCTAGAGATGTTGGGCTCGTGATGACGAATCTATCGTAGATGACGTGGATGTCCTTGTATGGCCGGGTGGAGCTTCTGGGCTAAGCCGTTTGGCTTGACTTGAGTCTGGTTCATGAGTGCGGACGCTTTTGATCCTTGTCCGATCAGGCCTAAAGTGATAGGTCAGTCTAATTATATATGAACAAAATATAATTTATTATATATATGTTAAAATATTAATTTACAAATAATTTTTTTTTCATATATTAATTTATAAGAAGAATTGTATATTTGTTATTTGATGTATACTTCCTAAAAAATACTCATGTCGACCAAACCTGTCAAGATGGAAAGTTACACTTCCTACTAATTAATTTATTATCAATCAAACATATTATTGATACTTTTCGAGAAACATACATGAAAAATTAATTTATGAAAATTATAACTATCCACGTAAAATTACTTCCCATGTACGAGACATTAGATTAACTAGTCGAAAATCCACGCATTGCGTAATTATATGTACATATAATTTATATTTATTCGTTAAAAAATTATGACAAATTATCATTAAAAATAATTCAAATTAAAATGGAAAGTGAAAATTATCTTACCCGTCGAAAATTGGCGCATGATTTTAAAATTGGATTTTGAATATAAAATTTTATAAATATTATTAAACAAAAAATATATTTAAATTTTATAAAATACATGAGAAAAATAAAAATGAAGATAGATTAGTTGCGAAAATAGATAAAATGAAAATAATCTTACCGGTAGAAAATTGGTGTAAGATTTTGAAGTTGGATTTTGAATTTGAAATTTTTAGTGAAAACTATTGATTAATAGAAAAAATTTGCATGGAAAGTATCATAATGTATATAGTTTAATGCCTAATTAAATAACACAACACCATCAGATGCTTAATTAGATAAAAGCATTTCATCAACCTTGATATATAAAACTTCCCAGGAGTAGAAGAAGAAGTTTACCAGTAACAGGTGGAACTATATGTCCCTGTCGATTTCCATGAATACGACATCCCATGCCTTAAGTTTCTCATCGTCAATGGGCATTTTGGTGGTGTGCTTCTTCATACATGCGAGGATTTTTAAGAAGATGACGTTGTACGTCAACGCACGGGAGAGGAACCAAAATCGTATCTTGATGACCAATCTTAGCTGACGGTCGGAGACAGCAAGCATACGTCGGCGTCCCACTAAAAATCCATTCCATTCGAGCACCTGAGCGTCACCATCTTCATCTTCCCTTTCTTATAATACAAAGAGAGCACTGCCATATATTACATGAAGATTACAAATCAATCACAGGAGCACCATAAATCAGAAATTAATGAACTATATATAAATAATGAGGTGACTGATGATACCCTGGTCAAACTAAAAACTTAGAGCACCTCCCTAAGTTTTAGGACAGAGAAGAGCGGCTCCGTGGTTATGGTTGCTTGCGCATTGAGGACTGCCGGAGTCGCCACGAGAGAAGCGTTAAATTCTACGTCGTGCCTCCGATTGCACCCTTGCCGGCACCACGATCTCTGGATGCTCTCTCTTTCAATTGTGTTGCTCACTACACTACACATCAAATAATCGACTGCACCTGCTATTTATGCTCGTGTACCTTCAGTTTGGAAGAGATCAATCCGGAGAGGGAAATCGCGCGCTGAATGAAGCCGCGACGGAGAGAGGTTCTCGTGGAGAAGAAACAACGCGAACATTTTTGTTTGTGGGAAATAAATTGATTAATATGGGAAATAAATTGATTAATATAAACGTTAACTGCTACGTCCGAATCCAATTATTTCTAGGGGTGACAATTTTATCCGCATCCGTCAACTAAAAATCGCATCCGCACCGTATCCGATCCATATCCGCAAGTAAAAATGGATATGGATACGGATATGGATTTAGAAAACTTATATTCGCGCGGATATGGTGCGGATACGGATATGACTGTGGATCCGCACCGTATCCGCACTGTATCCGCACCGCCTATCCGCATATCTGAATTACTATTTTGCCCATATAAGTTATTAATATATATAAGAGCTCTATGGTAATTTCATGTCAAGATGAATTTTGAAGTATATTATATATTTATTTTGGATCAATGAATTGGTAATTTATTGATTTTTTTAATTAAATATAAAATTTTAATATTTTTTTATTAAATACGGTGCGGATACGGATGCGGTGCGGATATCCGTATTTGAAGCGGTGCGGATATGGATATCCATATTCACATCCGTGGCGGATACGGTGCGGATACGGATGGGCGGATATGGAGTGCGGTGCGGATACGGATAATCCGTATCCGCACCGTATCCGCTCCGTTGCCAGCCCTAATTATTTCTTCCTCATTTGTGTGTGAGAAATAAATTGAGAGAAGAGGAAACGTAAACTACTATAAATTTAGAGAGAGACGTGTAGATATAACTGAATTGTAAACGTTAATAGCTAATTAATAGGATTCCGACACGTAAATTGTAAACATTAACGGCTATAAATTAGAGTTAAATGCTATAAATTAGACATTAACTGCTATAAATTATAAGCTTAAATTAACTGCTATAAATGGTAAGCGTAGATTGTGTTTACTATTATAAAAGAAGAAATAGAAGAGGAGAGTGAGAGGTGAGAGAGCTGTGTGAGTTAATTGCAGTTATTGAGAGAGAGTAAACTGAGAGAAAAAAACAATTTAAAAAAAATATCTAAAAATTCTGAAATTGACACATCAGCAATACTGTGTTGTGAAAGTGCCACGTGACACTTTTGAATCGTGTTTTTAAGTATATATATATATTAGTTTCGTACCCTACCAAAAGAATCTCTCATCGTATTAAAGATACGTTGGATATTTTTATAAAATTAATTAGAAATTACATACTAATTAAAATTTTATTTTTTCGAGCAACTTTGATTAGACTTTTAATATTATAATTTTTATGTATGGGAATTTCTGTATCATATTTTTCATATTTCTAAACATAAAATTGTAATGAAACTGTGAAAATAAAATTTTATTTATATAAGGTTTTTCATTTCCAAATAAAATGTAAATAACTAAGCAAAAAATCAAAACTTCATTTTGTTGGAAGATTATCATATCAAGTCCACTTCGTACACCGAGGTTGAGCTCAATGGAAGATCTTTCCACCCTTCAAATCCTTGTTAAGTCTAAAAAGGTCATGTTTGCTATTTGGTTAAATAATAAAATTAATTACAAAATATATTTTAACGTTTGATGATTTTTTAAAATTTATTTTTATTTTTTTAAAATAATATATTTCATCTTTTATTTTTTTTAATTATATCTTATTGTCAATGAAGTGTTAAATTTATCATTTAGATGCTGACGTGGCATTATTGACGTGGATAAATACCACATCAATTTTCCTAAATGAATACAAAATTCAAAAAATATCACATCATCAATTTTTTTAATAAGATGTAAATGATTATATCTAGGGATGTCAACGGAGCGGGACATATTTGATATTAGATTGATAATATGATATAATTGAAAAAAATTAAAACTTCGCAGCTCCTTTTGTTTGAAAAATAAAAAAATGAAATATATTTGAAAAAATTCTTAAAAGTTGGAATATATTAGATATAATACTTTAAATCTTGTTTAAAAAATTGATGATGCGGTATTTTTTTATTTTCTTATTCATTTAAGGGTGTTGATGTGGTAATATTAATCCATAGTCATTCATTTTATACTCGGTTATCCATTTCATAAGTAACTGTGTATATCAAAACCGATTAGTTCGACTTGATTAACCGTTGAATATATGATATTTAATTGGTTTTGATTTCAAATAATAATTTTAAAAATCAAATAATTTCAATTTTGAATATTATTGGCAAATGATTTCAATTTTAATTATTTATATAAAATGCATTTAATCAAATTGTTATCGTCCACAACTGTTACTATTTCCCTTCATTAGTGGAGCACAAGAATAATAGATATAAATTAATTAGTTTAGTGGCGAAAGAATAGACAAAATGCTGGATAAAAGTAGCCCCGTAAATTTTTCTTTTAGGGGCGTTTGATTGTCCGTAAGTACAAATATTGCAACTTTAATTATAGTAAATAAATAAATAAATTTGTTTAATTGGCTGTAAAATTTTTTTACAGCATTTAATATTTATAAATTGTGTTTCTAATACCATTTGCAATATGCAAAAGGAATTGCAAGTTAAAAAATTATGTTAGTTGCAAATACAATAATTTAATTATTAAAAAATAATTAATTTAGGCGACATAGAGTCATCAGATGGAGACGAAATAAATACCAAAGTTGTTTGTTTTCATGTGCTGAATGTGATGGTAGTGTCAAATTTTAGATCTGATATCATTTGGTAGAATTTTTATATTTTCAATATTATATAATAGTTAAAAATTATTAACTTATTTTGATAAATAATTAAATAATATGGTTATTAGACTAAAAAATCAACAAGGTTTGAAAAAATTCTTCGTTCTACACGCGTTTTCAAAATTCGTCTGTAAATGCATAATATTTACATTCGTTAATGTCACTCAACTTAAGTTGACGTGGAGAAAAACGGCGCTCGCGTGGCTGACGATTTCATACATGAATCGTAATTGATGAATCCACATTTTTCTCTCTCTCTTCTCTTCTTCCTCTCAAATGATCCCATTTTTCTTTCTTTCTTCTCTTCGTCCCAATGACCTCACCTTTTTTTTCTTTCCTTCTCCTACACCTTTACCTCCGTCGTCGTTGCCTCAACTTCGTCGCCCCCAACAACGACACTGCTTCTCTCCTTCTCCTTCCCCATCGTTGCCGACATTATTTTTTCTCCTCCTCCTCCCCTAGCTGGCAACGAAGATTCAACTTCCTCTTTCCCCGCACCCAGGTCTCCTCCCTCCATCATCGAAATTTTGATGTGATGGAGTACGGCGGGGCATTTGTCGCCCAAGGAGATCAGAGTGGCTTCATCCAATGGCCACGTAGCGGGTAGGGGATTGGGTGGCGCCATGAACGGGGAAGCTAGCTAGCCTCCTTGCAGCTCGTGCATGCCATCATAATGACGCTGATGGAAGAAAGCACAGGGTGAGGTTGACACATGTCATGGAGGTCAAGGTGAAGAAGGAGGAGGAGGAGGAGGAATGGAAAAAGTTGGCGGGCAAAATGACTAGATTGACCTCGTAAAGTGAGAGAAGGTTGAGGGTAAAAATGAGATTTCGTAAAGTGGAAGAAAGTGGATGGGAAAAAATTATGGGCGACAGGCCACGTATGAAGCCATTAGACCACGCAAGCGCAGTTTTCCTCCACACCAGCTAAGTTGAGACGACACTTAACGATTTGGTAGATGACATAAACGGATGTAAAAGTTGTGCATTTACAGGAGAATTTTGAAAACGCGGGTAGAACATAAAATTTATTTCAAACCTTGTGATTTTTTAGTCTATTATCCCTAAATAATATAAAATAATATTATACTAAACTAAATGGTGATTTAGAGCATAAAATAATATCATTCTAGGTCGGATCAATTTTATTGTAGTCAATGAATTATAGTTGGGGTAAAATGACAAATTTATCATTTTGCTTATATTTGTTTGTTATTGCTTCTAAATTCTATTGAGTTCTTATTGCATATTATTATTGAACCAATTTGGGTTATTTTTATGGTATTATTCTGGCTAGATCACAGGTTTTTTCGGCTCTCATCGGCCCTTGCTTGTTCCTCCGGTGATTCATGGATCGATTTTGTGCTCGAGCCAGATTCTGTATCACACCATTCAAACATCCATGCGAGCGATCGTCGTCACTTGAAGCGTCAAATCTAGAATCCTCTATCGCGTCGAGTATTTCGGGTGATGTTAATCCTTGGAGTGGCTCATCTGATTACTTCTTGCCCCGACCTGATAAAAATTTGGACCTGAGAATTCAGGCTCGGCTCGACACGAAAACTAAATGAGTCGTCACGGTTTGACCGATTAGCACAATTACGAAAAGCTAAACGGCCCACCCCTTTCTTGAATCTGATTATCAAGCTATTAGGCCAAGCCAAACCTACATACCCTAGCCCGACATATTAACATGGCATGATCGATCGGGGTACGCCACGTATCCCGAAGCCTAACTCAATCAAACCACATATAAACAAAACCAAACCTAAACATTTAATAGCATTTCAATGAATTTTAAAAAGACTTTTAATTTTAAAAAAAACCCCAACCACCAACTCAGTAATAGCTAATGTTCAAAAATGGTTTCAAAAGTTTAATTACTAAATAAGACATCTCAAGCAAATAAAGTGCATAAAACATAAATAAATCGAGTCGACATGACTCAACAACTCAAAGAAATAAAAATGACTCGGGTATCCCCCTCGACCATGACATGTCACGAGACCCGCTGCCCTATCGCCACCAGCCGCTACTACACCCTGGTACCTCTTTGATCTAACTTAGGTACTGCAAAACAACATATATGAGGGGTGAGTCTAACTGAGACTTAGTGAGTAGACCAGTCCTTAATTTCCACCACATCATCATCATCATCATCATCATGCAATAATCAAATAACCACATATAAAGCATAATTCAAGAGCATTTGTTTTCTTATTTAGCAAGCAATCCACTTGGACCTCATATAGCAACCTGTAGGAAATACGCAACTAGGCATAAAGTATAACATGCTAAATACATCAAACCACAAGCTCGCCCGAACTCGTCGATCCTAATCGCTACATAGGGTAGGTAGTCGGTGTGGCCTCCAATCTACCACCCAGCCAGTGTCGTCCCTTTGGGGTATGCTCTCCCCCTCACTGGCACGGCTCTTCTGAATCGTCTATTTGGGGCATACGTTCCCCTCACCGGTCGGATCTTCGAACTATCTCTTTGGAGGTATGAACTCTCCTTACCAGCCGGACTTACGAAATAAGGCCAACACTGTCTATTTGAGGCATACCCTCCCCTCACCAGCGAGGCTTTCGGGAAATGCAACAATCACACCACAACATCACACACACAGGATAAGGTAAAGTGTAATGAACAACAAGTAAATAAGGGTATGTCTAGGACATACCTCAATCTCTGCCTCCTCCCGCAATACATCACAATATAACATAAATCATGAATTAACAGTATATATATATATATATATATAATATGCTCAAATCATGAATTAATAGCGTACACAACGATCATGAGAACAAGATATAGCACATCCAAACATCGTGGGAAAAATAAGCATGTATAAGATGGAAATAATACAACACCTCTTAACTACCCTACGCAGTTTAAGCCCAACTTAGCCCTCCCCTAGCCATGTACCCTAGGGCCGGCCTTCCTCTCTACCCGAGTGCTCCAGGGGCAAAGAGGATTCGCCCCCCTTGGGTTCCCTAAGGTTGTCCTAGGGTTCTAGTGTCGCTAGGTGTCTCTCAGGTACTTAATTCCCTACTTGTATGTCTTTACAATTTTCCTAAAGCGTAGAAGTGATTCAATGTACCATAAAAGTATGTTCCTAAGGTATAAAAATTCAATTTTTATTTTCCAAATCTCTCCCTAGGTGGCCGGCCACCCTAGGGTTCTTAAGGACCCCCCCTAAAGGGGGCGACATGCCCTAATTTCACATCATCTTCCTCCTTTCATCAAGGTAACAACCAAGCATCAAGAACTACCAACGACCATCAAGAAATCCAAGGTGAGAAGGGGTGGCACAACAAGGAAAAAGGGGGCGGCCAATTGCCCAAAAATTCATCCGATAGAACCGTTGCGATCACGATAGAATTCTCAATACGAATATCCAATTTGATTCATGAAAAACGATGAAATCCCCATGACATAGGGGCGACAGCATGAACGTCGACGAACTCGCGAAATCCCGGCTCCAGCGTCTCCTCCTCCTCTTGGTGTCGCCTCCTCTCTCTCTCTCTCTCTCTCTCTCTCTCTCTCTCTCTCTCTGGTGGCGTGCGGCTAGAAACAACAGCCTTGCGCCTGAAATAATAGCCTTGCGCCCCCCTTTGATAATTTATGGGCCATGGCTGGCCCAAATTACCAAAATGCCCTCACTTATTCGCCTGAGTTTTAAAATCTATAATTAATTCATTCTAACTCCGATTCGAATTCTGATTGGACTGCTAAATTCATCTCGAGACCCTCTATCATCCTAGCATTCTAAATCACAGAAATAAATTAAATATATTTTTCCTAATTTTTTTTCCATATATAAAGCTTACTCGAATTAAATTTCGCGGCTCTACGCCAATCCGCGCTAACTCGGCCCCACGGTCCCCTACTAAAGAATAAAATATTATTTTAGGATTTTTGGGCATAATAGCATATGCCTCGGCTAAGAACTCCTATAGTGCATCAGAATATTGACTCTCCATCGAACACTTTGGGTCTGGTCAATGTGGATACTCATCGGTGTTGGAGAAATAGTAACACTAGAGGGGGGGTGAGTAGTGTGTTATCCAATTAATTAGCCTAAATGCGATTTTACTTGTTTCTCAAATCGTTTAGGCACGTTGCAATTTTACAATTGGATGTGGAAGCAAGATAAACTAATTAAGCACAAACAACAATAGACAACAATGATAACACACAAATTTATAGTGGTTCGGCCTCAATGCCTACTCCATTACCTAAGCACCCCGCTTAGGATTTCCAAACTAGATTGACTAGATTAATTCTTTTTTCCCTTACAATGAGGACTTTGACTCGAAGAGTCGCACTCTCGACCTAAGGCACTTCCACACCCGGAAGTCACCGCCTTCTTACCGAGAGCACTCTTCTACCTCAACCCTAAGGGATAACTCGACTAATCCTAGTAAGTTATGCTTACACAAGTGGCTTTACACCTTTTCACCAAGGTAACCACTTCCACAAACAAGACCAAACAATCCTAGGTCTATCACACGCACAAATCCAACAAAAACAAGTTCAAATAACAGTTAAAATTACAATGGAAAGAGCTAAAGGGTAAACCAAGGTTAAATGCTCTTTTCCAAGCCTTCGACGCCTTCAACTCGTCAAGAGGTAGAGCTCGTATTAAATCCCGAGTTGAGACAGAGTGTGTGCTTGAAGCGGAATTTGACGGAAGATTAATTAAGGCGCGCTGCAATCAATCTTTAAAAGGCTCAAATCTCTCTTTAGAGTGCTCAATCAAATCTGTAAGAGTGAGAGAAGAAGAATTAAAGGAGTTAGATGAATGATATTTGTACACTCTCAAAGAAACGACAGCTCAACAGGTAGAAAACTATCTGTTACAGTCGCTCGATCGATTGACCGGTCGACCGATCGATCGATCGCTCGAACGATCGCTGCCTTACTCTCTCTATGCGATCGACCGACGGGTTAACCACCAGACGCAAATCTTACGTTCCCTCAATCCGGTCGACCCATTGGTTGAACGACGCAGTGAAGCTAGAGACGCACGACATGCGATTTTTAATTCGGTCGACCAACGCACTCACTACCCATTTTTCGCCTCTGTCGGTCGACCGACCGATCGACCGAAGTAGTCTTAGCCAATTTTTTACACCATCTTTGGTCGACCGACGGGTCGACCAATTGGCTGCTGCCAATTTTTGGAAACATTCGATCGATCGACCGATTGACCGAATTGGTTACTATCAATTTCCTAACTATATTCGGTCGATCGGACGGTCGACCGAACATAGACTGATATTGATTTTTCAGCCATTTTTCTTGCGCGCTTCATTTTCGGGTTTCGGCTTTCAACGAGCGTCATCTTGGAAAGATTTTCATGTGATCTTTGAGCTCGTCCAATACGTCTTTGGTGCATACGTCGAACTTCGAGATATTCCACGATGAACTCGAGCGCGACGATCAATGTCCTTTCGATTTTCTGATTTCTTCTGATTTATCCGATCGAGGACATCGAACGCTAATCGATATGGAACTTGAAAGATTTCTCAATGAAATATTAGTTTCATGTTTGTTATCATCAAAACCGAGATTAAGACCAAGGTTGAAACCTTGAGCCAACAATCGGCTTTCTGCGCCTTCTCTCCCGGAATCAAGAATGGATGTGTTTGTTGTAATGCACACTCCTTATTCGAAGCTCGTTGTTGTGCAACTTGTTGATCATAGTTTCAGGATGGTTGATCCACTACAGTCTAACCCAGGTTTTAGGATGGCCGATTCACTTCAGTTTGACCCAATTATTTTGGCCTTTAGCAAAGTGAACAGTTCATATGTTTAGGTGCCTAGGTCTGCGGGATTATCTGTTTCTCGTCCAACTTCGGGTATTTTATTTGAAGATATTGGGCAGGAAACTCAGCAACCTACCGGTCTTCCTGGGATGGCAATAGTGAATGAGGAGGTCTATACTCCTCCTCCATGGTCGAGTGCTTTTTTTGAAGACATCGAACCAAGGATAGATGAGTCAACTGGCTTTCCTGGTCAATCAACAGTGGCTACAGAGGTCAATGTTTCTCCTCACTATTTGAATGAGATTCCTATCCCTGCAAACTCTACAGCTCTTGAGTTGGCTGTGAGCCCGAATTCGGGAGTGCTGTAGGTAGCTTCAGAATTACCTCTAACGAAATAGTCTGAACCATTGTCAAATAAGAACAACTCACATGAAGTGGTCTCTAATTCCTTAATTAGTGAGTCAATCTCACCTTTGTTTTGATAAGGCGGCTTACAATGTGAATAAGCGTCAGTCTTTTAAACATATGGTTCAGGGTGCTAAAAGAAAATTCGGGACAAATACTTTGGAGGGCAAGATGAAGGAACTTTGTACTGATTTGGGCATGGGTGCCAACTTGTATATGGCACCAAATATGTTACGCCCCGCCTAGGTCCACTCCTAAATAAGGAACACCGCCTAGGAGAAGCGCAACCGACGATCAATCTAACACAACCAAATCCTTCATGAACAACTTGCAACATAAACCTCAACCACTTGAATTAGAATAATATCTATTACAATAATAAAATGCTATTCAAGTAACTTTATACATCTCTACGAAAATCAATGTCAAAGTCTGCCTCCTCTACTCTATCTATCTAGACCTTCTCAACTACCACTCGAACCTGCAGATCTGAAGCAAAAACAACAAACATCAGCGGAAAGCTGATTAGGATATCACAATATGTCAAGAGGTACAGATGACCATCCATGATGCCATGATGACATGATATTCAACTATGTGCATACCACTACCAACATTATATGCTCGTACCAACAAATATGATGTCATCCTTAGATAAACACTTATGCATCTAATAATCACTATATCCATGTATAATCATGTATGCACCTCATAACTATCATCATATACTCATGTCAACTAGCACAACATCAAATCATACATATTCTACTGACAATGCTACATGCATACTAATCACCCAATCAAGAGCGTAGTGGACAATTGGGTTTCCTCCGCACTCTCGCACCCCGAGAGTGGCACCTCAAGCCCGCTCCAGCTAGAGATGCAACTATCTAAAAGATAGTACGCCAACGTCTAACACCTCGACGCCGCACACGAGCCCGCCAACGTCTAACAACGCGACGCCGCACCTCATGTAAAGATTTCGTGATCACCGGTGTCACCGCCCATACACCTCGGGCAATAAATCAGCAATGTTCGGGCTTGCGCCCACAACAGGTCATAATGCACAACATGCCAATATAACTCTCACAACTATAAAAGCAACATGCATAAAATGCTATCAACTTGATGTCAATAAATATAATGCATATAACAACTACTACATCAATAATACGACCAACCAACAATCTGGATCTAGCATTATGCAACTCCTTAGCACCTACACATGCTTCCTAATCATCATAATCACTATAGATGCAATTCATGCAACATAATATGATATCAACATGTATATGAGCCAACAACATGCAACGGGAGATCAACGGAATTCAGAAGCAATTCAAGCAATTAGAGGCAAAGGGTAAAACTGTCAATTTATCCATTCAACATTCATCGGCTACAACAAGAGTCAACTCACCCCCAATACCACCATCTACACTCTAAATCACCATCTAACATGAAATACAACTATTCTACGTTATTTAATCATGTATCAAACTGAAATAATAACTATTAACCACCAAATAACATTGAAATATATAAAAGACCTACCATACGATCTCCGATCAGAAATTCGACACCATCATCGTGTTCAGAACGCAAAAACCTACAACTTTGGTATTCACCTCAACTCGATTTGACAACTCTACGATCAACTATAAAAATACCCTAATAATCTATAAATGAAACCCTATTTCATTTGATACAGTTCTCTTCTTAATTAACTCATTTATAAAAAATCTAAAATATCATTTCTCCCACTCGTCTCCAACCCGACGCCGCCTACTCCTCTCCTCCTCGGATCGGTGCCGGCCAGCCCTCCAGGCCGCCGGTGACTACCTGAAGGCCCCTCCCACGACCTCCGACGCCACTGGGATCGTCCGATCGCCGGAGAAGACACGGACAGCAGGTGGCTGCTGCTGCCGCGATGGCAGCACCACTGCTGCGACTTGGCAGCCGCCGAGGTCGTGTGGCCCGACGCCATCGGCTTGCCGTCGCCGCCTCCGCCTCTGGCTGGCTCTACCTTTTAATCTACTCCAACTATACATCTCCTCTCATCCTCTTCTCTCAGTTACCATTGCCGCCGATGAACGAAGAAGTGGGAAAACGACGAAAAACAATAGAAAACAACGGGAAGAAGAGTAAAAGACTCCTACCATAACGGTCCACCAAACTCCGGTTCTCCACCGGAGTCTTCACCGCCCCTCTGATCTCTCGACTCCAACTCAGCCGCCGCAAACACAAAACGAGGATCAGGGAAGATTAAGGCTAATTAATTAGGATTATGAACTTTTGCAAAAAGGCCCCTCCAAGACAAATATTTACAACAAGGTCCTTAATTTTTCAGGTCATAACAAAATAACACACGAAGTTGTTATCCTAGAATTGTCGGAGTTTGGAAAAACCCCTGACAATTCATAATCTAAAAGAGATATGTAAATCTCATTCCCCAGATATACTCTTTTTGTGTGAAACAAAGAATGATAGTACTTTTGTTTCTGATTGTCAATTAATGTGGTTTCAACAAT
Source organism: Canna indica (assembly GCA_034359265.1). Taxonomy (NCBI): domain Eukaryota; kingdom Viridiplantae; phylum Streptophyta; class Magnoliopsida; order Zingiberales; family Cannaceae; genus Canna; species Canna indica. The sequence continues at coordinate 15,659,103 of CP136898.1, forward strand.
TCATTTTGTGTTGATCCTCATGGCCTTTCTAGTGGCTTAGTGGTTGGGTGGTCTCATAGTGTTAACCTACAACTTGGTGATTGGTGATTTTAATGCTATTTTAGCCTTAGCTAAGCAAGAGGGTGGTCGCTTAAAATCTGCCTCTTCAATGGATGAGTTTCTTGATTTCATAAAAAGGGGGGCGTCTTCTTGATTTAGGCTATCAGGGCTGTAAATACACTTGGAATAATTAGAGCTTTGACCTCTCCTTTATTCAAGAAAGGTTGGATCGTGCTTTAGTCTTAGGGGATGTTGCACTCTCTACCCTAGTGATGTCCTTCATCACCTAGATGATATTGGATATGACCATCGCCCTCTTCTTATGGATTCAACCCTGATTTTTGCTTGCCAGAGAAGGATATTTAAATTTCAGCAACAATGGTGCAACATTGAAGAGGTTAAGAATTTCGTTTCAGAGGTTTGGAATGTGGACGTCACTGGTTCCCCTATGTTCTGCTTCTTCGCTAAACTAAAATCTTGCAGACATGCCTTAGTCCACTAGCAACAGCGTATTGTAAAAATTTCAAAAGAGAAAATCATTAAGATCCAGAATCGGCTTTCTTCTTTGAAATCTAGCTCTGTTCCTCCCGCAAGAGATGACATTGTTCTTCTTGAAAAATCTTTAGTGGAAGGCTATGAGAAGGAGGAGCGGTACTGGAAAGAAAAGGCTCGAGTTAAGTGGCTTAACTGGAGAGATCAAAACACAAAATTCTTTCATTCCAAATTTTGAAAAATTGTCATAACAAGATTTGGCGGCTTGATGATGGCAACGAGAGCTGGTGCACTTCTTCAGATAATATTGGTTCTAGAGCATAGGCTTTTTTCCATGAACTCTTCACCTCTTCTTCCCATGTGGATCATTAATTCGGGGATGTTTGTGAATTTGTATTCAAAGGTTTTTAATACCATAAATAGAAGCCTTACAAGGCCTATTTCTGAAATTGAGGTTAAGGTTGTAGTTTTTTCTCTTGATCCTGGAGTTGCACCAGGTGATGATGGGTTTACTGCAAAGTTTTTTCAGTACTATTGGGAGATACTAAGGAAGGATGTCTACAAAGAAGTTCAAAGTTTTTCCTCTCAGGGCAGAATGTTAAAGAGCTTTAATCACACCCAAATATGTCTGATTCCTAAGGTCAAACATGCTACTTTCATGTCTCAGACCAGACCAATCAGTTTGTGCACTGTGTTTTATAAGATCATATCCAAAGTTCTGGTGCATAGGCTTCAGAGGTACATGAACCGACTTATCAATTCAAATTAGAGTGCATTTTTTAAAGGCAGATTGCTTAGTGACAATATTCTTGTTGCCCATGAATGCATGCATTACTGTATCATACTCTATTATTGTGGATGGTCGGTCATTTGGCTACTTCAAACCTACCAGAGGTCTCCACTAGGGAGATCCTCTATCACCACATCTATTTTTATTCTGTGCAGAGGGATTGACACATATGCTTCACCAGGGGGGACAATTTCTAAGATTGGTTGGGGTAAAGATACACAATGCATGCCCATCAATAAGCCACATTCTTTTCTTAGATGATTTGATTCTCTTAATTCTGCCAGGCCAATGAAAACCACTGTAGAAATTTGATTGATATCTTGCATTCCTATGGAGATTTTAGTGGTCAGCAGGTTAATCTGACTAAATTCTTAGTTTTTTTTTCAATAGAAACACTCTTATGCATGTTCGGATCAGTTAGTCGAAATTTTATAAGTTCCTAATGTAGGGATGCAGGATAAATATTTAGGCCTCCCATCAGTGGTGGGAAGATCCAAGAGGGCTGCTTTTGACTTTGTAAAAGCTGCTCAAGAAACTTCTTCATTGGAAGCGTTCTTTACTGTCCCCCAGTGGCATGGAGGTTCTCATTAAAGTTGTAGGTTCAACCATTCTTTTGTATTCTCTAGGCTGCTTCAAGTTACCAGATACTCTACTTGAGAAAATTTAGAAAAAGATGGTGCACTTTTGGTGGGGTCAAAAAAGCAATGGAAGGGAAATGCATTAGATTGGGTGGAACACCCTATGTCGATCGAAAGCAAAGGGCCGATTGAGATTTAAAGACTTGAGAGCCTTTAATTTGGCAATGCTAGGCAAACAAGCTAGGAGGTTGCAGACTAAAGATCACTTATTGTTCCATAAAATTTTTAAAAACAAATACTTCAAACATGCTTCTTTCATGGCAGCTGCAGTAGGCAGTAATCCATCTTGGGCTTGGCGGAGTTTATTGGAAGGCCGAAAGGTTATTGTGAAAGGAACGAAATGGCAACTAGATTGGATCTGGCTTTAAGGTTCGTATTCAGATTGATCCTTGGATATCTCTGTCCTATCCTTTTATCATCCCTCCAGATGCTTGCTTGAATCCTAGTCTCCTTTTGGTGCGACAACTCTTGAATACATATAGAACCTGAAATGAAGAATTGATCAAAAGTTCTTTTACTGCTTAGATTGTTGAGGCTAACTTCGTATTGTGCCCACACTTCATGATGATAGGCTTATTTGGACATTGCAGAGTGATGGTTCTTATTCGATAGCGTCTGGATATGATATTACTTTTTAGTTTTTCCACCATCCTGCTTTTGAAGGGCCTCCTACTCTAGCAAAGAAAGAGCTATGGACCTCTGTTTGGGGACCTTAAGGTGCATCCTAAAATTAGAACTCTTATTTGAAAGCTGATGCATGATTGTGTTCCTGTGCGTCAGAAGCTGAAAGAAAGATTTCCTTTGGTGGTTGATGTTTGTCGGCGTTGTCAGGGAGAGATGGAATCAATTCCTTATTGTTTCTTGCTCCGTCGCCGGATTACCCATTTATGGTAGATGGTTGATTCCATTAATCGGGATTGTTGCTTCTCTTCTAGTTCTTTTTGGTTTTGGTGATTAGAGCTTCATCGCAAACTTAAAGGAGAGCACCTTGGATCTGACAAGTTGATGTTAATAGCTTTTCTTATCCGGAGAATATGGCTTGATCGAAATGCTAAAGTTTTTGAAGATAAAAGACACTTCTTCTTATGAAATCTGGACCATGACTAATTCTCTTTTAAATGAGTTTTGTAGAATCCAGTCTGACATCTCTACTTCTTAAAACATCTCTACTTCTCTTTAAGATACTGCTGCTATTTTCTTACTTATTGTATTGGGAAAGACCCGCTTTCTTTTATGTTGTTATTCCTTGAAACTTGTGTATTTGAACCTTAAGGGAAAAAAAACTACAAATTGTAAATATTTTTAGAGGATTTAATTATTCCCTGTGGCTTGAGAAAAAAAAAGAAAGATTAAGCCGCCACGTGTGTAGTTTGACAATTGAGAACTTTCTCTCACTAACCAATTATTATTGTCTAACAAAACAAAACAACCATTTCAATTGGATTTGGGATCTTCGACCTCCCTTAATAATTAATCTGGACACATCTCAACCAAAAATTAATTGACCTTAATTGCTTTTTGTTGTCATCTAACTCAATGCTTAGTAGAGAATATTATTTATTTTGTTTTTCAGACCACTCCCTATCTGCATTAAATATTGTTTCTTCTTGTAATAATATGTAATCCATATAAAAATAGAAGAAAATAAACCATATAATTAAAATTTATTTTTCATAAATTTCAATTTGGGTAAGATTGAAAAGAAAATGGGAAAGTCCATGGCCCGATTAGTTAAAACACAAATAATTTTTGGTAGGTTTGGAAAAATACCTATTGTGTCCAATTTTTAAATGAATAAATAGTATCTTATATGGTTGATCCAAATGATAACATCATCTGTCCAAATGAAATGGGAAACATGATTAAATTGCGTTATTTGACACTTGTCAGTTTCCATTATAATTTGCATATATACGAATTTTTAAAAAATGCATAAATAAATTGTTCTTCCTGTCATTTTGACGGTCTGACTAATCAGCAGGACGCATGTGTTGACTCGATGGGTCCATCTCGTGCTTTGCCATCTGATCCCATGCAATCAAAACATTTAGAAGTGATACTAAAGATGAACCTACATATCCTCCTTTCTATTGGTGGAAATATTTGGACCCTCTACCTTCCGCTGATAGAGTATTTGGGTATTATAATGGGTAAACTAATTAGTGTAAGAATAAATGAATAGGGAAATAAAAAGAAATGAATAATAGGGAAAAAAAAGGATTGGGGCTTCCAATCTCCAGTTCTCCTCCACATGAAACCCGAAGCAGAGAGAACGAACGAAAAGGGTGGACGACGAGAAGAACGGTGAGATTTTTTTTCTTCTTTTTTTTGCAATTTTTTTATGCTCCATATGGTTCCAATTTCCGTGATTTTGGTTGAGGGCTCGATCTGATCCTGCTCGGAAGTTTCCGGAAACGAGGGGGATCACATGTGGCGGTTGATCTGTTCCACTCGAATTCATCCCCAAAATTTGTCTCTCCCTCTATCCTCTCCGTCTTCCCCGCTATCGTCTCTCTCGTCTCGGAATTCGAGCGAGTCGGAATCTCGCCGTTGAGCCCCTCGGGCGTTGATCCCTCTGATTTGAATGTTGGGTCTCGTTCTTCAGCCGGTTGATTTCGTTTCTTCTTTGGAATGATTTTTGCAACGGATATTGATCAAGGTTTCGCCTTTTTCTTATTGCAGAATTGGTTTGTCTGTGGCCTTGTCTTGATTCTTGATGGTTTGTTGGTGAAAATTGCGGTTGGATTTAAACCGCACGTTCATATTAGGGTTTTGAACCGTTATCGACTAGGAGGAATGTTTGGTTGATGGGAGATGGATCTGGAATATAAGAGAAACCGTTTACATCACCAGGCAGTGATTTAGACTGTCAACTCCGAATTTTCAGTTCGTGGTATTTGATTCATAAGATAGGTAGAGCCTCCTGAAAGGGGGCGTTCTCTTGATTCTTGATTTGACAATAAGGTTCATTTTGTGAAAAAAATTCATAGAGCATTCAACTTGTGTGGACCAAAGCGGACTTTTGGTGGAAATCTGAATAAGAGCTAGTTGGTTGGTGAAACTTCCCAATCATTTTTAATTAGCTGCAAATGATCAAATCAGAATGAGTGGGCTTGGGAGGGCCCGTCTTCTATGGAAACCCCTGCAAAGAGGTTCCCTGGTGTGATCAACGTATTGAAGTCCTGGATCACTTGGAGGACTGAGCCGGCTTGTGTTTCAAGGGACTTTTGGATGCCCGATGATAGTTGCATGGTTTGTTATGAATGTGACTCACAGTTCACGATCTTCAATCGCAGACACCATTGTCGGAAGTGTGGGCGGGTTTTTTGTGCCAAGTGCACCTCAAATTTTGTTCCTGTAAATTCCTATGTCTCTGATAATTCGCGAGAGGAAGGGGAACTGATTCGAGTGTGCAATTTTTGTTTCAAACAGCTGGAGAATGTAGCAACCTCAAGCAATGAAGCTCAACCATCCAGCCCAATACTTAGCCCTTCCCATTCAACTACGAGTTTGGCTAGTACCAAGTCCAGTGCTGCTGGTAATAGCAGCATATCTACAGCAGTTTCTTTCGCATATTCGGCTGGGGCTTACCAGCAAGCCTCCTATGTTACTGCTCCCAGTCCCAGTCAGTCTGTTCAGTTGGATACTTGCTCTGACAAGCAAGATATGCTGATAGCAGAAACTAGCATGGATTCTTTCGTAGATAAAGGCGACCGTTCTCCAACTCATTTTGGGTTTTGCTTAAACAGGTGATTACCTTAAAATGTCACTATTTTATTGTGATATACTCTTTACTAACACAGACTGTAGATAAAATATGCTATTATAGTAACAAAATCTGCTCAAGAATATGATATTATTTTATTCAGTACTATGTACTTTATCACCATAACATAAGTTTTCCTCTCATGTCGTAGCAACAATGGTGAAGATTCCTTTCATTGACTTGTGATTGGCCTTGAGCTCTGCTCAATTCTGAGTAGGCTATGTCTTCATCTGTGTCAGTAGAGAAGGGTGGTTGTCTATTTATCCATTGTCAACCCTATAGAAATTGGTATAAAGATGAGGGGAACTGCAGATAGGTGCTTTTAATAAATGCAAATTGGTGATTGTAAGGAGTTAAGGACCATTCTGCTTCATTATGTGATTGTTCATCCTGGAAAGCTTTCTAAAGCCCTTTATTTCTCAAATTTCTGCAAAAGAGAGAATTGCCATTTTATTGTTTTAATTAATAGCAGAATAAAAAAAAAAATTTATGGTATTCTGATTTTTTACTTTTTTTTATTCTTAATGTGATTAGTAGCTATTGAGAGGACCAAATGAATCTTCTCACAGTGTGTGAGTTCATGGGAAAAAGTATGTTAATTATGTAGTCTCAAGTTAAAAATGGCCTGTATTATTTAAATAATTTATGTTATCAGTAATTCTGTCATGATTTTAGAAATATATTCGTAAGTTTTTTTCTTCTGATTTTTCCAGTAATGTTTCAGATAATGAGTCTAATGAGTAGTTTGTCTTTCAATCAGCATATCTAGGATATGACTCTTTTGTTACACATATATGCAAGTTCAAGATTGCCAAAAGGCCAAAACCCCACTGTTACTGAGTTTGCAGCTGCTATCTACTGATTTTGCCCATGGCTTGCTTTATAACGTTTTAACTCAACCAATTAAGTCCTGCATTGTGTAAAGCAGTTTCCTAATGCTTGCAGCAAAGGTTTAGAAAACTGGTTTGACTATTAGTATTTACCAACATTTGTTGGTCTCCAAGAATTGATATCAAAACATATGGGTCAATATGGTTTGATATGCCACCCAATTCAATTTTTTATTAGTCAATATGATGACTATCGGTATAAGTTGGTATACCTCTAGCTATGTTGGTTTCATGGCAGTGCAATAAGTTACCTAGATAAGAATCAGATAGTTTTTCAACCTTATCTGCATCTTACCATTGCATTTTGAATGTCATCAAAGGCCTTGATTAAGATGCTATTCTGATGGCTAAATTGAGAGTTATCTATTTTGTGCTTGTTTGTTTTGATTTTTGCAGTGTGAAGTATGAACCAATCTACTGACTGAAATTTCAACTATAGAATTATTTAGATCAAGATCACATGGTACTTGAAACTCCTAGACCAAAATCATTTGAAATTGAAGATTGAGTGTAGTCACAAAAAGTGCTATCCTTTTGTAATTTTTCTATGGTTGGATTCTGGTTTGTTCTTGGCTAAGAAAGTCTGGTTGTCATCTACTTAAGAATCTGTATTTAAGTGGATTAAACTTTATTCATGATGAATGTGGTTCTTTAGTATAGCTAGTTGGTCTTTAATTTGTTTTTTTTTGGGTGCATTGGTATCTAAGTTCATGGTAAGATGCCGAGTAGACCATTATGCTTTTGGAAGCATTGTAAAAATAGAACCAACATTTGGTCAAGTTTCCTCAGGAAATAGTTCTGTTTTTAGCTGCTCATTGCTTGTAATGGAGGTTGTCTAACTATTTAAAATTTTTTCCAACTATTTCCTTCTGTCCAATGAATAGTCAAATAACTTAATGTTACAATAACTTAAAATTCAAAGATGCAACTATGAAGCTAGTGAAGATGATATCTGAAATACATAACTTGTTGAAATACTTGAATGCATATTTTGCATATCCATCTAAGGTTATTATGGTTCCTTAAAATGTTCTACTAACTTATTTAGTTTAAGTGTAGTGAATTCATATTTATCTTTGTGGTCCTCACAGAAGTTTTATTAATCTGGACCATTTTATTTTATACCTTATGGAACATTGTTTAATTTTAACCCCTTCACTAGTTGCTTTTTTGAACTTTGGTTCTTTTAATCTTGTTTTTCAAGTGTTGACTGGAGAAGTCTTCAGCTTGTTGATTACAGATTTTATATATCCTATTGTGCTTGTTAAAAGTGCTTTTGCAATGTTGCAGTAACTTGTTTAGTTAAAAAAAGGGGAAAAAAACTCACCATTAACTTTATGGTGCCTTCAGAAGCTTTGTCCATCTAGAACATTTCATTGTATATCTTTAGAAAATTTGATTATTTCAAGCTCATCCGCACTAGTATATCGTACGTAGTTCCTTATTTGAATTTTAGTTCTTGTAAATCTGGCATTCCAAGTGTTGACTCGAGAGGTTCAGATCTATAATGTCTAAACATCATTTATTATGTCAATAATCAATCATGGAATTTGAAACATAATTTTGAGTGGAGAAGTCTTCAGATCCACAATGTATAAAATTCATTTATTACGTCAATAATCAATCATGGAAATCAAAACATTATTTTTTACTTTGCCTTTGGTTACAGGAGTGATGATGATGATGATGACTATGCAACTTGTCAGTGGGATTCAGAAGATCAAAGGTACCACAACTCTGATGAATTTTATGGGCCACTCGAATTTGATGAATCTCAGAGGAGTTATGGCTCAAATATACTGCATCCTACTGAAGAAACTGGTTCTCAGGATATGGACTCTCCAGTGCCTGACAGCACTAAGTTCCATGAAACTTTGGGTCTTGACAAGGCAGAAGAACAAGGTATTGTCAATAATATTGAATGTGATGCTTCTTCCTCCATATATGGTTTGGATACCACCGACGCAGAACCTATGGACTTTGAGAACAATCAGCAGCTTTGGCTCCCTCCTGAGCCTGAAGATGAAGAGGACGAGAAAGAAGCTGTTGTATTTGAAGATGATGATGATGATGCTGCAGGAGAATGGCGTTATATGCGGTCATTAAATAGCTTTGGAAGTGGTGAGCATAGAAGTAGAGATCGATCAAGTGAGGAACATAAGAAAGCCATGAAAAACATTGTTGATGGGCATTTTAGGGCCTTAGTATCTCAGCTTCTTCAAGTTGAAAAGATACCTATCTGCGAAGAAGATGGCAAGGAGAATTGGCTAGATATAATAACTTCTTTGTCATGGGAAGCAGCAACTATTCTTAAACCAGATACTAGCAGTGGAGGAGGAATGGACCCTGGATTATATGTTAAGGTTAAGTGCCTAGCTTGTGGACGTCGCAGTGATAGGTAATTTGATGTTATTATATTCTTTCACCATGGTGAATAATTGGACTTACATTTTCTGATGGCTTTCTTTGGTATTCTATTAATTTACTGGTTGTTACAACTTTCTAGTTAGTCTTCTTTATAGTGGGAATGTAGTTGCTATGCAGTACCCACATTGTTGTGGAAGGGTTGGTTATCATTATCTAAGTGGCGTTTTGTTTTGTGTTTTAACTATTTATTGGCGACCACTGCTCTGATGCTAGTTAATGTTATTTCCTTTTTTCTTCTAGCATGGTGGTGAAAGGTGTTGTGTGCAAGAAGAATGTCGCTCACCGTCGTATGCTGTCAAAGATTGAGAAACCTCGGTTTTTAATCCTTGGTGGAGCTCTTGAGTATCAGAGGGTTACGAATCTGCTTTCTAGTTTTGATACTTTGTTGCAGCAGGTCTGTTGCCCCTATTCTTAATTCTTAACGGACATGTTTTATACTATTTAATGTCTGTGCAGGGACTTATATACTTAAATATGCTTGGAAAAGATACATAACTGTTATTTCTCATTCTATGTTGTTCACTCCAGGAGATGGATCACTTAAAGATGGCAGTTGCAAAGATAGATGCTCATCACCCCAATGTCCTTTTGGTAGAGAAATCAGTTTCACGTTTTGCTCAAGATTATCTTCTTGCTAAAAACATTTCACTTGTTTTGAATATCAAAAGGCCACTCTTAGAGCGTATAGCACGTTGCACTGGCGCAGAGATTATCCCATCAATTGACCATCTATCATCTCCGAAACTGGGGCATTGTGATGTATTGCATGTGGAGAAGTTTCTTGAAGAGCATGGCAGTGCTGGGCAGGGGGGAAGGAAACTCATAAAGACATTGATGTTTTTTGAGGGATGTCCAAAGCCCCTGGGTTGTACGGTATACTCAGTTTCGTGTATTTAATTTTTTAGTTTAGTTGAAAACACTTCATCAGCTGTTATCGGCGATTACCCTTTCAACCAATTCTTCCAGCAAACAGACTTAGATTTGGAATTAATTTCCAGACAAGAATTTTCTTTTGCTTGGTCACTGTTTTTTGTGGATGCTTCAATTGGCCAAGGTTAACCTGCTTCTTTTAGAAGTGTTTTTTTTTCAAAAAGATGAGGTTTTTTCATTAAGTTTCTTTAAGGTCTCGAGCTAGATGATAGTTTGACGCTTCTTTATGTTATATGTTGGTAATATTTAGATAATCAGTGGACTTCTGATTCATGTTTATTGAAGATATACATAAATGAACTATTCTCATCTGTTTTGTAGATTCTACTTAAGGGTTCCAGTGGTGATGAACTTAAGAAAGTCAAGCATGTTCTTCAATATGGAGTGTTTGCAGCATATCATTTGGCAGTGGAAACTTCTTTTCTTGCAGATGAAGGGGCCTCTCTTCCAGAACTTCCGTTGAAGTCACCAATCACTGTTGCGCTACCAGATAAACCCTCGACCGTCAACAGATCTATATCCACAATACCTGGTTTCACAATCCCTACAGCTGAAAAGTCACAATCTAATAGCAATAAATCAGATCCCAACATAGGTTTTGGGAATATTACAGAAACTGGATTGGTAGCACCTTTTTTTCCAGAAGATCATACTTCTCAAGATTTCAAGTATGTCTCCACATCTGTTGATGCATCTGCTGATATGCATCATGTGCATGTTGACAAAGAGAACCATATTAATAATATTGATGGAGAGAAAAATGTGGATCCTTTCATTCCCTTGTCTTCTTCAGGAACAGTTCCATCATCAAAAGAAGCTGAAACTGTATCGATGAAAAATGATAACAAGATGGATCTCCATCTTCTAGTCCCACAATCAAGCTGTCTTAATGGAGTAGAAACTTTTGAGGGTGGTAGGAGGTTGGAATGCAATATGCAAACAGATGGCACCAAAATGATAGAAGTGCAGCATGATTTTTCAAGTTTAGGGATCTCAAATCAAGATAACCCAAGGAATGATAACTCGATTTCAAAGGAAGAATTCCCACCCTCTCCTTCAGATCATCAGAGCATTTTGGTTTCTCTGTCTTCCCGCTGTGTATGGAAAGGGACTGTTTGTGAGCGTGCACATCTATTCCGTATCAAATATTATGGAAGCTTTGACAAGCCTCTTGGGAGATACTTGCGCGATCATCTGTTTGATCAGGTTTTTGTTTCTGTTCTTGTTTCAATTCATTTTTTATAAATACAGGTCAAGATAGATTTATCTAAACTAATTTTTCTACTATAGATTCATGTTATTTGCTATTTGACAGAGTTATCGGTGTCGCTCCTGTGAGATGCCATCAGAAGCCCATATTTATTGTTATACACATCGCCAAGGCAGTTTGACAATATCTGTTAGAAAGCTTCTGGATATTCTTTTGAGTGGAGAACGTGATGGCAAGATATGGATGTGGCACAGATGTCTGCGCTGTCCTCGAGTTAATGGATTACCACCTGCAACTCGAAGAGTTGTGATGTCTGATGCTGCATGGGGTTTGTCTTTTGGTAAATTTTTGGAGCTTAGCTTTTCAAATCATGCTGCTGCAAGTAGAGTAGCCAGCTGTGGTCATTCTCTTCACAGGGATTGTTTACGTTTTTATGGGTATTTTGTTTCCCTTATTTCTTTTGACTTTCTTTTACTCAAGAGGATAACTCCTACCCTTAAATAACTGATGGCATTCCGGATATAAGCAGATCTGGGGAAATGGTTGGATGCTTCAAATATGCACCAATCAATGTACACTCTGTATACCTGCCCCCTTCAAAACTGGATTTTAACTACCAGCATCAGGAGTGGGTACAAGAAGAAGCAGATAAGGTCTTATTGCACTAATATATCAAATATTTTTTTCTTATTACTGCTTAATTATTTGACTCTGGGAGCTAATTATGCTGATATGATATGACAGGTGAGAAACACTGTGCATGAACTATTCATTCAAGTACAGAAATCATTGCGCCTAATAGATGAGAAAGTGTCCAAGAATGGATCTGATGATGGTAACATGAAAGTCCTTGTATCAAGAAGAAACTTAATTGAACTTGAAGGAATTTTACAGAAAGAGCTGGCAGAATTTAAGGTGAAGAAAAATGAATACATGACAGTTTAATTTTTACATTTTTCGTTAATTCTTAATGAAATGTTAGCCCTTAAGTGGACTCTAATGGAACCTTGGTTTTTTAGGAATCTTTGCAAGCTGTAACTAGAAAGGAGGAAATGAATGTGAGGCAATTCATTGATATTCTTGAAGTTAATAAACTGCAAAGGCTGTTGCTGTTACAGTCATATGTATGGGATAAACGGCTAAAATTTGCTGCTGGTGCATTTAGTAATCCCCGAGAACTGCTTAATGGTCTCATCACTAGAAATAGGGATGATTTAACTCCCAGGATGCAAAGGAGCACCATAAGTTCTGACTCTTTAGTTCCCTCATCTGCTGAACCCCTTAATGGAAGTGGAACCAAAGATGGGCATGAACAACATAAGCAAAGTACTACAAGTCAGCAAAAACTTGATCTAGAACATGACAAGGACATCAAAGTTCTGTCTACTAGCACAAGTGTAAGCGATCAATTTAATTCTCTGGAATCTGATCATGGTGTGCGTAAAGTACTTTCTGATGGACAGTTTCCAACTATGACTGATCTCTCAGATACCTTGGATGCAAAGTGGCGAGGTGAAAATGGTCCTACATTAGTTGATGCAACCAACGTGAAACCAATCATAGATGAAGCAGTATCCGTAATTTCAGCTTCTGAAAATTCTGAAGAAAGCGCTCAAATTGATTCAAATTCTATAATGCGAGTTAGATCAGGAGAGGGTGCTGAAGATGTATCAATTTTAATTAAGACACCATTTTCTGAACTCTATGCTTCTCTTAACAAGAACTGTGACGGTGCCCTAAGTGAGTACCATCCTGAATATATATTTTTGTTTAAGGAGTTAATGCAGAAGGGTTGGGCAAGGTTGCTTCTTCCCCTTGGGGTATATGATACTGTCATCCCAATTTATGATGATGAGCCAACAAGTGTCATATCTTATGCTCTTGTTTGCGCTGACTACCACTTTCAAATATCTGATGAGCCCGAGAAGTTTAGAGATGGCAGGGAATCCACAGTGCACTTCTCCATGCTTGACTCTGGAAACTCTCACATTTTTCAATCACTTGAGGATATTCCATTTGAAGGCTTTAGGAGTTTTGGGTCCTTTGATGATAGCAAGAGCTCTCTGATCTCAGATCCACTTGCATCCACTAAATCAATGCATGTTAGGGTTTCGTTTGCCATGAGATATAATGTGACATGTTACTATGCAAAACATTTTGATTCTTTAAGGAGAACTTGCTGTCCATCCGAACTTGACTTCATAAGGTCACTTAGTCGATGCAAGAAATGGGGAGCACAGGGTGGGAAGAGTAATGTCTTCTTTGCGAAGTCTCTAGATGATAGGTTCATTATAAAGCAGGTTACCAAGACAGAGTTAGAATCATTTATCAAATTTGCTCCTGAGTATTTCAAGTATCTATTGGAGTCCATAAGTACAGGAAGTCCAACATGTTTGGCAAAAATTCTTGGAATCTACCAGGTAACTATTTTGTCTTACTCTGGCCTTTTCATTTTTTGGCATATTTTCTTTGAAACTAACAATTTTTTGTGAAATTACTTTGGATTTAACTGTTTCTTATTTTTTCATTGATTGAGGTCTCTAATTAAACTAGGTTTCTAGTGTGAAGCTTTCTTGTATTTGTCTTTTTGGATATTAGTTAGGAGGAAGATGCTGAAAATGGACTATTGTTTTTCTCTTAATGTTCTTTATTCTCTGAAAGCAGTGATAAAAAAACACTTGTACTCTAAAAAGGGTTGGAACTTGGAAGGCTTCTTGCAGACATATTAGTTATTATTGATGGTAAATCAAGTGGAAATGTTTTTATGTATCTTCTTGTTTACATATGTTTGCAGATATATTTTTTTGCTTTTGGATTATGATGGTAAAATTTTTTTTCATAAACTTATTTCAGAGAATTAGAGAGGAATTAATAAACTTATTTCATTGCAAAACTGCCTTCTCTTTACAATCAAGGCCATTATATAGGCTGCTACTAGAACTAACAAGGAGAAATACTCTCCTATTTACTATCAACTGATCCAACTAATTAGGAGAATACTTCTCCAATTTATTCTTGATAAAATGATTAGTGAAAATAATTAAAACAATATCCATATGATTGGTCCTGATACCACTTACCCTTGCAAATGGATTGTATAGTTGAAATCTTATATTTTGTAATCATTGATTTGCAATAGGTTTTACATATTTGCACCGCCATTATTATTGCAACTTATCCCTCGTCCCTTTCCTTGATAACTTTTTTGCTTGTGTATTTTGATGTAGGTTTCAATTAAAAGTTCAAGGGGTGGAAAAGAGTCAAAAATGGATGTTCTAGTAATGGAGAACCTTTTGTTTGGAAGAAATGTAAAATGGTTGTATGACCTTAAAGGATCGTCAAGGTCACGGTATAATGCAGATTCAAGTGGTACCAATAAAGTACTTCTTGATCAAAATTTGATCGAGGCAATGCCTACTTCTCCAATTTTTGTTGGAAACAAGGCTAAGAGGCTCTTGGAAAGAGCTGTATGGAATGACACTGCCTTTCTCGCGGTGAGTAGATAATTTTATGAATATCTGTTTTTTACTTGCATAAATATTGTCTGTCACATGAATTAAGTTTCAGCTTGATCTTTTGAGTTAAGTTGTTTTTCCTTGAAATAATATATGGGAATCCATCCTATTTTTGTGCATGACTGAGTATAAGGGATATATGTCTCACAATAAATATTATAACTAAGTACATGCCTCCCGCAACAATTCTTCCACTTATTGTATTGGAACATTATAGCAGCTCTTATTTTTAGTTTGCTAGCCAGGCCTGATGCTATAATTTCCAAGTAATTGGGAAAGAACAATGGTGAGGTTTGTATCCTCGCATGCAAAAAATTAAAATACAAGAGATTGCCAAAAAATGATTGAGGTCGATTGTGTGATGCTCTTCTATGTAGTTGTGTTCGTGATTTTACTATTTGTTGACAATATAGGATTCACACAATGACTTGATGTTTGCTGTGTAGGGACGATCTTGAGGTTTCGTGGTTATTATGGTCAATTTGTATGTTTTACTGTTACAACCACATGAGACAATCTTGTAAATGTTTCCAATCCAAGCAAGTGATTAGGGGCAAGGAATTGTACTTTGTCAAACAATGATTGAGACTTTATTTTTCCACTTTGGTGCATGTTGTTTGCCCATGCTTTAATAATTAAAATACTGAGTGGCACTACTCTTCTTCTGTCAAAATTTTCTTCACAACTAAGTATGCTTTCAATTGAAGTTCCCTTTCTATAACATTTTTGACACCTTTCACTGATGCTTTTGCAGTCAATCGACGTGATGGATTACTCTTTATTGGTGGGGGTTGATGAGAACAAGCAAGAGCTGGTTCTTGGGATCATTGATTTCATGAGGCAGTATACATGGGACAAGCACCTAGAGACGTGGGTAAAAGCTGCAGGAATTCTGGGTGGGCCAAAAGATGCGTCACCCACTGTGATTTCTCCCAAACAATACAAAAAACGATTCAGAAAAGCAATGTCGGCGTACTTCCTCGTGGTTCCAGATCAGTGGTCACCTCCTACCATCATCCCCAGCAAATCAGAGTCTGATCTTTGCCGAGATAATGATCTGCAAGGTGCCTCCCCAAACTCATAGCATGCTGATCCTGTAAATGCCAAGATGTATAGTGGGTGATTGCCCACATTTTGTGTTACTTTTACATAAATCATCTTCTTTTATATCTTATATAGTATTTCTAGCTTCACCCTCATTTGTTGGTTTTGCTTACATCCATTTATTTGTCAGAAGGTACGAAACAAGGTGTTATGTGCCATAAACTTGGTTATATGGTTAGTATTTGGTAGCAAGATGTACATTATAATATCTATCACAATAAATTCTGAGTACATTTTACACTTCAGAAGCTAGCTGATGAGTAAATCAGTATCAATAACATCTTATATCTTGTTTTCTTTTCGTTTTTTAAAAATACTATCATATACTTAATATTACGCCCTACCTAGGAATGATGTAACAGACAACCAAACCAACAAGATACATTATAAATCTTAGGAACAAGTTTAAACATAAGAGTTCCAAGAAAAGAAGTTAACTAAAACAATCGAGAATGTAATAAAGGTTCTCAGAATAGAGAAGATGACTATGCAGCAAACAATGTCTCAAGGACTCTAGCTATCCAACCATACTGTCATCATATCTGTGAATTTGAGGGAAAAACAGTCATCATATCTGTGAATTTGAGGGAAAGGAAAAACAAACGTCAGTAGAAGGTTTAGTAGGGTTGTCAATATGCCAATGATAAAGATGTATCAAGCATGATGTTACGATGACACTACATGCGATACATACAACTTGCTAGAACAAACCTATAATCATGCAATATCAATGATAGACTAACATTACGTTATGATGTCATTAAATGCGACTACATGTACATATCACCAAATAATCATTTGCTCCTACCATAAATGCTATGTCAACTAGGATTTCATATACACATACACCTAATGACAACAAATGCATTCATGATCATAACTCAATAAAGAGCGTAGTGGACAATCGGGTTCTCCTGCACTCCTGCGCCTCGAGAGTGGCATCTTAAACCCACTTAAGTTGGAAGTATGACTACCCAAAGGATAGGCCGTTAACATCTTACATCTCAACACCGCGCACTTGCACCTTGTGTGATAATTTGTGATAACCGGTGTCATTGCTCATACACTTCGAGCCAACAATATAAATATTCAAGGGCTTTTGGCCGAATAAGAGAACATGCAATGTGCCAATATAATTCTCACAATCATAACATCAACATGTATAAAATGCCACCAACCAAGACATCAACATTTGTAATGCAAACAACAATTAAATAATGCCATCAGCCAACAATTAAATAAAGCTAACTTTATAAAATATTTAACATATTATTTAACTATTGTTTTTGAAATACGATAATCTTTTGGAGAAATTGACATCACCAATAAATTCGGAACATTGAGTAGGTAACGATTCATGTATAGTTTGTATATATTTGGAAACCACACGACCCTCAAAATAATTTTAAAAGAAAACCTCCAAATATCCATTTATAATTAAGTAATACATTATAAATATAACACTGCTATAGCGCTATCACTGTGTAGCATGGCTACAACCTTATAACACCTATATATACATCATATAATTTTGTGATACTATTAACAACTATAAAACATAATTAACTCACTATAACACTATATAAAGTTGATAGCACTGTTACGAGAAACATAACACTATTACAAACTCACTACAAGTTAGGGTTTCCCCCCCCCCAACCGCCACCACAACTTGCCGCCACCACCACCAGATCTGACTGGCTGAAGGTCTCATTGGATCATCATCAGCAGCCGGTGGCACGCCACCTCTAGCCGTTGTATGGGCGGCGCCAAACCGCAAGGGCGCAGCTGCCCCTAGTCGGGTTGTCGTGCCTTGTGCGGGCCACAGAGGCCTTGTTCACGAGTCACGAGGCAACGACGCCTTGCCAGGCGCCGCTGCCAGTACAACACAATCCTTATATATCGACATTAAATTTTCGATGGCTTGCGTGGCTATGAGCTTACGACGTAGTCTGCCGGAACCTTGCAGGAAAATAAAATTCCGGGCCTAACACTTAAACGAGTGACAGGAAATTTCACCCAAATATGCAGATTGCAATGAAGAAGACTTGTTCTCTATAAAAAGAAAGAAGCAGCAATCCATGTACGACAATTTATCCGTCGGTGTTGGATCAATCGATTTTTAATTCATGAATCAAATTCCTTGCTTTCATCCACTGCCAAAACCATATGCAAGACATTGTTCCTTTACTTTTTGCATCTAGAAGCTCTAGCTGCATTGTGGTCAGCCTTGCTATTCTTCAAACAATCAAATCATATTATGATATGATACTAAGTCAATATGATAAGCATGTTACTATATATATCAAAATATACGATAATCATATTAATTATGATAAAATTTAATTAATATACTTTAATTTAATTCATTTATTTTTATCTAAGTAGGTTAATATAATTAAAATTAAACTAAATTATTTGATTAAACTAAATTTACGTTAACGTAATACATGTGCTATATTAGTATAGCATAACGTTTAGTACAATATAACATTTAATTAAATCTTTTTTTTTTAACGACGATTTTTTCTTTTTGTTGAATTACACTGATTCTTTTTTACCAAAAATACTTTTCTATTGACCAAGTTTTTTTAATCAAGCATCAAATAATGAGAAGAAAAATATTTTAATAAATAAACACAACAAGAAATATCTATTTTTAGTCTATTCATCTTTATTCACATAATTAATATAACATCGTATATTACACAATTATTATATATATATTTGAAAGAGATGATAAATTTTCCTAGATTTGAAAAATTAAAATACCATGCAAAGGAGGGACATACAATGTATGTATTCCTCGGTTCTCTTCCCCTCCAAAACTCTCAATAGGAAGAAAATCGACATAAATTTTTGTGTTATTCACTTAGCTTTTGTTCGCTTCATAGGATAGAGAGAAAATGATAAGATATGAATTTTTATTCTTTATTTATTTAGTGTATGAATTAAAAGAAATTGGTAGTAAAGAAATAAAAAAATGATAATATATTCAACAAACATTAGATTTAAAAAATCTTATTGAAATCTACTTTTATGTGTTATCATATTCAATAGATTTTTATTTTGAACAAACTCAATTTTTATCCGCATTAGATTTTTTAACTAAAATTGAATTTGTTCTAATTTTTAATTTTATAATAAAAAGTCTTTCATATAAAATCTGAATGCAATAGTACTTTGCATTTAATTAGGTTGCTCATGACACTGGAGAGGATTTGGAACAATGAAGTCAATCATATTCCAAACTCATTAAAAAAGTTCAATTTTAAATTCGTCACAAACTTGTTAATATTTTGAAGGGTAATTTCCTAACTCATCCCACTAATTTAACGGGTACCCACTGGGTACCTACTTTTCGTTCGTTAATAAATTATATATATATAAAAATTAGTCTACAATCTACATACTTATCGTAACATCTAAGAATAGTTAAATTTATATATATAAAAAATTTTATGTACTTATCATAACATCTAATATTATATGACTTATACGAATAATTTAAAATTATAAAAATAGTTGGAATTAATAGCTGACGAGCTACTTCTTCGAACCTCTCAACTCTTGATGGTGTATTGTTATATTATAATATTGTGTTAGGAAATAAGGTATAGATAATTAAATATATTATTGTTGTATAATATATACTTAGCTTTAATTAAAAAAATAAATTATATTGAACTCTAATTAAAAAGACATCATTATCACATATATATATATATGGATAATATGAGGGGGTGTTTTAACAATTTTATACTTAACGGGTTTGAGATGAGTTTTAGACTAAAATCTTGAACCCGTCCCAAATCCTACAAAATTTTTACCTTAAAATCTTATACTCGTCCCACGACCCAATGGGCAAAATCCGCTAATGATCTATCAGGGTCTGGGACGAGTAAATACTCATTTACAAAAATCCATTGTCCCCCTACTGATAAGTAATGACTACAACAAGTTTAGTTTTGCTATTTTTTTTAAAAAATATTTGTTATTTTTATAAGTATTTCTCTAAACCTTTTTTATTTTCATATAAAAAATATGAAATCAAAGTAATGAAATTTATGCCACGAAAAAAACCCTCTAAAAATAATTAATTAGTTTTTCTAAAGTTCCACCGTTACTCAGTATTTTGTACAACTAAATAATTAAGTTTGACCTCTAAATTGTAAATAAGAAATATGAATGAATTATGAAATTGCCATTTCTTTTGAAAATTAATTAAGTTGTTCATATGATCATATCCAATCCATTTATCTGCTTTCTCATATTAAAAGTTACATTATTCGTCCTAATTTCCACACTCTTTTAATTTTGGCTTTTATATATATATATATATAATGGAATCCTGAAATCATCTCTAATTCTGCAGTAGAAGCTGCGTCATGATTTGTTGTAGTTTTTTAAAAAAAAAAAGATTGTGAGACTTAAGCCACACCATGTAATACATGAGGGTTGAAATATACAGCGGTATTTGATGAAGAAAGAAATTCTTACATCAAGGTATCAACAAATTTACAAAATATAAAAAGCAAATGAAAGAAGGGAATAATTATAAAACTCAGATGAAACAAGATGACCAGCAGTATAATCCCTAACAATGGCAACAATCCAACCATTCTAGTTCACTACTGGAAGTAGGTCCGGAGATGCTCTAATTCTAGGGAGGTCCAAAAAAAATACTGTGGCCCGAGATAAATTTTTAAAATGAGATCTTTCATTTATTCAATAAATTATATATATATAACTTTTTAACATGAGTGTTTGAAAAAGTTGAATATTATTTTTATCTGAACTTGTGAACGACGCACAGTTGGAGACTTGGCCGCTTGAAGCCGACGAATATAAAGAAGATATAAAGTTCAGGGATGGGGCAAAAATTTCGTTATGATAATTTACAATTACTTCAGACATGATAAGTCTTATGTTCGTATATATCTTTGCATGCTTTAATTTTTAATTTTTAATTTCTTAAAAATTAAAAATCATCTAAAAGAGAATTATAATTTGTGAACTAATAAGAATGTTGATTTTTTTTCAGGAAAATTAAATTGAGTTTATTTAATTTCAATAATAAAAATTAATTAATTATACACATAAATTCATCATCAAAAATAATTAGTAAATAATAAAATAACCTAAGGGTAATTAATGTAATATAAATAATAATTAAACTGCACCCTAACTTAATTAATTAAATTATATAATATCGTGCTCATCAAAACATCCACTGCACTCCTTTATCTAATCAATAACGTTACAATGGTCTTTAATATTCAATCCTATTTAAATTAAATTTAAAAAAGCATGCATGCATTTATTCGCATGCATGGTATGAACCTCATCTCTCTCATTATTTCACATGCATTAATTCACCTGCATTGAATCACATGCATGACATATGTCCATCCACCTGGGGCGTAAGGCAATTGCCTTATCGGCCTAGTGGATGGGCTGTTCCTATCTAATTCAATTTTAAAAATTCATGCCAAGCCGTACTTTATTTCCCAGTCTACCTGGAGGTTCTCGAAGATCGATTTGTTACTAACTGTCCAAATACTTCAACACCACACGATGGCCAAAGATGCTCTCCCCATGTTCCAAGTATCGATTGAAATTTTCGACCCCGGGATCATCTCGAAACTTTGTTCCCCAACTAGATTTAAGAATTCTCTCCACACCCTAGAACACACCCTGCATTCAGCGAATAGGTGGACAACCGATTCATTTCATCGTGACAGAAAACACATCTTGGGTCTACAATCGAAGACCTATGCTTTAGAAGTCGGTTCTTTAGTCTGCAGTCAATTTTTAAATTTCATCTTAAGGGATTCTTTGTACTTCCAAATTAACTCGCATCTCCAATCTTCAATACCTCTTTCCAAAATGTGTTTATTATACATAGATGCGGTAAAGAAAAGACCCGAGGAATTCCATCTCCAGGTTGCCGAGTCCTCCTCTATCGTTCGGCCCGGGACCCCCACAAAGAGTGCACGCCAACCTTTCAACCTCCCCACTATCTATTTTCCCTCTCCAAGTAAGAGCCCATTGGTCATGATTTCTTGTAGTGGAACTGACTATTTCTCATAATAATTTTTGGCTGTTTAACTTTTGATCAAATTCAATGAATTAATCTCAATTGGCTAATTTCGTGCTTCCTGGATTTAGCTTTTCTTTTTGTTGGGCAAGGGCAAGATATATCTTCAAGAACAACTACTTCCACTATTTCCTGTGTAATTAAATTAGCCAGCGGCCATCAATGAATCTATTTATGGATGATGATATATATAGTACAAGTGTGCCACTTGTGCATTAATCAGTGGCAAAGTATACGCCATTGTCAACTCCAGTTGATTTTATTATCATTCATTTTTATTGGTTGATGGCCATGGAAGATCATAGTGATTTAAACATTTGTTTGTGGCCTCTTATGTTTACTCGAAGAGTTTATTTATCATCCACGTCTTTCTGCTCAGAATTATTTAAATTTTAAAAAAAAACGCCGCTATACTACCCCTGACGTTGGAATGACGTCAAGAATTCATTATTGTAGCTGACATGTCATTTACTAATACAATCACTCGACACATCTGCCAAAAATACTATTTTGCTCATCACATCTGTCTAGAGGCTCTATCTTGCATCTCAAATTATTTTTGAACAAAAATATCTTTACATTAATGAAAAAATGTGCAAAATTATCATATTTTTGAAACATTGTCAATGTCCCGTTAATGATGCTGACGTGACATCCGAGTGTCAAATTTTGATTAAAATGTCATCCACATCAACGTGGGAACCACATTCCACTAATGCATTATCTCGTCGACGTCGCTACCCATCCTTCTCATCATCTTCATCACCCTCCTCGCACCAATCTATGACCACACCATTGTGCCCCTTGTGCGCCGGGTGACATGGCCGGCGCGATGGAAAAATAAGCTTTGTTAGTTGTGCACCATTTTTTGTTACTGTATGGGCATTTTTGCTCCAAAGAAAACTTGATGAGCAAAATAAAATCTCTGGACAAACATGTGAGGGCAAAATAATATATATATTTGGTAGATGATGCATCAGGTGATTATATTAGTGAATATCACGCCACATGATAAGTTGCCTCTAATAATAGATTCTTGATGTCGTTCCAACGTTGGTGGCAATATAACAATTATTTTTAAAATTTTCAATCAAAAAATATGAAGAGCAAATAAGCTCTTTTTAGTAAATGTGATGAGCAAATTAGTACATTCTCCGCATTATTAATATTGATCAAACAAATTATATTTATTAAAATCGTTTGACTAACTTCAACTAAAGTAAAATTAAAATAATTTTTTTACAATAAAAATAAAAAATCACAATAGCTGATCATACTAAGGGTCGAATTTTAGATATTTAGACAATATACAATATGTTATCACTAACTATGCTACCTACCATTGACAAAATTAAAATAGTTGATGTGATGTGCACTATGTGATGTGACGCTCAGTTGAAGGTTAGTTGTTTATTTGGCAAAAGCTTATTCTACAAAGATTAAGATGAAGTAAAATTAAATGGAAACCAATTATAACCTTGTAATTCTACGTAGGAATGAATTACTTCATGTGCACTATTAAACCAAAAGAATCACTTTTATGGAATCAAATATATATCCTTCCTTTGAAGCATTCAAGCAATCAATTCAATTCAGCTACTTGTCAAACATCATCCCTTTCTCCATACCATCAAACAACTAATCTTCAACTCAGCATCACATCATTTTTACTAATTTTATTTATGAAATATATTGTCGATTAAGAAGAATCTCATACTGAACATAATGTTAATTGCTCACATTTAATGATATGAAAAAAGTAAGGTTTTCTTATTTTGGTTTGTTCTTTTCTCTCTACTACCAAATTGATGCAATATAAAACAAAAAGGACAACATTGTATCCATCATTAAACCTAACCTTAGCATGGGTTCTTGTCTCCCCATTGGAATATTAAATTACAAGGAATCTGCAGGTAGGGGTGATAATTATTGGATTAATTATATTTTTTTATAATTTAATTGAAATCAAAAGTGATTAAATACTTGTTAACCAAAATTAAAACAGAAATTGTTCGATTTCAAAAATTAGTATCCGAAACCGAAATCGATTCGGTTTTGATTATTTGTCGGATAATCGAAACCGATTAATTTGGTTCAAATAGAACTGGTTACCCGTTTACTAATCGGTTAACCAATTAGTAAGCGAGTAATCGATTAGTACACTAAAATTTGAAATATCTAAAAATTATTAAAATAATTAATTATAGTGATTCTGAATCTGATTATCGCGGATAACCGGTAACCGAAACCGAAATATATGACCGGTTTGGATTACCGATTATCCGCAAACTAATAACCGAATCGAATTTAATTAAATTTTTATATTCTTTAATTGAAACTGAAATCAAATCATAAAATCATTATTCAAAATTAGATTTTAAGATTTGTTTAATCTATTAATCGTGGTTAATTAATTTAATTATCAGCGCTATGTGTAGGCCACACGCTGGTCCAATGTCCTTATCATTTGTCAATGTCATCCATCCCAAGCATTCAGTGCATTGAACTTGGCCTAAAGGGTTTTGATTCCACTTAGGCAAAAGTGACCGTTTCTATGTAAATTCTATCAAATATCCAATTCAAAGATTTTATTCTGAATTTTCTACTTAACTGACTTGAGTTTGGATTCTTTTTTTCTTTCTAGTGAAAAAATAGATTATCCAGTCAGGATCGAAATTCTTATTCCAAAATCTATACAATTAAAATTAAAATTAAAATTCGCCCAAATTCAAACTTTCATTAAAATTAAAATAGAAGTATACGATATCGAAGTATGAAAATTTAAATATCGCTTGAAACAATTATGGACTTGAGTGGAGGATATTATTCCACCAATTTAGATATTCTAATTTGATCAATCATTCAAGTATATGAAATTAAATAGTCAATTATTCTATGAGACGAATCGCATTGGAAAAAAAAAAGAGTATTTAGTCATTGATATATTCTTAAATTCCATTCAATTTTGAATCAAAACAGAGTAACTATTAAAATTAAACCAAAGTCCATTTCAGGTCGAACCGACTTAATTGTTACCTCCTACTCACCATCACTCCATCTGAGTTTAAACTGTGTGTATAGATTGGGCCAAATGTGAGTTCATGATTATGTCATTCCATGTAAAGGTTGTCTTTTTGTCTTTTATCTTCATATCTACTGCCACTGAATCATCAAACTTGGAGCAATGTGTTGATGGCAGCCATATATGCCCTGTGCTGATGTCCATTGTCTTGGAAGCATCAGCTCCTCCATGTGAAAAATTATCATCAGATAAGTTCAAAATGTTAATTCTTTTTTGTCACTTGAGTTGTTTGTCTCAACAATTTGGTTGAATTATTTTAATATTGCCCAATAACTAAATTTATTTTATAAGATTTAACATAATAGCCATCAAGTTTGGCTCTCTCGTGAGGGTCCACGTTGAGTCATTGTCTCTCTTTTTCTTACCTCGTCCTGATTCAATGCATGCATCTCGTAGATATTTCTTAACTTTTTCCTTGTTATTTACCCGGCGTCCCAATCTTGTTCTTCGGGATTGACCATTGAGTCCTTTTATTTATTTGATTGTTTTTTTGTACAACGTAGTTTGTCTTTTAGCGCTGATGTTTTTAAGGATTGATTATTAAATATATTTTTATTTTAAAAGATTTTTTTCTAATATATCATAATATTTTATTGGCTTAATTATATTTTTGATTTTCTAAAATATTATTATTTTTTCGTTTGATCGCTTATTTTTAAAAACTTTCTATTTAATCACTCAAAAATTATTTTCGTTTTCGTTTGATCTCTCTGTTAATTTTTGATGTTAAGTGTCAACATGAAATGCTTACATGAATTAAAGAGGAATCAAATAAAAAAAATAAAATATTTTAATGAACTAAATGAAAAAAAAATATATATATTAATAATTTAAAATATAATTATATATTTGTTATGCTTTAGGTTATTAAAATGTATATTGTTATGTTTTAGGTTATTAAAATATATATTTTTTCTATCTAGTCTCTTAAAATATTTTATTTTTTCCGTTTGGTCCCTCTTTAATTCATGTCAGCATTCCATGTTGGCACTTAACATCAAAAGTTAACGGAGGAATCAAAAGAAAACGAAAATAATTTTTGAGGAACAAAAAAAATATTTAAAATTGAAGGATCAAACGAAAAAAATATAATATTTTGGAGGATAAAAAACATAATTAAATCTATTTTATTTGTATAATTTCTAATTTGTTTTAATTATTTCGTGCTAATAAAAATAAGATAGGATTTATATATAATTCACAGATCCAAATAATTAGCCAAGTTGTGGTATAAGCACGAATTATCAAGTTGCAGGTATTTCTAAACCAGATGATGAGAATCTTCAATTATCGTTAATATGAGCCATTAATTCATTTCTTAATCACGCGAAAGCGAATATAATAGTCTTTAAATTGCTTAAGTAGTTGTATCGAAGAAAAAGAAGACTACTTTTAATTTCCTCAATAAAATGATGTTTCGTGAACTTTCCATAATGGAGCGGAGTTTGTGTCTAAGTGATGGTGACGGATTGCATGTATTGTCGTATTGAGGCGAAAATTACACCTAGTTTGGCTCTCTCGTGACGGTGCCATGTTGAGTCATTGTCTCTCTCTTGTCCCTTTTCTTCTTCTTAATTATCTCATCCTGATTCAATGCATGCATCTCGTAGATATTCCTCAACCTTTTCATTGTTATTTATTCGGTGTCTCAATCTTGTTCTTCCGGATTGACCATTGAGTCCTTTCACTTATTTGATTTTTATTATTTTTTTACAATGTAGTTTGTCTTTTAGCACTGTTTTTTTAAGGATTAATTATTAAATATATTTTTATTTTAAAAGAGTTTTTCTAATCTATCATAATATTTTATTGACTTAATTATGTTTTTGATCTCCTAAAATATTATATTTTTTCGTTTGGTTCATTTTTTAAAAAAACTTTCTATTTAATCACTCAAAAATTATTTTCGTTTTCGTTTGGTCTCTCCATTAACTTTTGATGTTAAGCGCCAACATGAAATGCTGACATGAATTAAAGAGAGACCAAATGGAAAAAATAAAATATTTTAATGTACTAAATGAAAAAAATAATAATTTAATAACCTAAAATATAATTATATATTTTTTATGCTTTAGGTTATTAAAATGTATATTATTATGTTTTAGGTTATTAAAATATATAGTTTTTTCATCTAGTCTCTTAAAATATTTTATTTTTTTCGTTTGGTCTCTCTTTAGTCCATGTAAGCATTCCATGTTGGCATTTAATATCAAAAGTTAGCAGAGGGATAAAAAAAAATAAAAATAATTTTTGAGGAACTAAACGATTTTTTTTAAGAAATGAAGGACCAAAGGGAAAAAATATAATATTTTTGGAGATAAAAAACATAATTAAATCTATTTTATTTGTACAATAGAGTTCTTTAATTTCTAATTTGTTTCAATTATTTCGTGCTAATAAAAATAACATAGGATTTATATATAATTCACGGATCCAAATAATTAGCCAAGTTGTGGTATAAGCACGAATTGTCAAGTTGCAGATACTTCTAAACCAAATGATGAGAACCTTCAATTATCATTAATATGAGCCATTAATTCATTTCTTAATCACGTGAAAGCGAATATAATAGTCTTTAAATTGCTTAAGTAGTTGTATCTAAGAAAAAGAAGACTACTTTTAATTTCCTCAATAAAATGATGTTTCGTGAACTTTCCATAATGGAGCGGAGTTTGTGTCTTAGTGACAGTGACGGATTGCATTTATTATGGTATTGAGGCGAAAATTACACCCAATTTGGCTCTCTCGTGAGGGTCCCATGTTGAGTCATTGTCTCTCTCTCTTATCCCTTGTCTTTTTTCTTACCTCGTCCTGATTCAATGCATACATCTCGCAGATCTTCCTTGTTATATATCCGGCGTCTCCAATCCTCTTCTTCGAGATTGACCATCGAGTCATTTCACTTATTTGATTATTATTTTTTTGTACAATGTAATTTATCTTCTAGCGTTGTTTTTTTTCAGGATTAATTATTAAATTTATTTTTATTTTAAAAGAGTTTTTTCTTCTTCTAATCTATCTTAATATTTTATTTGTATAATAGAGTACTTTAATTTCTAATTTATTTCAATTATTTCATGTTAATAAAAATAAGATAGGATTTATATATAATTCGCGAATCCAAATAATTAGCCAAGTTGTGGTATAAGCACGAATTGTCAAGTTACAGATATTTCTAAACCAAATGATGAGCACCTTCAATTATTATTAATATGAGCCATTAATTAATTTCTTAAGCACGCGAAAACAAATATAATAGTCTTTAAATTGCTTAAGTAGTTGTATCAAAGAAAAAGAAGACTACTTTTAGGTGTCGTTTGTACTTTTCAGGAAGTTATATTTTTTGTCATTGTTTGGTTGACACACTTCGTGCATTTTGCAGGAAGTACAACTTTCTCAAGAAGTGTGACTTCCTGCAAAAATGCAGGAGGTAACTTACCTAGAGGGATCTAGGTAAGTTGCACTTTTTGTGTTGTATTTTAAAAAAAAGATAATTATATTCCCACATTTGTATTTAAAAGTAGACTTAATTTATGTTTTCAACATTATGAAATTAGATAATTCATAAAATTTTGACCTATTTATTTTATTTTAATTTATATTTAAATAAAATATGTAATTTTTTTATATTAACTTCAAATAAAAATTAATTTTTATATACAATAAATTATATATTATATTAGATACATAAAAAAAATTATATTATATTTTACGTCTATGTGTTAAAATAATAATTTACAAATAAATTTTAATTTTTTCATATATTCTAATATATATTTTATTTATAAATAATTTTTTCATATATTTTAATTTATAAAAGAATGATATATTGATCATTTGATGGATACTTTTTAGGAAGTATCAATGTCAACCAAACATATTATGGGTGTGAAATTATATTTCCTATCGAATAATTTTTTGTCAACTAAACACATTTTTTATACTTCCCAAAAAATATAGATAGAAAGTTAATTCATGTGAATTAAAATTTTTTATAGGAATTTACTTTCTTAATTTCTCTAATAAAATGATGTTTCGTGAACTTTTCATAATAGAGCGAAGTTTGTGTCTCAGTGACGGTGACGAATTGCATGTATTGAGGCAAAAATTACATTCCACCCCTTTACATAAACTATAATTACAATGTTCTAATTTCTTTTAGTTTCACGTTTTTTGTACACGTAATTCTTACTAAAGCATAGGTGATAAAAATTTGTTGAAGACAAGCATAGGTAATTAAAAATTTATTAATTTCTTTTACTTAATTATATAAATGAATAATAAGTATAATCAAACTATATTCGATCATTGAACTTAGTCCAAACTTAGAGTTGGTCTATTTTTCTTTGCTTAATGTAAGTGAATTATTGTTAAAAAATAAAATAATTCAATCTTCTTTACGAGTATGAGTATGAGCATGAGTATGAGTGCGAATATAAAAATATTATTATAATTGATCATCTCTTATAAGTAGGGCTGAAAATCGAACCAAATTGGTCGGGATCGATTCGGAATCGGCTCAGAATCGAGCGAGCGGGACTCGAGTTCGAAGTGGATTTGAGCCGAATCCGATTCGCCTTTAGGGTTCGGTTGATTAGGCGAGCCGAATATGAGCAGTGGGGTGTTCGGCTCGATCACCCCTCAAGCTACTCGTCTTCTTCCCGAACTGTTCGCGAAGGCGTCGCTCGAAATTGCTCGAGCTGTTCGAGTAGAGATCGACTACTCATATTGCCGAATCTGAGACCCTGATTGCCATTACTCCTACTGTTGAGTGCCAACAGTACTCGGATTCGTTTTAATCGGACTGTTCGATTGCGAACTGAGTCGAGCAATTACGAACTCGAGTACGTGGATATTCGAATCGAGTCGAATACAATCAGCAAGTCTAGCAAATGCTTCAAATTCGAATCGAATTTGAGTATGCACTGTTTAATATCGAGTTGAACCTGAGCAGACCGGTACTCGCTTGTGTTCGGCTCATTTTCAGCCCTACTTATAAGTAGGTTAGGTGTGTTGAACCAAAATTATCATGCTCTCCTTGGGATTACCCCGTAGAAACAAATATCCCTTAAAGAGAAAACGCAACAAGAACAATAATGAAAATACAAAAACCAAAAGAATCAAACAAACATTTGTAGTTGAAACACTAAGGAATAATGGGTAAGAAAAGAAACTATTAAACCACTAGTAATGGAAAATGCATCAAAGCGTGAATTGTTTACTTTAACTAACTAGTCTTCTACTACTATAACTCGTACGTTCAAAACCGAAATAAACATATAAAAAAATAGCGAAAGGTTGAGTATGGCAACATGTAAAACACTAAGATATTCACAATACGAATGAAATACTATGATTTGTACATACTAATTGAAACACCGCCTACTTACCAACTCATGCAAATAAGCACAATGTACATCAAACAACATTCCATATGCTAACTCATAGCACTATCGCTACGACTCATTTCATGCGAATTTTTCAGCACTTTCTATTAATCAAGAGTAGAAGTGCATAAAGATTTATGAGTGATATGAATGTTATGAACGATTTAGAGAAAAAGAGTCATTTTGAATCAAAATAAAAAAATAAGAAATATTAATATTTTCTAAAATTAGAGAGTAAAATTGACAACATTAACCTTTTTATTTTATTTAAAGAAGATGATAACTTGGTTGATTGCTAGTATTTTTTTTTGGATTTTTGGGTGTTTTGTAAATGGTTGGAAATAGGATTGTTCTCGAGTTGGCTAGGGATGTCGAATTTAGAGAAAAAATTAATCCAATCAAATTAAAAGTACAAATCGGGTTGGGTTGTGTCGGATTGGGTCGGGTCGGGTCGGATCAGATTTAAGACTTTTTAGTTCTTAGGCCCGATCGAACCCAACCCGAAGTTTGAGTCAGGTACTCAGATACCTATTTAAATTCGATACTAAGGAAATGAAATTAAAATACAATAAATTTAATATTTTATATCAGAATTACAAGTGCATTATAATCAAACTTCAAACACCAAAGTTAATGCAAGTATAATGTTCGATCCGAATAGTCATAATATTCAACAAAACACATTATAAAGTCCAATATGATTGGTTGATTAAATAATAAGTCTGATTGATGATTTTAAAAATACAAAAAATATAAATAGTCGAGTCAATTATGATCGAATTTGATCAAATTTTACCGAACAAATTCGATTACTCGATTCGACCCAAACTATTTGATTGGGGTTCGATTCTCAAGTTCATTGGATATACTATCCTACTCCGTGAACAATCCTAGTTGGAAAGGTTGGTGGATTAAATAATTCGATAATTTAAAGCAATTATTGCAATGCATGCGTCATCGAGTTTGTCTTCGTGGAGCAAAATTGGCATGACTTCTTTTTCAACTTTTTTTTTTCTCACACTTTTGTCCTTTTCATCGGGTACAAGATTAGCAAATAAATTAATTTAAATAAATGCTCAAATTTGATTCTAATAACAAATTTTCGGAAATAAAGTACTAAATAATTCCAACTTACTTTTAAAACACAAAAAATTGGCAATTTATTCATGTTTTAAGCACACACACTAGTCACGGTAAAATATTTGTACTTTTATCTATTTTTACCTTTTTTCTGTCAGCATTTCCAACTAATTTTGGTAGAATATAAAGCCTCCACCTTTTCTCCCATCTCCTCTCTCTCTCTCTCTCTCTCTCTCTCTCTCCTTCTCGGAAGAAGCCGAATGTTCTCAAACAGAGAGCTTTTTTTCTGTTCGTGGAGTGTTCTCAGATAAGAGGAGTTGAGGGGAGTTTTAAGGGTCGAAGATGTGTGGAGGAGCGATCATCTCTCACTTCATTCCGACTGCCAGGTCGGCGCGGCGGGTCACTGCCGACTACCTTTGGCCGGATCTGAAGAAGGGCGGCGCGAATGGGGCGAAGACGAAGGGCGGCCGCCGCTGGGCTGTGGACACCGAGGACGACTTCGAGGCCGATTTCCAGGACTTCGACGACGAGCCGATAGAGTCCGCAGCGGAGGTGGTGGAGTTTGCGGAAGCCAAGCCCTTCGCTTTCGCCTCCAAAGGTATTCTTTTCTTCGTTTAAAAATTGGATTTTGACAGTCTTTTGATTCGAAAAATTGGATTTTTATGCTTCACCTTGGTAGAAATTAAATTGATTCTGTCCCGATTTTTCTCCACGATTGATATCTCAGCTCTCGGCCGCTGTTCTTTGTTTTAGCTGTTGTTAAGTGTTTCATATTAATAGTTTTATCTTGTCAAATTAGGCGTTGCATTTTTTCTCAAGATTATTAACCTTACTTGACCTTTTCTTAATTTTTAATTGATCAATTGCTTTGTCCTCCTCTAAAAATCGGATTCTCCACCTCTTTGGTGAGGTCGAACATTCTTCTAACATTAAAGAATCCTTCTTAATTTAACTATTCTTCTCCCCATCCTCGCCACGGAAACTTTTGAGATTATTTTTTTAATAGGTTAGTATGCTGCTTTTCTTTGATAGTGGCTTTATCATTACAATATGTAGCAGCTCATATTTCTTATGTTTTTCCAGTGTCGATGATTCACTTAATCCACTTTGCATGGAAGTAGCACGAAAGTTGGTGTATCAATTTTTATCTGACTTGTTTGATTTCCTTCTTGTCTTTACGGTCAGATTATTCGCGTCAATTTCTTCATAATAATCTGCTTTTGATGATGCCTTTTTGTCATTAACTATGCATTTTCCTTCTAGTTATTCAGTAGCTAAATTTTTGCAGTTTTTTTTCCTCCTTGGATATAAATTACAATCCACAAGATGCAAAGTTTGTTGTGTTGTCGTATGCAAAGTGGTGAAAATATTCGTCCATAATCTTGCACTATTTTATGACTTCCATTCTAATATTCCAGTACAAGGGGCAGTCATTCCAAAACCAGTTGATGGATCTGCTGCTAAATCTGCTAAGAGAAAGAGAAAGAATCAGTACCGGGGAATCCGTCAGCGACCTTGGGGAAAATGGGCAGCTGAAATTAGAGACCCTCGCAAGGGTGTCAGAGTCTGGCTTGGAACCTACAACACTGCTGAAGAAGCTGCTCGAGCATACGACGCAGAGGCTCGTCGGATCCGTGGCAAGAAAGCGAAGGTGAACTTCCCTGATGAGGCACCACCAAGCATTCAGATTCCCTCGCCGAAATCAAATGCTCCAACGGCGTTCATACCAAACCCACAAGAGAATCTCAATTTCAACCCATACTTGAAAGGACCGGATCAGGGTTTCTGTTCAGTTTTTGATGTAATTGAAGAAAAAGAACCTATCAAACAATCCATGAACATGAGCTCCTTTTCCGGGATGAAGCCATCTCCACCTATGGATGGACCTCCTGTTAATCTTTACTCTGATCAGGGAAGCAACTCTTTTGATTGTTCTGATTATAATTGGGAAATGGAGGCAAAAACCCCTGAGATCACATCAATTTTTACTCCAGCTAATACTGAAGCTGAATTAACAGCATACATGGAAGGTGGTGCTCCACCGAAGAAACTTAAGAACAACACCCAGGAAGTTATTCCTGCTGAGAACTCAGCTGCCAAATTGTCTGAGGAGCTATCTGCTCTTGAATCATACATGAACTATCTGCAGGAACCTTACCTTGAGGAAAACTCAGAAGAATCTATTGAGAGCATCCTCATTAATGATATGACTCAGGATGCCAGTGGTGGTGTGGATCTCTGGAGCTTCGATGACCTGCCCCCGATGACTGTCGGCGACTACTGAGGGATCTCATTCTGGAAGATGGTGTTATGTATGTAAATAAGATGCAAGGGTAAGCACATCTTACATAGTCACATAATGTTATGAACTATCTTATTCTTTTCATGTAAAATTTTCCTTTCTCTTATTCTTTTCATTTAATTTGTTTCAGGAATCAGATGGAGATATGTAGAAACCAGGCACCAGCTAAAATATATTATGTGTGGAACTTCAGTCTGTCGACCATCTTTAAGAGCTAATTATCTTGTTTATGTTGTGTTGCCTGTAAGCTTAATTTACCTGTTGAAGTACTGGACTTGGATCTTCTTAGTTAACTAGTGGCTTTGTTAGTTCACTTAAACTCTATAGTTTGTCACTATTGCTAATAGAGATGGTTGGACTTAATCATGCTTGTGCTTATTTAGTTATAGATTCTTGGTGCATGCATCTTGTAGCAATTATGCATCAGAAATTTTTTGCTGGATATATAAGCTCTCAATGGTTACTTTACAAAGTACACATGGGTCCAAACAACTGTGATCTCTGAGCTATGGCTGTGGTAATCTTAATTTTTTTTTTACTTTTGCTTTTTTTTTTGTATTTCCTTGTTTCTTGTCGTTGGTGGCTAGCTCCGCCCAAGGCACTATTGGTCGGAGGTGCTAGTGTTTCTGAGAATTTTAAATACTTTTTTTTTTTTTTTGATTTTTTTTAGATAATGAAGCATTTTATTAAGATTTAATAGATTGTATATACAATTACATTAATTTCAAATTATTTGTTAAAGTTCTGGCATGAATGCGATCGATAACATATATATCTCATAGTGAAATCAGACATCAATTTTAAATTTTCTTAGGCTTGTTATGCACTAACTCCCTCCTGATATTTCAATCATATTTATAAAAATAAGTAGTTAAATTAACTCTTAGTTATAGTGAGCAATAAGTTGAGGTGGTAACGAGTCATTGCGCCCACGATCTAAGCCCAACACACACGAAAGCCTTTAGTATAGGCCTAGCAGTTTGTGTACGTCGCGTCGGGTCGGGCCGAGTCGGCTCAGCTTGGCCTGAAAAATATTCGTGCATGACCTGACTTGACTTGATAAATATTCAGACCTAGAATCATCGACTCGACACGAATAATAACGGGCGGCACAGCCTGACCCATTTAGCCCGATAATACAAGAAAAACAATTTAATCGGGTTGAATTGGGTTTTAAGCCCAATAACTAATTGATTTTAAATCCGTTAATACCCGATCCAATAGTATTTATCGAGCTATTGGGCTGGGCCAGCCTGATTGCAAATTTTTATCCATTTAATAAATAGGTATGAGTACAGGTACGGATACTATACTATCCATACCCGCTATCCACCAATATACATGAAATATTAAATTTATAATTTTATATATTAATATTTAATAAAAAATTTAAAAATAAATCTAAATCATCTATTCATTAGATTTCATTTATCTAATTATATCAATTCTCAATTTTAGTCAAAAGCCATTTGATTTTAAATTTAATATTGCATAATTGATATATTATTGCTATTTCTTAGAACAATTTTATGATTTAGGATTTAATTATTACGTAGTTTATTTTATGGATTAATGTTTCTCAATCAAGTCATTAGTAGTGGTGAAATGAGAATCGTTGCTAGTATAGTATTATAATAAAATAAAAATTTTGTCATATATTAAATGGGTATCCGTGAATATCTGTGGGTATCAATTACCCACGAGGGGATGGGTGACAAATACTCGTCGTGAGTGCGGGTGCAAGTGCGGGTATGGAAGACGAGTTTAATAAATGAGTGTGTGCGGGTGCAAGTGTGGCACTATCCGTTATGAACCCGTCTCGCTGGCATCACGAGTACAAACCAAGCTTCGCTTGGCTAGTGCCAAACATGGCTTGAAATTCCCAAGGGTAAGTCTAGCTTTGGTCACGGTCCATGTATGCACTTCGACCTTGAGCTAGGTTCGAGTTAGCCGACTGGTTTGAAATTTTAAAAATAATATTTTTATGTTAATAATTAAGCTGGGAGATCTCAATACCTTTTGTAGAGCATTGGAAGATGTACCAAAAGTCATATTTATTTTATAAAGCATTATAAAGTAAAACAAATTCATTTATAATTTGATTTTAGCAGAAGAATATTTACAAAGATTAAGTCAACTTGAATTCAAATCATTTCATATATCTTATTACATTGCTTGTATGTATGATAATTGTACACGTGGATGACCCACAAAATGACTACAAGTTTATTTCAGGAATATTTTTATTGTTTTTTTTATAAAAACCAAAAGAGTAGTAGTTAACAATTTTTATTAAACTCAATAAAAAAATTGTTGTATTCATGAAATAGAGATACACATTAGAATCAATTAATGATCTTGTGAGGATTGATTTAATTGGGACCCGATTTTAGATTTATCAAAAAAAAGAAGAAGAAAAAAGAGATTAAATAGGCTCACCCCGCCCGTGTGCTTCACATACGGTGTAAGTACTTGGAATGACCTACATTAGAGGATGGTGAGCAAACTTTAATCTAAATTTAGTTTTAATTCTTTTTTTAATTACTTAAGCAAGAGTTCAATTTAACTAGATGAATGCATAAACGATTAAATAACACAAGTAATCAAAACACAATATAAGTAACACAAACAAGATAGATTTATAGTGGTTCGGCTCCAATGCCTACTCCACCACCTAAGCACTCCCGTTTAGGATTTCCAACTTAGCTGTTAGATATTGACTCAAATCGGATCCAAATCGAATTCAACAAATTCGACCGAACTCAAATTGAAGCTTATTTGATTGAATTGTGATTGAAATCAAAAGAAGATGGCTCTTCTTCTTGTTGGCTCGGCCTGGCCCAGGTGGGCCGAGCCCATCTTTCTAAAAGATGGCTCCATGTGCGCTGCAGATGGAGCCATGGCGATGTTGCAGCATTCTATTGAAGGCTTCAAGTTTTTTATTTGTTGTAGTTTGACCAGTCAAGAGATAATGATGGAATTTGGTCTACTTGACTGGTCAAAGAGATATTGATGAAGGCATGGACATAATTCGAAAATGTATTGCAATTAAGTTTCGTAATTTTCTGCCGCAACAAGGAACTCGATCAGAACATCCGAATTTTTCTAATCAAAATTCAAGCCACAACTGCATGATTAAATCCAACGCCTCCGAGTATTTTTTTCCCCTCAAACTTCGATAGAATAAATCGACTTTTTTTCACTATAAAAGAAGGCCGAATACAAGATTCAAGATCATCCCACACCAAGAGAAAATTCCTCCACATGAGAGTTTCAGATATTCAAAAAATTAAGAGTGCCGCTACAATCCTTTTCCTAAGGAATGCTCCTTCTTAGTTTTTGATATACAATAATAAGAGTTCAATTTTAAGACAAATCTTACAGAAATAGTGCATTTACTCAATACCAGTTTCAGATTCAATTAATTTAAGACAGTTTATTGTATTCTAAAGGAGATTTAGATTATTGCACTTTTATTGTAAATTTTTTTTTTGAATTTAATAAAACAGTCTCCTCTTCTTTCTGTGGACGTAAGATTGACACCCCGCCGAGTTCGAACCACGTTAACCCCTTTGTGTCTTTTTTTTTTCTGTATTATTATTATCGAATTTGGTTTTCTGTTTCTCTCGTCGTGTTCGGGTTTTGTAGATCCTACAAGAAATTATCCCAAATTTTCTAACATTAACTTTACTAGATTATAATTATTTCATTGCAGTTGATGACTTTTCCCTAAAGAATCTCCGCTCTCACACCAAGGCACTTCCACACCTGGAAGTCTACGCCTTCTCACCGAGAGCACTCTCGCACCTCAAACCCTAAAGGACAATAAGAACTAATCTTAGTAAATTAAGTATACTATCTACACACTAGATCTTTACAGACTTGAGTATCAACGAAATAAACACCAAAAATATAAGTAAAAGGAGCTACAAAATACAACAACAAAAATACTTAGCTCCAACATAAGTTTCCTAGTCCTTTTAATGCATTTGATGATGAAACTCAAGGTTGAAGACTCAGTCAATAAGGTAGAAGCTCAAAGCTAGGGTTTTCCACAAAGATTGGCTCAATGAAGGCTCTTGGATGTCAAAAGATGTCTGATGAAGTGTTAGATCATTTGGAAGGCAAGTTACGGTCTTATATAGAGATCCTAATGGTAGGAGCTCGATTTCAAACATGCTCAACAGGTAAAAATTCAAAATAGAGCTGTTGGGAGCATTCTGGTAATTCTGGACAGTTTGACTAGTTGATTTTGAGACTACTTTGAAAGTACCGATACTTTTCAGACAATTCTGGAATGTCAATCTAGGTTATTTCGGGTTGTTCATCCGGGTTGTTTCGGGCTATTCTAGGATGTCCATCCGGGTTGTTTATGACTTAGAAACACTTGGTAATATTGAAAAGTTTTTGTACATTATTCCAGTTGAAGTTTGGTCAACCAAAACAGTAAGATTCTTTCTTCTAGTTCGGGTTTCGGGTTTGGTTCTTTAGGGATTTTTGCATCATAATGAGGATTAGTATAATAATTCTAGACACCTTGAACCTAAATTCTATTCTTCTCGACGAATCTGAGCACATCGACCAACGTCATTCCAATTTACCAATTTTTTGATATTTTCGATCGAGAACATCGTGCGTCAACTGATATGGAACTTAAAAATATTTCTCTATGAAAATATTAGTTTCATGTTTGTTATCATTAAAACCGAAATTAATACCAATGTTGAAAAGCTTAGGCCAACATACAAGCCGTTTCAACTTAATTGAGCAGCACATGTGCAATTTCGATTTTGACCAAAAGGAGGAGCTTTTTCGAATAGATTTTTCAGATCGCTACTCCGGTCAAAATTTTCTCCACATGCAACCAATCAAGAAGCTTGAATTTTTTCCATCATCACCAAATTTCGATTGTATCCCAAAATTTTCTCTTATCGGACCGACTCCACCAATTATTATCTTTTTCCTCCTCAACTATAAATAGATGCAATTCCTTCCGATCATAGAGAGAGCCATCATCAAAGAGATAAAAAAATTCTGAGAAAATTGTGAGGCATCAAAAATTGAGAGAGAGCTACCATCACCTCTTTCTGGCAGGTCCCCCTGCCCAGATTCCAAGTGTAGCACAAAGGGGTTCAGTGAGACACGGAGTCTGCTGGCTTACTCCTCTAAAGAGTGTTAGGTTTAGTTTATTTTGGGACAGTTGTGCTTTCTCTGGATCTGGGCTTTATGGGCTTATTGTCTTTTATTGCAACTTCTTTTTGGAAATTAATAAATAAGTCTCATCTTCTCACTCGTGAACATAGGACCGACACCTCGCCGAGTTCAAACCTCGTTAATTCTCAGTGTTTTGCTCTTTTTTGAATTTTTAGTTTTGAAAATTTTAGTTTTGACATTTTCGAATTTTGAATCTTCGCATGAGAACTCGTTTTCTTTGTAACAAATTCTAACATTTATATTTTTGAGTTGAGAAGAAAAGACCAAAATCATCCCAATCTTTGCAAGAAGCAAAGCAATCAAACCAATCCGCTACATTTCATTTTCCTCTACCTTCAACAAAGATTCCATGTTTACCTTCTTGTAAAGATTTTACGCAAAATTCTTAGTGAATAAAATGATTGTCATTTGATAAAGGCTTACACTCGTCTTCCACCGAGGGTTTGGTGACAAGAAGGAGAACTGCTATGACAAAGAGAAAAGTGAAGGAAGGAGTCATGATGTGAGGTTGAAGAAGAAGTAATTACAAAGAATTACCTCTAAGATTAATTTATTGCAAGTTTTGAATTAATTAATTCAAGGTATCCATTTAATCATCCGATATTTTCTAGTAATAGAAATTATTTAGCTATAGTATTCTTGAGAAAAGAAAGTTCTTTATTCCATTAAAGTGTATCTAATATCTTCTATAGGGGCTTAACAAATTTCATCAATGATTTCAGCAACTTCTGATGCAGTGGGAAGCTTTCCTTATAGAAATTTCCAAATAAAGTTTTTTGTTCTAGGAGAAACACTAAGATTGCATAGAGTTCTCTATTTATTATGATCTTGTCTGCTAACAGACCAA
Source organism: Canna indica (assembly GCA_034359265.1). NCBI lineage: Eukaryota > Viridiplantae > Streptophyta > Magnoliopsida > Zingiberales > Cannaceae > Canna > Canna indica. The sequence continues at coordinate 15,698,916 of CP136898.1, forward strand.
TCATCAAGCAAACTGTCTTTGTGCCTAATAAAGTTAATTATAATCCATCAATCACCTATAACCCACTTGAGCATGACATGTTGGATCATGTCCGATTTAATTGACCCACCTTTCAATTATTATGTTTAGCCCAATACAAAGATCACACACGAATACTAGCCTCGTTTGATTGACATGAAAATTAATTTTTCACATCCATTTTCTAAAAAATATTAAAAAAAATATATTTGATTGACATAAAGTAATTATATAGAAAATTCTACTTCTCATATCATAATATAATATGTTTGATTGACATGGATACTTTCTAGAAAGTACCTTTCAAATGACCAAACTATCATTCATATATAAATTAATATTTTAATTTTCTCATATATATTCTACCAATATAGCTAATATAATTTGTTCATATATTAGATATAACAAATTATATATGATAAAATTAATATTTATTTGTAAATTAAATATAAATAATGTAAATTTTAATATGGGAAGCAAAATCTGCTTCCACATCTGTTGATCCACCGACTCCTTCAAATTCAACACAGTAGTTCTGCCTTGCACTACTAGAAAAATGGGCATCAGCAACGGCCGAAACCGTTGCAATGGAGCCGTGGCAGAAAGTCGCGTTGCTGATAACTAAGCAACAGATCAGCAACGGCCGCTCGGGCCGTTGCTAAAAATATTATCAGCAATGGTTTTGCCACGGACCCGGAGCCGTTGCGGATAACATTAATAGCAATGGCCGCTGAGTCCGTAGCAACGCCGTTAGTAAAATCCTGTCGCTAAGCCGTTGCTGTAGGTCATCAGCAACGGCTTTCCATACACTTTTAGCAACGGCTTTCCCACGGAAGGCCGTGGGAAAGCCGTTGCTGATGATGTGAACTGGGTAACGAAAATTTTTAAAATTTTAAATTTCCATTGATACATTCTGATACATAACTCACACACCCATACACTCATCCACACATTCATTCACACATCACAAATACACCAAGATATACATCAAAACAATTATATTTATATTGATAATTATCCACAATAGTACAAAAACTATTCAAATGCAAAATTGAAGTATCAATATCCAAACAAAATAAATTAAACAAGTCCAATATCTCAGTAACAAAGTCAATATAAAAAAAATCTCACGATTACGATGGAGGATGGTCTGGATCATATGGCGGGGTCTGGAGTGCTCGAGTGTACACCGGCATGGACTGACTCGAGGACGATGGATTAGATGATGCCGAAGAGATGCCTGCTTCGGGATGACCTGACATGTTGCGTAGCATAGCATGCATCTCCGCCATCATTTGACTCTGACGCGCGACCGTCTCCTCTAGAGTCCTTATTCTGCTACTATGATCATAACTGGATCTAGAGGTGGATGGCCGCTCACCAGCGACCGGAGGGGTCGGTGCCCCAAGTGGCCCTAGTACGGCTTGCGCATGACCACTATCTGCAAAGCCATATACGCGGCCATGGTCCCAGCCACCTGCGGCCTCGACCCACGTTGCTGCGTCAAAGTCCTCGGGGGTGCCCCCGCGCTGCACCATCGTCTGGCTGTACGTCTCCTACTCGAGTTTGATTTTTTGTTTAATATTTATCATAAAACTTAAATTATAAATATATAATGAATAATTTAAACAAATATATAGTTACCATAATGTATGCAGCGCGGTTGTCGATGTACTCCCCCGTCCCATGTGCTCGACGGTGAGTCCGCTCAAACACCGCCATCGGGGAGGGTCGCTGGACAGTCCCTTCATCCGACACCGTCGTCTACATTTATAAAACAAATACATTAATTAGTACACATAGTAACAAATAAAATATATAATTAAAAGGTATACTTATCATACGGTTCGCGTGCACTGCAAATGCAACAGAGCCGCCAGTGTGACGCGCTGCTCCCCCCGACATGCGATTTCTAGCCGCATTCCGAGAAACCTCCTGCCATCGATCCGTCGACCATATTCCCACGAGCTGGTCCCATATATCCGGAGTAATCCAATCGGGTTCGTATCCCCGCATCTCCGCGATGTTAGTGGTCCCAGCTCGGGCCATCGCCTGGGACCGAGCCTGCCCCAGCTGCCCGTTGTACCTTGCCCGGGAAATAGCCTCCCAGGCAGCGTAAATGAAGGGCCTTTGGTCCTCGGCCCATGTATAGCGAGCCTGCAAAATAATAATATCAGTACCGATATTAATCATCATGCATGTAAAAAAAATAATAATACGTGCCTCAAACTCGAGCCATAACATGTCGACGTGCTCGCTAGGCACGTGAGACCACGTAGGCCATGCCTCGTGCATGTATCGTCGAATAGTAGAAGAAATGCTCCTCGGCACTTCTTCTTGCTCGAACTTGCACAACAAAAATAAATTTTAATATTATATTATGATATAATGAATTTGTAATGATTCATAATTCATGATATATTACCGCTCCCCAATCACGCTAATAAATCTACGTGACTCTGTGGCTGGTGGAGGCTGCCACCTGTTCGGCCCGCGTGGTAGAGATAGACATATAATCAGATTATTGTATAAATAGTAGAGATATATTTAATAAAATATATACTTTACAATTATTCCTCATCATCTGAATAATAGTCTTCGAATTCTTCCTCTTCTTCATCTCCAGCTTCCTCAGTTTCATGATTGTCATCATTAACATATTCAACTTCTAATTGAATTGACGTTGTGTCTGCATCCTCGAGTATTGGAATAATACGATCTACAGCAGGAGGATCATCTTCTTGATAGAAACCATGTGTCATATCAGGTATCAGCTCATTTTCTCCTACTATCAGATCAATTTTTCCTCTACCTTTTGTCTTACAGACTACACGCCAATCTGCTCTATCCTTATTTCGAGCCGGATACTTCGCGTAATATACTTGTTCGGCTTGTGATGCCAATATAAAAGGCTCATTTGCTGCCAATTTCGATTTGTAATTAACCTCAACAAGTTTGTATTTTGGATGAACTTTCATGCCCCTTTCTGTTGTATCGAACCAATGACATCTAAATAGGATCACTGATTTTAAGCCGAAGTAGTGCAACTCTATCACTTCTTCCACTAGTCCATAAAAATCCATATCACATTCAACATAGGTTGTCCCTTTCAAGCAGACCCCAGCATTCATCTTCTTCTTTGTAAATGAATATTCAACCGTGTGAAATTTATACCTATTAACAAAATATCCGCTATAGCACGACACAAGTCGCGACGGTCCACTAACAAACTCAAATATTCTTTCATCTATTTCAGCTCTGTGATCTTTGCTGTAAGTCTGAATTCAAGTAGGGAAATCACGATTCCGTAATCTCTCCAATTCTTCATCGTTGTGAATAGAGTATTTTTGCACCATCTCAATGTCAAATATTTTAATGAATTGTTCAATCTCTGAACAATTGAGTAATACATACAAGTGTGCAAAATGATACTCTTCATCGCTTAAGTGTCGAGATGGACAAGAACCAAAAGCACGACCAGAGTGACAAAATATATTTAAACGTCCATCTGAATGTTGAACACCCCCGTCATCGTTACGTGGAAGACGATCAAATCTTGTCTGTACTGTCGATTCAAAGTAAAATGAGCAGAATGTTAAAATTTCTTGGATGATATACGATTCAGATATTGATCATTCAACAGCTGTGGTGTTCTTTACTTTTTTCTTCAGACGATTCATGTATCTTTCAAATAAGTACATCCACCGATATTGAACGGGGCCACCAACTCGTGCCTCGTATGCCAAGTGTATCGGTAGATGCTCCATCGAGTCAAAAAATGCAGGAGGGAAAAACTGCTCCAGCTTGCATATGATTTCAACAATATTATTTTCAAGTGTTGACATATCTTCGACTCGAAGGACATTTGCATAGATGTTTCTAAAAAACATACTTAATTCAGTCAACGGACCCCAAATATTATCAGGTAGAAGATCTCGAAATGCAATCGGAAGTAATCTCTGCATGAATACATGACAATCATGGCTCTTCATCCCTGATATTTTGCAATCATCGACGTTCACACATTGAGATAAGTTTGAAGCATATCTATCGGGTAATCTGAGTTCTTTTATCCATTGACAAACATCTTTGATCTGTTGTTTATTTAACACATATAGGGCCTTCGGTTTCAGATATCGTCCGTTGACCTCTTGTAACTCCAACTCTTATCTTTTACAAAGTATTTTCATATCATGTCGGGCTTTGATATTATCTTTAGTTTTTCCGGAAACATCCATCAAAGTGTTGAAAATATTATCAAACACATTTTTTTCAATGTGCATGACATCTAAATTATGTCGAATCAATAATGAACTCCAATAGGGTAATTCCCAAAAGATATTTCTTTTCACCCAGTTATGTGTTTGGCCAAAACCTGACACTCTTTCATTGCGACCAAATACTATATCTGGAAGTGCTGAAACACGTGCTAACATTTGTTCACCAGACAACATCGGTGGTGGCCCATCTCTTTCGACTCTGCCCTTAGTAAATTTATTACGATTCCTTCGATACTGATGATTAACCGGTAGGAATCAACGATGACAATCAAAGAATGAGATTTTTTGTCCTTTCTGAAGACTGATTGATTTAGAGTGTTCCATACAATACGGACAAGAGAGTCGGCCGTGAGTGCTCCAACCAGACAACATGTCGTACGCCGGGAAATCATTGATTGTCCACAAGACCGCGGCCTTTAAATTGAAGTTTTGCTTCCGATGACAATCATAAGTGACAGCTCCCTCAGTCCACAATGTTTTCAATTCATCTATCAAGGGTCTGAGAAATATGTCAATTTCTTTTCGCGGACCCTTAGGACCCGGAATAATCATCGAAAGATAAATAAATTCATCTTTCATGCACATTGACGGTGGCAAATTATAAACTGTCAGCAGCACTAGCCAAACTGAATAAGGAGTTGCAGAATGTCCAAACGGATTAAAACCATTTATGCACAATCCCAATCTGATATTTCTAGTATCCCTAGCAAATGAAGGATAACATGTATCCAAATGTTTCCATGCTTCACTGTCAGATGGATGAGTCATTACTGTATCATCACGACTTCTTGCATGCCAACTCATGTAGGGGGCTGTCTTTTCCGACATGAATAATCTTTGAAGCCTCGGTGTTAGTGGAAAATACCGAAGCACCTTAAACGGGATATTTTTCTGTCGGACCGATTTCTTCTCCTTGTAACGAGGATGTTGACATATAGGGCATTTATCCAACTGCATATTTTGTTTATAATATAAAATGCAGTTATTTTGGCACGCGTGTATTTTTTTGTACCCAAGCCCCAATTTTCTCATTAGCTTTTTAGTCTTATAAAAAGTTGGCTCAAACTTGTTATTAATAGGCAACATTCCATTAATCAATCCAGCAATCCGATCATACGCAACTCCGTTGATATTACAATCGGCCTTGATGTTTATGAGCTGTGTCATTGCCGAAAACCTAGTGTATTTAGGACAATTCTCATACAAAGGTTCATCGGCAGCTTTCAACATCTCGTAAAATTCTGCAGCTTCTTTATTCGGTAATTCAATCTCTACCGCAGTTTGTACTTCTGTGATATCAACCGCTGTAGTATCTGGTGGGACTGATGTTTCAAGAACTGGCCGATCAACATTATCATTCAGGTGGAATTGACCCCCAAGACTATCAAGTATCATAGTTCTATATGGATTACATTGACTAGATGAAGAAGCACCAGCAGAGGAAGATTCTTCATATGTCTGAACGACAGGATTGCTCGACGTCCCGACTTCGCGTGACTCCCCATGACAAGTCCATAGAAAATATCTTGGTGCAAATCCTTTGGTATATAGATGCAAAGTGACAGTCTCCCGATCCAAAAATCGTCCATTCGAACAAATGCGGCACAGACATCAGATTTGATCACCCATGTTAACGAAATTCCGATTCGAATAGGTGAAATTTAGGAAGTACGTTACGCCTAATCGAAACTCATTCGTTAAAGCTCCACGATGAAGACGTCGGTACATCCAACTTCGATCAGCCGACATGATTCTGTCAATCAATGACAATTTCTTTGGTTAATGTCTTTAGGTGAGATTGTCCTATTCCATTCGGGATTTATGTTATTTATATTGCACTAAGTACTTATTTTAACCGCTAACTTCATTCTAAATTTCGGCAGCATCTCCCTACAGTTCTCCGAATACGCATATCATCTGGGTGCGTATCGGAGAATAAGAGAGATGTTGCCAAAATTTAGAATAATTAGTTAACAGTTAAAATAAGAACGTAAGTGCAGTACAAATAACTATATTCCCAAATTATCCAATCAGGGATAATTCAAGAATTGTACGTCGTATAAAAGATCATCTACTTTTTTTACACGAACATACAATCCCCGAACGGATCTAAGGTTTTGCTAAATCATATCCGACTCGTCGATGCGTACGTGAAACATATCAACTCGTCGGATGGATAATTATTTTCTAAATGTTTCGAGACAGTTCGAGTCCATATTGGACAATTCCGACACGAGTCCAAATTCGACGATTTCAGCAAGAGTCCGAAGTGGACGATTCCGGCACGCGTCCGAAGTGGACGATTCCGGCGCGCGTCTGAAGTGGACAATTCCAAAATTAATCTAAACCCTAATAATTAATCTAACAAATTAAATAATTAATCTAAATAATTAATTAAATAATTAATTAAATAATTAATTAACAATTAAAAAACAATTAAAAAATACATATTAATCTACAAATTTCGGCGCCAGAGTCAGGTGGACTCCAGCGCCGGCGTACAGTGGCCGGACACACTGTCCGGCCACTGTACAAGGTCCGGCGGCGGCCATCGGCCGACCGCCGCCGACCGAAACCCTATTTTTAGGGTTTTGGTCGGATTTCCCGCCGGCCGCAACGGGAAGAGATGGCCGACCGAAGATATATACCTGACAGTGTCGGCAGCAGCGGGAGGAGGAAGAGGCATCGTCGGCGTCAGCAGCGGTGGCGAGAGGCGGGAGGAGGAGGCGGCGGTGGCAGCAGCGGGAGGAAGAAAGGGTGGGCGCGATCTGCGACCTATATAAACTTATCAGCAACGGCTCACTTGCCCGTTAGAAAGCCGTTGCTAATAAGTTATCATCAGCAACGGCTCACTTGTCCGTTAGAAAGCCGTTGCTGATAATTAACATCATCAGCAACGGCTCGCATGTCCGTTAGAAAGCCGTTGCAAATAGCAACGGCTTGAGCGACCGTTGCTGATAGTCGTTGTTGAAGACCAAATTTCTAGTAGTGTTGATGCAAGATCAGTGGCCCAACAATCAAACTACTCCATTGTCCATTCAAATTTGTGCTCGTGGTTGCTAAAATTGCAAGGTGTTGTCTTCTCTTCCATTATAGGCATATGCTCAATCACCTGCACTCCAACTTCTCACGTAAGAAATTTGTCAATTCCTTTATTTCTCAAATCAATGTGTATGCAATTCCATCAACCACGGTTCATAAATCAATATGGACAACATAGGTATAACTCAGACATGATATTTTACGGGATCTCGTATCCTCACCAATACAACAGTATAACTTATGCAGATTAATGATCCTGGTGATGAAAAGATAGTATATTGTAGACCTGTGATACTTGGCTCAACAGTACTTGTTCAAAGACATTCAAACATTTTTAATATTCCATGATTTTCAAATATAAATTATAGTCCAAACATCACTAATAAATCAAGTGTTCGTTGAGTTTAAAACATTTAACTGTAGTCCAAACAACAAGGCCATCAGACTAAACAAAAAGCTAAGATAGTACCAAATGTCATAGATCCAAAATACTGCATTAACAATTAAGTCAACAACTAATCTCATAGCAACAAACTTAGTACATATGTAGCTCTATAATCTTTTGGAAGAGTGAAAAAGAAATCAACTTCCAAAGAATTAAGTGCAATCTTCCTCGATGCAATTATCACTTCCTCATGAGTTAACCCTTCAATCTTCATAACTTCATCGGTAACTTGCAGTCTTCTATTTGCAGAATCTGACTCATGCTGGAAATAATTAGCTAGACGCCCTATATGATCAATAACATTTTGCATCACATCACTCATTTTATCAATTTTAGTTGAATATTTTTTAACGCTTCTATAGTTTCCGTCCTTGCCCTCTTGGTGTTTCTCTTCCTAACGGTGTAATTGGAGGAGTTGAACGTTCAAGCATTATTGGATTTTCAGACATGATTGGATGTTCATCCATGATATTGGTCTCCTCTAGGTCAATGGGAGTGACATCTTGCTCCTCTTCTCCATCTCTCTCTTCTTCGTCAATTCTCTCAGCTGTATCTTGTGGATCTTCAGCACTTTCTCCCGTAGCCCTATCTTTTTCAAATATTTTAGCCAAATCATCAAAAAATCGAAAAGGCTTATTTCTTAAACCAATATTATTTTTATGGCTATGCAACAAAACAAGAAATGAACATGTTAAAAAAATTAAAATTAATCAACAAAGTAAACCTTTTATTTAAAAAACATGAAATATTACCTTCACCAATTCATCCCAAACTTCTTTTGGACATGTCACAAACTTATCTTCATCATTCCATCCAAACCCACTAGTATTTGGACCTAACATCTCAACAATAGCATTAAATTGATTTCGTAGCAACTTCACTCTAGACTCAATATGTGGTTTAGCTTTCATTCCACATCTAGGAAGCATTTGTTCCATAAGCATTTCAAGCTTGGCATATGCACCATTTTTGAATTGGTCATTATCAGCTTTCCAACCACCATAATCCATAAGGTCATTTAGTGCACTAATAAGTGCTTGGTCCTCGGTATATCCCCACCTAACACATGCTCTAGTAGGATTGTTATTGTTACCAACTTGTTTAGATTTTGCTTGGGCTTTAGATTGGCTCATCTCTACATCATACATAAAAACAAAGGTCATTCCAATTCATAACAACAATATATACGTGAAGTCTTTTATAGGATAATAAAAGATAACTATATTAAAAATGAATAACTAAACATTGTCATTTTGCTTATATAATGCAAACAATTACATAAAAAGAAAAATCAATACATAGTCATTAATGTCTTGTTTGCAATCATGCATTGTACATTTCATTAGATAGATCTTTTCTAAATGTATTCCATGCGGTGCTTGGCTCAAGAATCTCAATGTTACGTTCATCATTTTCGTCTTCTTCATCATCCTCAACAAAAGGCTCCAATGGATCCATACTCATGTATGTTCTAATAAAATTATATAGCAATGCACATGCTAAAATAATTCTACCCATGGTTTTGATTGGATACCAAGTGGTGCATCTTAAGATACCCCATCTCAATTTTAATAAACCAAAACACCGCTCTATGACATTTCTTGCTTGAGAATGCTTCATGTTATAATACTCCTCGGCCGATATTGGTTGAGCACCACTTTTTCACACACTCAAATGATACCTCTGGCCTCTAAAAAGTGTTAAAAACCCCTCACAATTCATGTATCCAGCATCACATAGGTAGTAGTAGCCTAGAAACAATCAGGTAAAAAGTCACTTATTATATTACCGTATGAGATTTTTGAAGAATTTTAGATATGCAAAAAAGTCAAGAATCACTTATTATATTACCTTGTGGGACTTTGAAAGAATTTTTTCTTAAAAGTGCATCTCGAAGTACTCTATTGTCATGTGCTGAACCCTCCCAATCAGGTAGTACATAGACAAATTTTAAATCTCGTGTACATACCCCCAACACATTAGTAGTGATCTCCTATTTTCTATTTTTATACCTTACTTTATCATTATCTCCAACACGAAGCTTAATGTGTGTTCCATCCAATGCACCTACACAATTCTACAAAAGAAATACAATGGGTGAATATTATATCCTTCACTTTATCAAAAATGAACTAATTGTTTGCTCATCTTAAAATATTTCCACCTCTCATCTTGACAATTTTTTGTCACTAGTTCAGGCTTCTTTAGTAGAATATGATGACATTTTAGGATGGCATTGAGAACTGAATTGAAATGTCTATATATTGTTTCACCACTCCTTCTGAAATATAATTGAGTTTTTCTATTTTTTGTATTATGAGAGAGTATAAATAAAAAAATAGCAACCATTTCCTCCACTTTTGTATTCCTAGTTCCTTGCAACTTACCAATGTCCTGAAGCATCTCACATAACTTGTGAAAGCAAGCCCTATCCATCCTTAGGTTTTCCAAACAAATTATATCACTCTCTTCAATCATTGGTCTAAGGTTTAGAAACCTAGCGTAAGATCTTTCATTGGAGGAAGTACCGTATGCATATTTAATAGACCTTGGCACTCTAACATTTTGAATAGAAAGAAAATCCATCAACTCAACCAAAATGTCTATCAACATATTGATTATCTGATTGAATATTGTAATACATGCAATAGTCATCTTCTTCTTTTGATTCAATGGTAGGCGAGCCATAGCTGAATAATATATATAAAAAATGATAATAAACAATATAATTTCATAATTGTTAATTCAAATATAATAAATGTTTGCTGCAACAAAAAATAATATGGTCTAATTGGAGATACAATTATCAGCTCTTGTGATGAGGTAAGTAAGATGAATCCATATGTTTGAGAGTCTAATCTAATTAGGAATTCTCCAATAAACTTTACTTGAGGGAAAAAAATGAACTCAAAACAACAGTAACCTGCGGTAAAATTCAAAAGAAATAGTATCTATTCCCTGACTTGACAAAGCTATCAGAGTCCTCTTTTATTACAGTATAGTGTCTATATGTTGTCAATCTCTGATGTACATAGCAAGAATTCATACTCTGCTTTACATCTACTGCTAATCTGCATATGCACCATCTACTGTTTGTATCAACAATTAATTATGATATTGTTAACAAAAAAAAGAAAAGAAATTGATTCCCTCCCAATTGCTAAATCTCTCCTAACTCTGCCTTTTCTCAACTCTCGTTGATTCCCGTGAAAGGAATTAAATTCATCTATAGTAACTCCATGGCTTTATCCTTCACACAAATACAAGTCGTATACATCAAAGGTTACAGTAACCCTAAAATTTAGTAGAAAAATATAATCCTTATTAAACCTTCAAATCCTAACCATGGAGGATGGTGAAGGGAAGGAGTTGGGCGAGCTTAATTTCTACTTTGCAGTCATCTTCTTCTTGTAGAGTGAGAGATGAAGGAGAGGAGAAGAGGGCTTCCATCATCACAAATAGAGAAAGAGGAGAGGGCTTCTAGGAGGAGAGGGTTTCCACGAGTAGAGAGAGGGGAGGGGGGCTTCCAATAGATTGAAGATCGTGAGGGAGAGGGATCTGTGACCAGTGCCATTAATGAAAATATATATGAAAATATAGATTGAGGATTCATGAGGGAGGAGGAAGATGATTTAACGAAGGACGCCAGTTTTTTCTCATAATGCACGAACACCCCATGGCGAGAGATGATTGCACCATTGAAGAATAGAGAAGAGATAAAGAGAGTTGATTGTGTGATGCTTGAGTAGAGAAGGGAGGAGCAATACAGAGGAGGAAGAGAGAGAGAAGTGAGGGTTTGGTTACCAGAGAACGACGATCACGCTGCCGTAGGTGAGAGATGAAGATGATGAGTCGCACGAGAAGAGACTTGCGTGCAAAGGCCAAGCGAAGGATTGAAGGATAAAATAGTCTTTTTTTTCTTATGTTGATGCAGGAATTATAACTTACCTAGGTCCCCTAGGTAAGATACTTTCTGCATTTTGCAGAAAGTTTTATTTCCCAAGAAAGTTACACTTTCTGTAAAACACAAGAAGTGCGTCAACCAAACGACACCAAAATATACCACTTCCTAGGAAGTACAACTTCCTACAGGAATTAGTGTCAACCAAACGACACCTAGGTGTCAAGCATATATACATCTGCCCACATTACGGTTGAGCTTGGCATGACATGTAATAGACATGGCAAATCATGTCGGGCTTCGAGTTATCGGGCCGGTCCGAAAAAAATTCGAGTCTGGAATCACCGGCTTGACACGACACGAATAATAAAGGACCGGCGTGACCTGGCCCCTTTAGCTTGATAACACAAAAAAGAAAAAGAAAATAATCGAATTGAATAGGTTTATCGTGCCAATTCAACCTGATAGCTCGATAACTAACATGTTTTAAAACGGTTAATACGCGGCAACTAACAGCCTAATAACCTATTTAGCCGTTGATTTTTTGAATAATAAGTTTTCTCTTAATTTAGGTAAATACGATTGTGTTGATAGTGTAAACTTTAGCTGAATGTAACTCTACGTGAAAAATACCTGATGTTTTGATTAATTTTTTTCTCTTTGGGTAAATACGATTAGGTTCCTCGGCTAACATGATAAACTCTGATGTTTTGATCAAATTTTTCTTCGTTGTTAAGTACAATTAAGTTTTTTTTTTCCTTTGATAAAAAAAAGAATTAGATCAAATCAGTCAAAATCAGGTACCACATAGAATGTCAATAATTCCAGAAAAATAAAATATCCCCAAAATAGAACTGTATTAAGTTGTTGGGGGCATCATAATTATCAGCAGTTTCTGAAAGCAATTGACAAATGGACTCCATATATAATAGTCCATAGTGTTAAGGGGATCATGATAAATATGATATCTTAGTTGACATAGTCATCAAGAGGTCCCCCTTTCCATGCATTTGGGTGCTCCAACTTGCACAAAAAGGACACTATTTTTCAATATGCCATCATCAATTGCTTGAATTAGATGACACTATTTAATTTGTGTGCATTTTTTTTAATCTAAAGCCCCACTGAATTATTTTTAATACAATTGAAATTAAATCTCTAATCAAATTTAAGGTGTCGAACTAACCTTTACTTTAGTAAAAATAAAAAAATTAGATGGCTTAATTAGTTTAATGACCGCTTGGTTCCGAGCATATTAATTACAAAGAGTACATAGCATTCAAGCAGAGAGCAATTTTACCCTTCGAGTTTTCCACGAGCAAATTATCGTCTCAAATCATATTGCTTGGATACATATTATTCATATCCTAGCAGAACACGAAAAATCTTTTACCTTGGCAACCTCATACTCTTGGTGAATATGCATTCAGGCTGACTTCCACACAAGGCACAATTGAAGGAACTCACAATACCAAACGACTCAATCTGTTCGTTGTAGGCAACTTATTGTGAAGCAACTTTCAAGTGAAGTTCTTAATCCGAGGGCCGATAGGAAGGTACCACATACTTGTCCACTTGGAATTATTGATCGAATTAATATTACAATCTTAAATGATAAATTTATAAGAAGACTTAAAACTAATTAAACCACTATTTTCAGGCCACCGCGGTACATAGTCATCGTTGAGTTTTAAAGATAAATTAATCTTGCATATAGCCGATAATAAATCATCACCAAAACATTTAGAAAGGATTTCATAATTTGATCAGGCAAGTTATCCTCATCAGAATCAGCATTAATACTACATTGACATAAGTACGTCTATGTGAAATAGGCACATAAAAAATTCATGGATCAAAAAAGATGTTAGACTTGTTATCATAACACACAAACTTTTTAAAATCACATTTCAAAAGATAAGGATTCAATTGACACAAATAGGATAGCAATGATACAATTTGAGCAAATGAAATAATTACATTTATTTGTAAAAATTTATAAAGTTCAATATATATTTAGGCAATTATCCAATTATTAAATATGAAAATAACTATTAAAACACTATTCTTTTAATCAATACTAAAAATGAGTTTTTACTTTACAAATATATATTTTTTTAAAAAAATAAAAAATAGCAAATAATTATGTTTGATTAGGCCAGGCAATTGTCTAATCATTAAAAACCTCGTCTAACAATCCAAGCTTTGATTGGGACTATTCCTTAGGTCGTCCTATTGTCATGTTTTTGGCTACCATTAATTTGTCTACAAGCTAAATTTTACATGCAATTAAGTGTCAAATATTCTAGTGGAAATTTAATTTTACTTGGGTCTGAATTATTTTGTTGTACAAATCGATGTGGACAATGAGAGTAACAACAATGGATATACAATCAAACATGCATGAATTGGAAGAGAGAGAGAGTGTGTTATGAGTTATGACCGGATGCAATGTAAGCACATTTATATTATTTAATATTAGTTCTATTTTATCAAGTCCTTCCTAGTTAGGTTTGCGAAGGCCAAGTTGTTTATATGAATTTAAATAAATATTGGGTTTAATTCAAGTTCATATATTTTGGACGGGATCGTTGTCTGGTACGTACTTGTTCTTGAAAGAAGCTTGTCATGGATGTTGGTCAAAAGTTTGGGGTAATGGAGAGGGATATTGATTTGATTGAAGTGTGCAAGTCTATGATTTGGCTATAATGATGTGGACCTGACTATGTAATAAATTTTCAGAAAAATTTACTATCTTTTATAAATTTGAAAAATCTTTTTAAAAGTTTGATTAACTTTTATTTGCCTCCCTAAAACTTTCTTTTTTATATTTGAAAAATATACTCCCTAGATGAATTCCACTATCCCTAAAAATATCTTAAAATTATTCACACGCGCGTGTGCATATATATATATATATATATATATATATATATATATATATATATATATATATATATATATATATATATATATATAAACAAATACCTAAAATCATATCTTCCTCCTCTTTTTTTCTTAAATTCATAACACACACGCGCGTGCATATATATATATATATATATATATATATAAAAGCAAATACCTAAAATCATATCTTCCTCCTCTTTTTTTCTTAAATTCATAACATTCAACTGAATATTTTCGGATCCATAATTTAAAGCTTATATTTTCGGTTTTGCCCTGGCGATTGGTTTGGATGCTAGTCGTTCGGTTCAACAGGGTTTTTCGCTCATCTCTATTTTTTACCGCTCGACCTTACCATTTTACCATTTTACCTTTTTACCGATCGCCCTTTCGTCTTCCTTTGTCGCCGTTCTCGCCGCTTGAATCGCTGGAAGGAAACCATCGTCCTCTGTTGTCTTCCCCGCCCGAATCATTTAAAAGAAAATCGTCATCCTGTGTTCTCGCGTCCCACACAAAGCCCTTGAAGGAAATCATCATCCTGTGTTCTCGCGTCCTCTGTTGCCTCCCAAATCGCTCCAATCGCCGCCTCATACATCAGTGTTGCCGCCCCCATTCTTCGGCGAAATCAAAGTTCTTTAAAGCTTCTGACCCCGCAGGGAAGCTCCTCACTGCAACTTTGATGGTGTGCCATAATTTTCCAAATCCAAGTGCTACAAATTCCAACTTGTATTAATTGCTTGTTTAGTTTTTATTTATTACCTTGAATTGTTACACATTATATATTTTGTTGTTTACTGTTTAAGAATAGCTCATCAAAAGTATAATTTTAATGTAATTCCATACTTCTGCAAAAGTATGAAATACTATTTTATTGAATACTATTTGATTATATTTGAGTCATTTATGAGCTTGTGCCCTAATTGCAAAATTTCAAGATTTCTACAAATGAAATAGTATGATTTTAATGTGATTTCATACTTTTGCAAAAGTATGAATTTGTCAAAAATTAGGGTAATATTGCATTAATTAGCTTTATATAGGTTTATATATGCATGTATATATTAATTTCATATTTTGAATGAAATCTAGTTTGTTTTTGGTTAGTTATAGACTTTTAAAGAAGTATGGAATACTATTTTATTGAGTACTATTTAGTTTTATTTGAGTCCAAGTACTGTATTTACATGCTAAAACCCTATGACCCTATTACAGACATATATGTTGATAAACTTATGAAATAGTATAATGTAAATGTAATTTCATACTTTTGCAAAAGTATAGAATTGTCATAAATAGGGTAATATTGCATTAATTAGCTTAATGTCGACTTCTATATATCGTTTCTTGGCAAATTTATTGAAATAGTTTTGAAATATTATAAATTCAGTTCCCTTCCACACTTTTGAAAAAATATGGAATGATCATAAATTAGATCAATCATGATTTAATAAGCTTTATGCAAACTTTTTTGTATATTTTTATACTGTTCTTTTGTAAATTAGTTCATTTACATACTTTCGCAAAAATATGGCATGGTCATATATGGGTCATAAATTAGTCCAATATTAAAACATTAAGACTTATATAGACTTCTATATGTCATTTATCCAATGATTCATTTAATTTCAATGAAATGTGGTGCTTCGTTTTTTTAGAATTACGTAAAGGAATATGAGGACCCAACAAAGCACTCGCAAGGTTAGCTTTGCAGGTATGAGTCTGTTTTCTTTGTTTATTAACGATTAGATCTTATCTATTTTTTTAAACAACAAACTACTTATGTTGCAGACCCAATTGATGATAGATGTCAACAAGCTCCAAATCAACAAGATGAAGATTGTGGAATACAGTTAGCAGAACCCTCTTATGCACCACCCTCAAGAGTGCTAAAAGGACATGGACATGTCCTTCAATGGACTTGCTATGTAGATAGATTTAGAAGGTTCCTCCGACTAGATTCAGAGCATAATTGGGGCAACCTGCAAAGCATTCACATAAGTCCCCAAGAGAAAGCTCTGATACAGACCGCCTCTTTTGGAATATTCCTGGACATAGGAGAATTCCCAATGTCTAGGAATTTGCTTCTTTTAATTATGAAGCAGTGGGTGAAAGAGCTAGTTTTTAACTTCAAAGGAAAGGAGGTGAGGTTTTCGGAATCTGACGTGACTCTCCTCTTAGGCCTGCCTAATCATGGAGAAATAATTCCAACTCTAGAGGAGGCAAGGGAAGCCACTTGCGAGGGCTACATGAAGGCCAAATTTTTTCCTGATGGAGCAGCACCTAGTAGGACACAAATTGAAGATATAATGATTCAAGTGCATGGCTCCAACAATCCTGAAGATATAGAGGATTTTTGTCGTTTGTACATTTTATATGTATTTTCCTGTATATTATTTTATACTCCCGAATATCGTGTATTGGGTTATTTGTTGGGTTATGTAGATAACCTGAATGACATTAGTAAGTATAATTTGTCCAATTGTATATATTCATTCATAGTCGGACAAATCCCCTCCATTGGGGAAAGAATCAGATTAGTAGTTGAACAATAGCAAGCTAACCCAGCTGCCACCTACATGCGTGGTTGTGTTATTCTTTTGCTGGTCAGAATGATATTTTTTATGTCAATATTTTGTTTTATATTGTTAATAACCTGTTTTACGTATTATATTTTCTTTGACAAGGTTGGTTTTTTCAACATGTTCCTATTTTGGTTCCCAGAGCCATACCAGATAAGCCCAGATTGTGAAAATGAGTTATTATAAATTGGCAAACAAGGACCCTTGAGTCCAAATGGGAGTCTGTGACCCATCATAGAGTTGTTGAAAATCTGATTCCTTCATCCGAAGAACAACTTCTATTCCGGTCACACACTAGGGTATGGAGTTACATATTGAAGTTACATATCTATTCTAGTATGGAATGATTTATTCTGATATCAAGTTGACTATTTTAGAATTTAGTATACTCTTTAGAAATGACATCCAAAAAATGATACATGTACTTGTATCCAATAAATTGAGTTCCAAAATAGTATTTTCTCTAATTTCATACTTTCTCCAAACTATGAAATGACTTTTTATTATGTAATTTATTTCAGACGGTCGAAGATTTGTTGATTGATTTTGTAACAGAATACTGCCAAGAGCACATCAATAGATATTTGCGAAGGCAAATGACGGAAAAATAAGGCAGAAGAAGAGATCCACCCCCTATGTATGCCCTCTGACACTAAGCATTGTTTATAGAAATATTGTTAGGAGGGCATCAATTCAAAAGAATACATATAATCTGAGGGAAAGAAGGAGAACCCCCCCTATGGCAGAAGATAGATGGCAAAAAAGTCAAAAAATTTCAAAAAAAAGTTGAAGAAATTGTTGTTCTCAGCCCGGAACCAACCATAACTGTTGTTGCAAGCCCGGAGCCAACGAAGTGAAAGAAAAAAGCTGTTGCAAAGAGACACTGTAAGAGGTCAAAATAAGAGAAAAAAGATACCACATCAATTTTTCCATTGAATTTAAGTCTGGATGATGAAGATCAAGAGAAAAAAGATGGGAAAACTAAAGTTATTAAAACACATGCAGCCAAAAAAGGAAAAATTATTCGAAAGATAAAAATTGAATTCTTCGAAGTGTATAAGGATATAGCCAAATAACTATATTGACAATAACTCTCTTCTTATTTTTGGTGCAGATAAGAACTGAATTCAAAGATCCGGAGGAGGACATTATCAATTTACTTCTATCTTTGAATAAATTAGAGTGAGTGTTATTACTTCTTAAATTGTTATTGCGGGACAATAATTGTATTTATGAGTGAATACATTAGAATTAGAGTGAGTCTAGTATTTATTGCGGGATAATAAATTAGATTGAATATGCTGGAATGATGTAGTAGATTGAATACTTATTAGTATTTTTTATTTGATTTAGGTTGAGCAATGAATATATTTGGAGATATGGGTACTACTATTTAAATTTGGATTATTTATGGAATATACTAGACTTTGATGCGCTCATTGACGACGACACGATTGATGGCTACGCTTCAATCTTATTAAGGAATGCTCGTAACATCCCAACTAATCATATATATATTTGAGTACAATTTTCGAGGTAAATTTATCATAAATTGGTTTATGGTAATATATTGTTGTAAAATTTTGAAATTCCATAGTTTGACAAAGTATGAAATAATTACTTTTGCACTTCCAAAGTAGAAAAGTTGGCTTCTTTTGTGTATTAATGACATTATATAGTTTTGATAAAATATAAAATTTGGTTAATGATTTATGTTTTAGAATTCCAGAGTTTTGATAAAGTATGGAATGATTATTTTTGCATAGTATGGAAGTTAGCTTCTTTTGTGTATTAATGATATTCTATAGTTTTGATAAAGTATGCATTTTGGTTAATGGTTTATTTTTTGAAATTTCAGAGTTTTGATAAAGTATGGAATGATTACTTTTACACTTTCAGAGTATGGAAGTTGACTTCTTTTGTGTATTAATGACATTCTAGAGTTTTGACAAAGTATGGAATTTTGTTAATGATTTATTTCTTAGAATTTTAGAGTTTTGACAAAGTATGGAATCATTCCTTTTGCACTTCCAGAGTATGAAAGTTGGCTTCTTTTGTGTATTAATGACATTCTATAGTTTTGATAAAGTATGAAATTTGGTTAATGGTTTATTTCTTGGAATATTTACTTTTGCACTTCCAAAGTATGAAAGTTGGCTTCTTTTGTGTATTAGTGCACTTCTAGACTAAACAAAGTTATTTCTTTTTCCAGAGATATTATAGAAGCCATGGGGCAACTGCATTGAATTCCATTCAAAGGTCATCAGTCGTATCTTCTATTCCTAAATATATTTTTATGCCCATTAATAGTAGCCGCCTCCGTCATTCAAATCAAGAAAAAGATACAAGAGGACATTGGTATCTCCTTATGGTGGACGTTGAGCAAAAATTATTCTTTTATCTAAATTCAATGTCGTTCTACCATGGCTCATCGCAAGATTTTGAGGATAATATGAGTGTTTTGTCCATGTTATAGTACAACTTTAAACTTCAATGATAACTGCTTCCAACCAATACATATGTGACATACAGGTTTCAATGCTTCAATCAATGCCAAATGAGCATCTGGATGTCACGTGCACCAACCTTAGCTCCCACATAAAATCTGAAGGTTAGAGGAAAGAAGTTTATGAATGTCCTCAACATGATTTGAGTGTTGATTGTGGTATTTTTCTGATGAAGTACATTGAATATTTGATCAAATCAGAACCAATGGAATGGAATCAAAAGAACATAAAAAGGTTTGGGCTGGAGCTTGCAATAACTTTCTTCAATGACACTTATTCAAATGTTAAGTTATAACGATACCACACATGTTGTACGCGAAACTATTTATAATCCCCTATTTGATAGAGGATTATCACATTGTAATACTATCACACGAAACTAGTTAGCTAATTGGCATTCTGAGTTGTTTAATTTGGCTACTTGGCATTTTGATAGTCAAAAACTAGTATTTTCACCAGTTTTATACTTTCATGAAAGTATGTAATGACTTTTTCTGAGTTTAACTCATAAAGAATTCAACTTGCAGAGTTTAGAAATGATATCCAATATGGCTAGTTGGCATTTTGACAGTCAAAAAATAGTATTTTCACCAGTTCCATACTTTCATGAAAGTATGGAATGACTTCTTCTGAGTTTAACTCATACAGAATTCAACTTACAGAGTTTAGAAATGATATCCAATCATATATTAATAGATAGTAATTGTGATACAGAGTCCAAAACAAGAGATATCACCAGTTCCATACTTTCACGAAAGTATAAAATGTCTTATCTGAGTTTAACTCATACAAAATTCAACTTGCAGACTTTAGAAATGATATTCAATCATATATTAACAGATAGTAATTATGATACAAAGTCCAAAACAAGAGAATTCACCAGTTCCATACTTTCACGAAAGTATGGAATGTCTTATTCTGAGTTTAACTCATACAGAATTCAACTCACCAGTTTCATACTTTCACGAAAGTATGACTATACATCAAATGATATCCAAAATATGATATATACCCTAAAAATTTTATCCAACAAAAATATTATCAGAAATGAAGTGTGCTGTCAGCTGGGTGGGGGAGCTCTACATGAACGTTTGTTGTGCCCTACTTGCTTGCATCTTGAGCACTTCCTCTGAAGTCTGCCACCATGTCTTAATTTTCTTCTATTTTTTCTTTTTCTACCAGGTTGTGCTAAAGATTGGGGTGGTTTCACTTGGGTATCATAAGGTTCTCTATGCCAATATTGCTTGCTTCTTGTCGGATAAATTTTATCCTCATAGATTTTTTTTAAGTCTCAACAGTGAAATAACGCTCACAATACTGATAAGGGTCAAGACTACAATAACCAATAACAGCCATGGCATGTGAACAAGGAATACCCTAAAGTTGAAACTTCTTGCAAGAGCATGATCTATTAGCTAAATCAATAATAATTGTTTGGTATAATGTTTGTACCTGGTAGCAATGGTCCCAATGTGGATGCACAGCATGCCAACGACATTTGTGGCGATTCTCTACTAAAATTGTTTCCATTTTTTCAATCAAAGTAGTGGTCAATGTAAGAGAAACTTTACGTCTCTTGAAGAACCACTCCGATACCTTGCGTCTTGTCATCTCAATTAATGTTGTGATTGGCAACCCACGAACTTCCCTAAATAATGCATTCAAGCATTCCACGGAATTAGTTGTTATAATATCATACCTCCTACCGGGGAAAAAGAAATTAGCTCATTTCTCCTTCTCCAATTGAGATATCCGTTGATAACTTTACTCATGAATAGCCAATATCTTTTGCATATATTCATTAAATGAATTAATGTTCCGTGGTTGATCTTGCAGTTGCCCAAAACAAGGGCACAACATCTTTTGAACGAACATCATGTACTAAATTTTTTCCAAGATGAACCATACAATATCCATGTGCAGCATCCGAAAAAACATTTCTCACAGCAGCTATAATGCATGGGTTCCGATCACTCATAATACTTAATCCCCTATAATCGGAGATACATCTAAAAACTTCATCCAAAAATCACTCTCATGTTTCTGTTTTTTCAATTTCAGTCACAGCAAATGCCACGGGAAAAAGTCTACTTTTTGCATCAATAGAAGTTGCAATCATAAGAACCCCTGGGTATTTTCCTCTCAGATGTGTTGCATCAATACATAATATATGATGCATATATTCTCTAAATTCACGCAAGTTTGCTCCGAAAGCCCAAAAGACACGTCGAAAACGGTGGGTCGAGGAACAACTCATAAATTTAACTTTTGATTCAAAGTCATGAATCCTTAATTCCCTAAGATATGCTGGGAAATCTTTGTAGCATTGATCATAGTCACCACGAACGAAAACGAGAGCAATTTGGAGTGCATTGCACGCTTTCTTATAAGATATACGCACTCCAAATACCTTTCTTATTTCAAAAATAACTAAACTACTATTGATTTTCTCATTGCCTAAAAGATTCTCCTTTATGTGATTCACAACAAAATTGGCAGTGCATTGTCGATAGTCCAAGTTCAGCCTTGCAACAGTACAATTATGCTCATTGACAAAAGTCACTATTTGAAATTTACCCTTGCCGGTTGCTGACAACGTCCAACAACAATTGGGCTCTTTGCATCCGACTTTGATATAGTGACTATTGCTTTGGATGCGTCTCAATTCAAAATTTCGTTTGATGCAATAATTGGTAAGAGCTCTCTTTAAACTATCTCTATCAGAAAATACTTGAAATTAATACAAGATTGATATTTATTAGACTGATATCCAATAAATGATAATTGGACTGATATTTTATCTAATTTCATACTTTCACAAATGTATGGAATGTCTATCAATGAATACGACTATTATATGGACTCATACAGAATTCAAATATAATCATTACAAATGGTATCTATTAGACTGGTATAAAAAAAATGATACATGGAATGGTATTTTCTCAAATTCTATACTTTGCTGAAAGTATGAAATGTCTTATACTGGTATGATTATTGTAGTTTTAGAGAGGGTAACATATACAAGTGTACATTACAGACAACAAAACTAGTATTTCCTCTAGTTCAATACTTTCAGAAAAGTATGGAAGACACCTTATTATTTTCAAATAAATTACCTGATGTAGATATAATTTTGAAGTCTGTGAATCATCATCAATTGGATAAACATTCATGGAGTTTACCAGGGTGTCATCTTCTTCTTCGACTTGAAAATCATGATCCCCTATTTCATACTGACCGTTAGTGAAGTCAAAATCAATGCAATTGTCATCTTCATTATTGTTCACATGTGTTTCAGTCTCCTCATCGCTTGTGTGGATATTCTCCACACCCTCACCTGCTCCATTATTCTCGTACATATGTTCCTCCAATGAAAAATATCTTCCAATTACATCACTAGAAGTAAAAATTAAATTTGGGAAATCCTCAATTATCTCCACTTCTTCTCTTATCCTCTCCTCAGCAAGCTCTTCCTCAATGTAGTCATACACATCACCATCAAATGTCAAAGGGAAGTTCATATCTAAAAATGGTTGACTTATATTTTCTTGAGCCTCTTGAGCTACAATGACAATTGCAGTTATAGTTTCAACCTGGTTTGACGCTTGTTCTGTAGAAGTTTGTACATTGGCATATATATCAGACACAATAAAGTCATCATTGTCAAGATGTTGCGACCTGTAATGATATAAGTTGATCATTATTTATTTATCCGTAGTTAACAATAAGTGAGGATAATAACATATATTTCAATAACTCACAGAATATTATCAATATCATAATCTTGCACCATAAAACTATGTGCATCAGCCATCACACATACACCTATAACCAAATAAAATCAGAATGAGTATGGAATAGACTATAGAATTCCATACTTTCACAAAAGTATGGAATTGATCAAAAAAGATAACATCATTATTTTTATCATTACTAATATAGAATGATTCTACTAAATTAAATAAAAAACCAAGGACACTGATGACACAAACCTGGACGGATATACTTACAGACTTTTGCGAAAGTCTTGAAACAACTCTCAAGTTACAACTAGGGTTTCTGTTAAATAGAATGTAACAACCATTCTTGTTTAAAGTGGCTAATAATGAAGAAAGTTTACTAATGAAACTGTATATGTATGAAATGCCGCTAAGTATCCAAAAACTAGGGCATTAGATACTTTCATAAAAGTATTGAATCAAGCAAAAAAGAGTATATCGTTGGAGATTTGTTCACTAATATGAAATGTGTCTACATATATAATAAACCAAAAAAATATGTGAAATAGTAGGTACAAACCTGTGACGGCTAATTCCAGACTTTGCTGAAGTATATAACTGCTAAAGTATTAGTCGAGGTCGTGAAGAAATGAAGAGAAAACCTCGGCGTCAACAAAGCAAGCCCCCAGTAGCAACAAGGTCGAGCTAATATGGGGAAGAGCACGGGGAAGAGCAAACGATTGAGCGGAAGTTGCGCTTTTGCTTACGACACATTCGAGCACAGTGAAGACAAATGATTCGACGTCAACAAAGCAATGTGCCAAGAAAATCTCGATTCTCCATAAGCTCTAACGTCGGCCGGAGAAGAAGAGCAATAATAGAAGATGAAGAAAAAGTTACGTGCTCTCAACTCCACGTCCATTACTTAATTCTCTTTAAACCCTGTTGAATCGGTTCAAATCTTGTTGAACCGATCGACCCGCGTCCAAACCAACCGTCAGGGCAAAATCAAAAATATAAGCTTTAAATTATGGATCTGAGAATATCTAGTTGAATGTTATGAATTTAAAAAAAAACGGAGGAAAATATGATTTTAAGTATTTGCTTATATAAACGAAGTCGAATTTAGTCCAAGATCCGGTTCAATCGGACCCAACCCCCGTGCACTCTGGATGTTCCTAACGTTTTCCACGTGGTGGACTAGTAGCCGTATTTTCTTAATTTATTTTTAATTACAAATAGTACATTAGAAAACGTTAAAAGCCTCCCAACATCATGTTCCTCGTGAATTCTATTATTTCAAGGGACAGAGTGCAGCCAACATCACATCGTTTCATTCATTAACTTGTTCTTCTTTAACAATATTTTATTTTATTTATTTTCTCTCTTTAAATAATTAAAAAGAAAATCAAAACGAGGAGCACGAGTTGCACACGTTTGATTGTTAGGTTGGATTTGGATATTTGATGATAAATTAACTAACTTTAATTGGAGTCGATGGTACAATTTTATCTTCGGAATTTAGCGTGATTCACGTTCATTTTAATTTACTTAGGCCACCTTCCATCTCTTTTTTTCTTTCTTTTTTTTTCTAATTTTATTATTATATTAATAAATTAATATTGGTTGAACAAGTTCAATATATTGCTTTGACTAAGAAATTCTAAGGTTTAGACATAATTACTTCGTAAATCTAATTTTTCAATAAAAGAAAATTAAATTGCTAATTAGCTACTTACACTTAGGACTGTCCATTCGGTTTAACCCGAATCAAATCGAATCAAAATTAATCAAATCAAAAAAAAATTCATACCTGAATTCCAACCCGAACCCGAACTGAATTATGCCTAAATCGATCTAACCTGAATCGAAATTATTCGATTCGGTTCAGTTTTCAATCCAAAAATTGAAACTTTAATTAATTCAGTTAAAAATTAAAAATTAAAAATTATTTCCTAATACTCATTTAATTACCTGGGTTAAAAATTAAAAAATATATATTATTTTTTAATTATTCGATTTTCGATTCGGATCGATTCCCGAATTCCAAGAATCGAATCCGAACCGAAATCCAAAATTTGGTTCGGTTCGGGTCAAGAACCGAATCTGCAACTGTTGAAATCGAACCGAACCAAAAAATTCGATTCGATTTGAATCGAACACTGGACACCCCAACTTACACTAGGTCCATCAATATCCTTAGCTAGTATAAAATCTAGATTAGTGGTCTAGTTGACAATCAAACCTGAAATTCTTTACATATACTTATATGCTTTGCTACTCAGCGGACAATTTGATTGGCTTTCCAATAATAAAATATAATTTGAAAGTCTTTACATGAATCTCAAAAGAAACTGAACATTGAGAAAAATGCAATTGCCAAGAAGCATGTTCTTGATTGTTAAGTATGTCAACAATAAGCTCGGAATCTTATTCAACCACCCTTCACCACCCTTAGGATATTGCTGCCTAATAACATGTAAAGCAATTTTGATAGTTGCAACTTCAAAATATAAAGCAGAACTTTCTTGCAATACAACTCCCTCAGCATGGATACATATACTTTCATGATTCCTTACCACAAAACCTACACCACCATAGAACTCCGTCGTATGCAATCATGAATAATCAATTTGATGTTTGAAGTGCATCTATGTTTATTTTCCTCAATTCGAAAGAACCGC